>WAAE01002150.1:118310-181196 GCA_013400495.1 Nicator chloris
AAAAAAAAAAAAAAAAAAAAAAAAAAAGGCGAGAAAGAAAAAAAGGAAAAAAAGGTGGAATGTATGCCCTTGAATGAAATGCACATGAAAGAATACTGGAACAAGCACTCACAGAAAGTTTTACCTGGTGTGAAAGCCTCGAGCCCCATCCCCTTTCACAGATGATGCTCAGGCTCCTGTTAATTAAAACACACACCAGGAGTGGGACTTTGAATGCCAGGTCTCATGGTCTTTCTCTTTGACTTGGCCAAGGATGCCAATGCATTTACAGAGCTGGAGTCAGATTGCTCAGGAATGCATAGGACTGGAACTGAAAGGCATCAAGGCACTTTTTGCTTTATTTATTTTCTGGTGACCTTAATAAAGAAGTTCTGCCATACCTCTCTCTTTTCCCTTGCCACATAGATCCCTTCCCCCTCCCTTGGATGTCAATTATTTCTGCCAGAAATTTCCAAGAGAGGTAAGGCAGCTGGTGTTGTGGGGCATGGTATTCTCCCCCAAATGACACCAAGCTATGCTGTTTCTAAAGGGATGTTCTTTGATTTGCTCTATTTGTGACTTCCTCCCTGCTGTATCCTGTTGGCCACACACATTTTGACCCTGTTGAGATGAAGAGAAATGTGAATTACAGGATGCCTCCATTTTGATAGTAGCTGGTGTCTTCAGTGATGTGAGTTGTCTCCCAACTGTAGTAGATGGGAAGAATGATTTTTATATCATGCTTTTTATGCTGAACTTTGCTTCTGTAATGGCTGTAAATAAACCCCACTGGGTTTTGTATCAGTTTGCTCTGATTGATGTGTCACACACACCATTGTAAGCTGCCAAAATACATCCTGGTAGCAAGTTTCTTGGACTAGCATACTGGTATGTTTTGCTCTTTAGTGAAAAGATCTGGTTAATTTTTATTTAACTTTGCTACACTAACTCGGGTTGAAATAAAGTTCACCCTTAACTTACGTGTATAATTTGTGGTCACTTATAAGTTACATTGGAGAAATATTTCCAAAAGTCCTGGGTATGGTATTTTCTAAATGACTTAAATATTTTGATGGGAAACTTTAAAGTTTCTAAGTTGGGTGCTTGATTTCGAAGTGGAAAATTAAAGTTCTTTTCTTAGAGATGGCAGCTGTTGGCAGAAAATATTATGTGCTTTCTTTCTTCTTCTGTTGCTCCCAGATCTCCACCATGTAAAATTATCTATGTTTTTTCCTATGGAGCAAAAGTAGATGTACTTGACACTTGGTTTAAGCAGGGACTTCACATCTCTAATTTATATACCTAAAACAGTCACAGACTTTAGGAAAACCACTGAGAGCAAAGACCATCTCCCCTGAGGCACTGAATACATAAGAACCCTGAAGCCTTCCCTATCGTATCTATTGGGCTCTGTTCCTAGGCTGGATTTCCAGAGAACAGTGGGCAGTGGCCCATGCTTTCATCTTTTCAAAGCCAGGGGTTTGGAGGTGTTGTGCTTTTAGTCATCATCCTTTCCCTCATCTCTTTCCATTTCTACAGATTCCTCAGTTTACCAAAGTCTGATTGCAGAGGCTTGTGGTGGGGAGATCAATACTACAAGCTCCAAATCACATCTTGCCACTAAATGAAGAGGTCCTGGTGCAGAAAAGGCTTTTATCAAGACAGGATAAGGCACAGTCATTGAAATCCTAGAGAACAAGCTCAGTAAATAAACAAGGTAAATACATTTCAGTAAGGTTAATTTTATAGAAAAGAGAAATTTCAAATGCCTTTATTGTCTGTGATTGTAAAATAAAATTTATCTCTGCACAACTGATGTTTCGTGGGGGAGTTTTTGCAGATTTTGTTGTGATATATACTGGTATTCTGGTACATCTCAGAAATCAAGTTACATGCACAGTATCTTTATTATTAAGAACCGAAGTAAGTGTCAATTCTGAACACCTGCCCTTTTGTCATTGAGATTGCCATCAGAAACAGAGCTTCAGCTGCCTCCCCTCTCTGGGGCACAGAATTTGTCTTTTGTGCAAGTCATCTGGACTGCTGAACTCTCTCAACAGTATGCATTTCTGCCACTGTTGCATTTCAAATGGTAGAACGGAGATTTTGGCATTCACCAGAGCCACCTGGACGTGGATGGGATCTGCCATCACAGGAAAAGAAAATTCTTTCCAGGGGCCTTCCAGGAAGGTAAAGGCTGGGTTGGGCTGGGTTGTTCTTGTTGGGCAACAAGGTGTGCAAATATTTTGGGCAGATCTGAGCACACAGGTCCCTTTTGAGGAGCAAGTGCAGTGCAAACAGATGAACAAGAGCAGTACTGGCAGTTACCAATGCCATTGCTACTCTTGCTGCACGTTGTTGTACAATCCACCCTGAAGCTTCTGACGTGGGAGGCTGTAAGCTCACGCTTCTGAAGGCAGACCTGGCATCCCAGTGCACTGTTCCTGGAGTAGAGATGAACTACTCACTTCACCACTGGTGCTGTCAGTGTAGGAGTAAGGCAGGAGTGGATAATTTCAGGAGGCCGTGGTGGTGGTTGTCAGACCCACGAGTCCCAACATCTGGATTCCCACCGCTGGCACACAGCGATTGTACCCACGCTGGCCTGCACACTTTGCTTTAGTGCCTGGGAACCACTCGAAGCTCCTGAGTGCCTTATTGTTCTCTGAGGAAACAATTTCCCTGGAAACCAAGGAGATGTGAGGCATTGCAAGGAGCTGGGAGGGCAAGAGACTAAAAAGTTGTCTCGAGTCTAACAATATAGATGTAACAACCTTGACCCAGGTGCATTCTGTGATATATCTGTGCTTCAGTTAACAAATGCTAAAAAGGGTTTTCATTAGTGCAGTCCAAGCCTCTCCCAGCTTGTGGTTCCTCAGCCCTGCTGAGCACATCTGCCCAGCTTCACACCCAGCTGGGTATTTCTGAATGTTTACTATCACCATTGTGATGCCAGTGGCTACTGCAACTGTGAGGCTGTAGAGAGTGGCACAACTGGACCCCGAGGTGTCACAGGCATCCTGATGGCCCACATGTGAGGTGTCCCAGTTAATCCATGCTTACCTAGTGCTTTGAGATTCCTCCAGTGTAAATAGACTGGTTCTATTTACACTCACAGATGTATTGTGGAGTGTTGTTTCTGTGCCTGAATGTATACAAAACAGAAATTTGACTGTAACAAAGGGTCATAATACCATTAAGTATTCAGACTTTTGCCCTGTTTACCCAAAACTCTGTCGGGGGTGGATTGGGTGCAGCTACATAGTACCCTAAATGAGTGATCCTAAGAGCACTGAAAGACAAGTTGTTCCTCCTCTCACAGTCCACAAAAAGGCAATAGAGTAAATGAAAACAAAAAAAAAAAGTCATTTAATGCAATGCTGTGCAATCAAGATGACATGAGTAAAGTTTGTAGAAAACCAATAGCTTCTGAAATACCAAAATGTAAGGTGTTTCCTCTGAAAGAGTTATTAAAATAACTTGGGGGGGAGGCAGAACTCAGAACTGTTAAAAGAAGCAGTTAAGCTTGGGGAAATTGCAATCTAAAAGCAAGGTGGATTAAGCAAATCCTTCTGTACAGAACCATGCTACAACTAGGAACCCTCTAACCATCACTCGGAAAAGCTTACGCTCTGGGACTCGATTTTCAGGCATATAATACGAGCTTTAGTGATTGTGTCTGCACTGTACTCCCAATTAAGGGATACTCTCTTGTGCTTAAGTCCATTTCTGTTCAGGAAAGCATTTAAGCATTTCTTAAACCATATTCTTAAGTACTCTCTTGAAAGGGAATGCCTTCCTGTCGTGGGAGATGTGTCTGTGTTTGCCAGTCAGTTTGGCTGAGTTTTCCCAGCCTGGTGCACACAGGACTCATTGCAAAACTAAGAGGAGGATACATTGGTGGCAAGTGACACTGTTGATTGCTCTAAAGCCACAGTCAGGCTTTGTAGGTGTTCCATCCCAGTTGCTTGGTTTCTTGAGGCAGCGTTTTGAGACACACGGGGGAAAGGGCAAGCTTCAGAGCAACAGGAGCTAACTGGATTGCAGTGGCTAGAGTACATTTTTGTACAGAAGAAATATATAATCCATAGGTTTAATGCGACTCTCAAAAGCCCCAAGAGAGCACTATCAGTTTTTAAGGGAGAGAGGAGTTGCAAAAAAATGTTTTAATCCCTTTCGAGCAAAATCTGCTGACGAAGTGTTTTGTTCTCCATCTGTCTAAATGCTCTGGGGACAGAAATCTTTCCCATAGTGCTCCATTTTAACTGCCCCAGCATCCCTTTGGATGAGGCAGAGAGGACTCACTGAACATCCTGTCCCTCATGTGGAAATAACGACGTAAAATAAAATGTGGCGTTAGCTTTGACCACCGAGATCCTTATTCATTAACAATTTTGGGGGCATATGTGTAAAAAAGCAAAGGAAAGCTGAGTTAATATTTGTGGTTTCCACGTGGTTTTCTCCATCTTTCTAAGACAACACAGAGGACCTTCTGACCTGGCTGCCTGAAGACTAGGGCTATGCTTAATTACTACAGTCTTGTTCTGCTGCAGAGTGGGAGAAGGCCATCTCCCTTGATCTCTCTGTGGAGATCATGTGTCACTTCTTTCTCAGTAACCAGGCTTAGCACCATTGTGAAACAGTGAATGGGCTGCTTCTCCCCTTTCCCAAATTGTATTTTAAAAGTCAAGACCTCATCATTTGAATTAGTTAGTTTGCTGAGAGAGAAAACACAAACACAAAACATAGAGACTTCATGAGATTAAAACCAGGTAATCTTTAACTTTATGTAGTCAGTGAAGGTCAAGCGTTATTCCCCTAACGGGTGTTGACCCTCACTAGTTGGTGAGGGTGATTTTGGTGAAATCCAGCAGTGGCTCCAACTTAACCCAACCAGCTACCCAAATAAACAAGTCCTCTGTCTTGTTTCCACCAGGTCCAACTGCAAAATAGCTACCTGAGGTTGGTGTAGCACTGTAAAAATACTACTTCTTTATTTTTTTGGTGAGGGATTATTGAAATTCAGTTGCAGATAATCTGGGGGGAAATTATGAGAAAGAAAACAATCGCTTTCCTTTGCTCAAGTGTTTCTCTGTTTCTCAGCAAAGTGGGAAGTTGTGTCCAGCTCTCGCTGGTTCAAATTTGGCCCTGGCAGTAGAAACCAAAAAGAAGTCATCACTGAAGGGCTGGCAGGGCTCTGTGTGTCACCAGCCAGCTGTTTCAGCCCAGCATCTAGTTCACATAATGAAAATATCCTTATATTTGGCTCTGAGTGACATTGCCTTGGAATACAAGCAGATAAGCTATGGTCTGTTTTGTCAGGAAGGATATGCCAGCCATTCACAGCTGGAAATTGTTCCCCTGCACCTTTTCAAAGATTTCCATAGTGTCAAATGGGAAAAGTGAGGAAATCAACAGTATCTCTATTTCTCTTGTACCAAAGGATTAGGAGGAGACTACAGTTTTCTCTGATATCAACAAGCTCATTCATGATCAAAGTATCGAAGGTTACAAAAGAGGGTGTGAAGGTTGATAACATTAATTCTAAAAAGTGGTGATGAATAGAACAAAGCAGCATTTGATGTTGGAGCCCAGTCAGGAGGACTGAATATTTTTTTTCTTAGGCTCAAGTTGCTTGGGTGTTTTTCAGGTACCTATTGCTCACAAGATAACATCTTCCTGTCTGCCCAATGCCTCATATTAATTAACACCAAGATATCAATAAACATCCCACAAATTCTAGAGCTGAGAAATAGCACTGGAGAAAAATGAAAAAGGCTTCCATTTTAACTTCATTTGGACACAGCTTGTCAGCAGGCAGTTCATTGCTGATATAAAGACACAGTCCTGGTGGACCCAGTGACTGATCACACAAGCTGTGAATCTGGCCCACCAGTATTTTACCTATGATAAAATTGGGAGACAGGAAAAATGAAGAACATCCCTTTGCTGAGAAATTAAATTTTTTTCAAACTAGACATATTTTGGTTACAAAAGATTGCAAAAGTGTTCAAAATAATAAAACCTTAGGATTTCTGTGGTGCTCGTCTCAAGAATAGCTATGATGATTTAAAAAGAATAAAATTAAAAGGAAAGTTATTTATTGCTCCTTGACTTTGGTTTCAGACCTGAATGGATTTTAAGTGCCAAGTGACAAACCCTTTAAAATGGGGTTAACAATGGAAATTCTGTCTTTTTTAAACCACCGTGGCACTTTGTAACATCCAGGCTTTTCCAGCCTCAGGTACACCGTCAAGGACTCCCAGTGACAGACACCCAGACTAAAACTAGGGCAGTGACCCAAGTTATTTTGGAAGTTACAGCTCAACATACAAGATTTCATGCAGTAGCTCTGATGACAAAAATGAATTTACCACATGGAATCTCACAACATATTGTGCGGTAACTCAGAAAATGACTTGGGTTACCACTGCAAATATATGTATATAATACACATTAACAGCATTTATAGACACTGATCTATTAAGTCATTTTCCTACACTACCTTCAGACCTTTTGTCTGAAGCAGAAAAACCATCATTAAAGCTATGGTTTCCCAGACAATTACTTTGTCAAATCTCAAGAAATTGCATAATAAATTGTATACATGCATCAAACATGAACAGCAGAGGGGTATAACAAGCTGTGTATTTCCAGTCCACTTGTTCATCTAAACAGTAGCTGTTGTTTTGAAGAGTAATCCTATGTTCTTTTCAAGGCACAAAATGTACATATACATTTATCTATCAAACTAAGTAGAAATAATTGAAACACTTAATATGCACAGTAATAAAGAAATGCATGAACAACTTCATTATTAATGTCTATTGATTATTTATGTTTTCAAATAGCCAAATGTAGCTACTAATATTTTATCATGTTAGTCTATATGTGCATTTTGGCTTTACCTGTTTATTGGCAAGTTTACTATCCACATTATGGGTATTTTTATTGCTGTACACTCATTTGCTATGCACATAACTGAGGTCAGTTTACGAACTGACTAGTGTTTACTCAATTTGATTACTATGTAACATTGCTGAGACTATTCTCCCTTTGGAAAATTAACTGTACAAGGAAGCCCAGTAAATCTTTACTTAAAAATTCCAAACTTTAGATTGATTTCAGCAGTGGGTCTGTATTGATCTAAAAAGCTTTGCGTTCCTAACTAAAAACTAATCTTTATTTCACCCTTTAGTGACTGCAGCCATAAATATGTTCACTCATACTGGAGTTTAGTGGATTAATGGTTATTGGAGATTGTGGCTTCCAACTGGGGTTGGTAAACCTTAACCTTTGGAGGACAACATGAAGGCATTTACCCCTTGTCATCTGTAATAACTGGGTCCCCTTCTGACAGTTACCTGGGTGTTGAAGAGGAAGCAGAGCAGGGGATAGGGATTAAAGTACTAGTGGCTCACTTTGTCTATCCAATGACTCGTTATACTGACCACTGTATCCGGACCTGGCTCTTTTTCTGATGCAAAGGCATTGAAATGAAACAATTTGTTTGAACTCTGAAACTTCGAAGCACTAGAATTCGTCATTCCTCAAAATTAATAGACAGAAGTCTTGTGTCTCCTTTCATTTCACCATATTTGTGGGAGATGTTTTATGTGGCTCAGGATACATCTTTCTCACTGTCTCTGACAGAAGATTTTCAGAGGCAGCTGGTAGGAGATACTGCCTTACATTCCACTGCAATGACTTACTAGTTACTATCCCAAACATAATTACACTAATTATTATAAAAACCATAATTGCAATAATGTCTTAAAGTAGGGTTTATTCCAGAATGTCATGTTCTGAAATAGATGTCAATTAGCACTTAAGTTATGAACAAGCCATCCCTACAAAACTTTAATTCACTCAAGTCAGTTTAAGTAACTCAAGAAAGCAATGTGAGGGTAGAAATTATTCCCACATGTAAGGACTGAAAGATTTGCCCTAACTTTTCATTAAAGAGAATAATGATTATTGAGAACATAAAAAAATTATTTCATTAGCAATACAGAGAAGGTTTCACTGGAACACGAAATATACAAAATGGTAGATGTCAAGTGATTATATTAACAGACACAATTCAATATCCATTGTTCCAGAAAATATACTGAGCTTAAAAGAGAGATTTCTTCTGCAAGAAATATTGACTCGAGCCTGCCTAAATTCAAGGGAGAGATTTATTTTTCATAAGCAGGTACCATCTTGTGACAGTCATTTCTATAATTATTCCCATTTGAGAGCATAAGGGATACTTGTGTCAAAAAGGGTGCCTGGTTTTTGGAAACTGATCTTATTTTTAAACCTTCCTTTCTATTTCTATTAATTCTTTTATTTTTGCAAATCAAATTCCCAGGAAGGGAGATTGCTTTTGTAATAACATAGAATTGCAGTTGCTGGCAGCTGTTGCAAATGATTCCAGGCAATTTACGTCCCTTGAGACATTTTCCCAATATCAAGGTAATCAGGGCCTGTGGGATATAATCTGGGAACAGTTTTAACAACAAGTTTCCCATACTGGACCAAAAAACACAGTCCCAGTGGAGATGGAGGTTGCCTGTTGTGCCTTGACATACACTCCTAACACTTAGCTGCAGATTTTGCATCTGCTTTGTTTATTAAAATAAGAGCTTTAACCCAAATATTTAAACAAAGGTAACAAGACTGTGGAATACCAGACATCTGCTAATCAAACTGTTGCCCTTATTCTAACATTTCATTTCTTTTACCTTTTCCATCGTCCTTCAGTGTTCTCTGACCCATCTTTTAACTTCAGATTGCTTCAGATTTTACTCAAGAAGGTCGAAATGCCCAGGGGTGCATGGGGTGTGGCCCCATTGTTTGCTGTCCTCATATCCGATGGAAACAGGCTTTCTGGGGGTCTTTTACAAGCTTCGACTATCAGCAGCAATTGGGGCTTTGTAAAGATAATTTTAATAACAAAGCATTGGGTTTCTGAAGTGTGTAGGTTTCTAGAAATCTTTGATGATCTGGACTGAAGTTTGTTATCACTCAGCTGGCAAAACAAGCCTTAAACTGGAGACAGTGGAAAGAACAGAGGGTCCTTCTGCTGCAGGAGGCTGAGGGGACAAAAATCTGTCTCTATTCCCCCTTCAAGCATGCGAAGAGAGTGTACACAAAATGATGGCAGTTAAGATTATCCTAAAAACATTAGCTCATTAGCTGTCCCTAAAAGCTTTATGCCATATAAATAAAGTCACAGTAATTGCAGGGTTTTTCTGATTGCCCTTGGGGTGGAAACAAGAAGGAATGGTCAAATGCTAAAGCTGGTCTCTCTGGTTTACATTGAAAACCTCCTCTGAATGCACATGTATTTGATGCCACACAGACAACAGCGGCAAGAAGAATGAAATTGGTCTTTTTGGCCCAGCATGAAGCAAGAAAAATGTGTAGTGCTGTGCATCAGCTAGAAGAGATTGTCCCTCCCTTCAGCACCAGCTGTAGAGATTTTCCAGCATGTGGGAAATACCTTCATCTGCCTGCCTAGGAGAAACAGAAGGAAAATGGGTGTGCCTCTTGACTGCCTATTCCTCTGGTAGTGCAGATCCAGTGGTGGGTGAGCCTCTGCTGTGGAGTCAGTGTTGGCAGGAGAACCAAGTGCCCCAGGGAGCAGTGGTGACAGGGAACCACCAAACTCATTTCTACTGAATCAGTTTTGCTAAACAATTGCAGGGCAAGGAGACCAGCTACCAGGCTATTGGGGTGAGCAAGTCGGGTGGATCAGTGGGATAATGACACAAGGGAAATGAGAGTAGGCAATGGATGTTTTCTGGCTGAGAAAGGAGTATATGGAGTGGGCATGGTTTTGTTTGTGGGAAAGACATGCTCACAGAACATCGCAGTCATCATCGGGTGAGGGGGAAAATATTTCTAGGAATCTTTGTTAAACCTGTGGGAGTTCATCACTCATGGTCGTCTAGCTGAGATCAAAGTAGGGCCGCCTAGAGTAAGACTGCTGTTCTCCTCTGGGAATGCCAGGCTGCTTAGAATATTACAGGAAAAAATCAAAGAAATTAAAAATGACCTCATCATTTCACACAGCAGTAAATATGTCATAAGGATTTTTTATCACATGGACTTGATGCACTTTGGGCAGTAAGAAAATAGATTTGATCAACAGGAATAACTGCCCTAGAGCTAATATGATCTACTGAGTTACAAATCCTCTTTCATAATGCTTAAATACGGATTTACATGATGGACTGTAACAACTCCAAATGCACCATTTATATTTATCATGTAAATAAAGATGAGCTTTCAAATTAGAATGCAGATCAAAATAGCACACTAGTTATTCCAATTTCTTCTTAGTTCTGAAACTTGCTTTTTTGAATAGTTCAAAGGTATCAACTGTTTAGACTTGTGAGCATGCATTACTGAGGCCCTTGTGAGTAATGTGCACAGGAAAGTGATCCTGCTGAACTCAGTAGGTTTGCTCAGCTATATGAAGTTGCTTATGGCTGAATTTACCTGCAAGAAAGACGTCAAAGTCAGTAAGGACACTTTATTTTTTCTTGTCAGCTTCCAAAGATTCTGTGAGCTGAGCACAAAGACCGTGTTAGCACTCACTGTTTGCTGCCAGTGGAATAATTTCTGTGTCCAAAGCAGATATGATCACTATGAGCTAGTGTGCTAGTTTTCTATCCTTTTCTTCTTCCGCAATTCAGTACTTTAAGAAATGCAAGAAACTTTGCTGGGCTCCTCTTTATGTGCATGCACCTTCAGAAATCCGGTGCCTTTGCACTCCTCAGCTGTATATGAACCCTTCAGCCTGCATGTGCCTAGTGCAGGTCCTGCATTTGGTGCTTAAATCTTTAATAGTTAAGCAGTAAATTGTTCTCCAGACTGTCCAGCATTGCTGGAAAATGGACACATTTTCACCTTTGATACTAAGATATCAGCCAGGGGTGGCTTCTGTATTTCTCCAGTGCTCAAAACTAGTCTTGTGCAAAAGGCCAGTACAAAGGTCTTACAAGTCAAGTTATTCGAGTCCTGCCTCAGCCCTGGAAATCATTCCCGATTGCTGTAGTTTGCAGCAGCCAACAGGCTTTTGGCTGCCTCTCAGTAGAAAGGTGAGGTCTAAAAATAATTGAGGTTCAGGGGATACTAGAAAACTCAAAGGTTATTTGGCATTATCTTTTCCCAGTCTGTACCCATCTCCCCCTAAACAGACAGTCCATCCCCTTCTACTTTCTCTGAGTTAATTATAACTTGCATTGAGTAGTGTCATGGAGAGAGGCATAAAAAGTAGCAACACTAATAGTACTCAAGGGGAATTTAGCAGCTCTACAGCAGAACAAAAATCTCCCAGCAAAGAGTTGTGGCAATAAATGAACCAGTTTGATACCAGTCAAAGTCCACATGCAGATAGATTTATTTGCTCTATATTGGCCATGATTTTCCAATTTCATGAGGTAGGGATATTTCTGCAGGAAAGATTCCACGTTTAGTTTGAGGGGCAGCATGTCCCTGTAAAATAAAGCATGCACTGGCCACTGCACCAACACAGGGACACTGGAGTTCAAATGAGCTTTTGCAAATCCCCAAGAGGGGAAGAAAAAAAGAAGACTTGGCGACTTCTTGAAAATAAATATTTGAAATTACATTTCAGCACAGTTGAGGGAAAGTAGATGGGGGTGTCTTGCTGTCTCTGTGCCCTCTTGAGACAAATCAGAGACAGCCAGAAGCAATCACGTTATGAGCAGAGCTGTGTGGGGGCTTCCCCAGCCTGGATGCTCCTGAGCTGTGTGCTTGATCTCAGATCAGGGGCAAAGGACACCACAGAGGTGATGCAGAAAGCAATACAAAACAGACCTGTGGTGCCAACATTTAGCTGCTTGCTTCTGTTTAATCTGTTGGTGCTGTTTGAGATGTTAGGCAAATTCTGAAGTTCACTAGTACCTTACCCAAGTCAAGAGGTAGAGGGGAGAATATTAACATACTTATAGCTGGAATCCCAACCAGCCTGTGTCCTTCCTTCCCTTTCATTACTACTGGCTTATCCAAAGTATCATATTCTTCCACCTGAAATTCGGCTGTAGTCTTTGCTTCCTTCTCCTTCTCCCTGGTGACCTCTCTTTGTCTCTTCTCAGCAACTAGTTATCAGGTTTTTCATTAATAGTCTGAGCACCCTTTTGTTTTTCTGTCATATTCCCCCTTATAGGAGGAAAATGTGTGTTTTTCATCAAGAGGGTCAACTAAGCAGCAGAGATACAGCAAGAATTCGCTGTGTTCATTTAACTATATCTTGTTGCAGAATTTTCCCTTGAGATGGCCAAATTCCTACTTGCAAAATGTGCTGACAACCATTCTCCTTGGTAAAATGTGACCAGAATGAAGTCAGTGTTGTGGACACCATCCCAGTTCAGCATCCATATCTCAGAGATATCTATTTCCTGTGGAATATCTTCATGTAGTGGAGGGCTTGAACTCGCGCTGTGAACTCATGCCCATGACTTGGATCAGACGAAACCAACGAAAGCAAAAACGTGTTTCCGAATCTGCACGTAGTTGTCCCCAACACACAAACAGCCTTTAATATTTAATTCTTAAAGGTCTGAAAACATAAGAATGATCTCTAAAGTCTGGAATTTGTAGCTTATATTTGTTTTTCAGGCTGCCTGTTTTTGAGACATTCTGCCTTATGCAGTGTAGTTGATGGGGGAGTGTTGTCTGTCTAAAGAAGCTGTGAACCTTTTCCTCTGACTAGGGCAAAGGCAGCAGAGAGCTTTGTGAGCCATGGATCTGTGGGGAGCCTGACTTCATTTGTACTTGTTTCCCTTCTTTGCAAAAAGAGAAAGATTTTCTCTTGGTACTTTTAGACAATTTCTACGGCAGTGAAGACATCCAAATGGCTGCTCCAAGTCTTCCAGGCACTCCACAGAATTTTCTCCAGATGGAAAAGACCAATAAAGTGCTGAAAACTCGGATGGAGAGGAGAAAATGTGAGGAAAAAAAAAAATGTCCTAAATGCTGATTAAACACAGAAGAGTAGAAGCATTTACCATGATTTCCTGTCCCAGTATTCAAGTCAAACCGAGTTTGTTGACTACCACTTGGTCTTTTTCTAAGGTTTATGAAAAATAAACAGTCCTCCTGTGAAATTACATTGAACAAGCACCAGATACAGAGCTCCCTTCCCCCATCACCTTTCTGCACTGTTTCAAAGACTTACTTAATGATTTACATTGTTCACAGAGTCACTCAAGCAGGCGAAGTGGAATTCCACCTGATCGGTAACATGGGGTACTTCCCATCTGAGCTGGAGCGCGAGCTGTTTGTCAGCTCTCCTAACGTGCCGAGGGCTGCATGGGAACTGCCGAGGTGACTACAGATTATAAGGGCAAAAATCTGCTTTTATTTTTGCAATGGCATAAAAAAAAAAAACCCATAGAGAATGTCATTAGGACAGGGGACAAAGTGAACGTATGCACATCAACACATTACCCAGCCTCAATAGCACATGGTACATTGTCTCCATTATCAGACAAAAAAACCTCACAAGAGACAGAGATCAAAGGGTTAGCTTTTCCGTGATCTTGTCATGCGGCTTCTTAAATGATAATGTAAAGGTTTTAAAAAACATTTACCGTAATTTCTGCTAAGTGTCACAGCCTAGTGAACCATTAAAAGTGAAGCAGCTCACTGAACCGCGCGGAAGTGAACAGATGGAATTCCACCCTCCCTCTGCTCCAGAGCCTCCTCGAACAATGCAAAGTCTTCTTTCAAATCTCCTCCTCTGAGCTCATTACCCAGGGCAAATATGTGGCAGGTTCTACTGCCACAAAGGCTGGGGCTTGCTCTTCTTTGTGGCCAGGCAGTGCGGTAGAATTTTATAAAAATTAAAATAATGATTTTGTCTGGTTTCTGCACTTTTGCAATCCTTTCTTTGTTCCTCATTTATACGGATGCTTTGAGGAAAGGAGGACATCCTGATTTCATCTTTCCAGGGTCTCATGGATCACTGCCAATCTTGTTTTCTCCACACCTTACTTATAAACAAAGGTAACCGTTTTCTTTGGGAGCAGTTGTTTGCACCTCCATAGTTCTGAATTTTCTAGAGAGAGAAATGTAGCCTTGCTGTTGCACTAACCTCCTCCTTTTACATCCTCCTCACTGCTTCCCTGCCTAGGTGACAAGTAATTTTGCACAGGTATGCATGATCTTGCACTATCCCTGCTAATTTTTTAGAGTGCTTTATGGGCTCATGTAAATTTGGATCATTATCTCAGGACTGAAATTTTCACTGAGTTTTGTGGGTTTTGTGAGCACAGTGTGAACCATCTCCTCAGGCCAGCTTACAGTAGAGGCTAGTAGGGGTCCTGCAAGCTCCAGTGAGGCATTTGAATCAGTGGTGCAGCAGCTGCAGGGAGAGGAGGCTGTGGGGAGAGGTGGGGGATGCTCAATGCTTGATAGGTGCCAAAGGGCTTAGGGGGAGAGGATTCATGCAATAAACTCTAGTTCCACACGGTGCCATCCTCTCTCTCCAAGGAGTTGGGTGAAGGATATCACACAAAGGAATGATCTTTACTCATATATGGACCAATTTCACACCCCAATCTAAAACTAAAAGGTCCTCATCTACCTGAGGACTTGGTAAGCTTAATTTATGCTGGGTTCATTACCACAATGTGTAACTGGACAAAATCAACCACTTTTCATCTTTATATTTGAAACAACATGACAGTCTTTTGTTCTGAAGGTACTTGGAGACCATGGAGGCCAGAATTTGTAGCTGAAGGAAAACCCCACAATTAAATTGTGTTTTTTTAGATTCTGAGTCTGTTTGATAGTCATCAGTGAAGCAGGGAAAAAAAAAATCACCATTTTGTCCTCAGCTTAAGCATGCTGTAAAATCAGAAGAGTTGTCTTGGAGCTTGGGTGTAGCCATGAGGCCTGCTTTGAAATTTGGGATATAATATGCAGCTCAGCATCTTCAGATCTCCACTTTGCAAGTTTGAACTGAAAGAGGTAATTCCAGCCTTTCTGGGTACTGGAGAAGGTTGGAGTTCAATTTCATGGTGTAGCTGGCTGGTGGTGTGGGCTGAGAAATACATGACTGTGGGGAAGGAAGAAGGAAGGCTCTGGTACCCCCTTCCCAGGGAGAAGCAGCAGCCCCTGTCACAGGCTGTGTACAGCAGCAGGAGATGCTGCCAGCTGAACAACACATCCCTACAGGGGCACGAAGTGCTGCTTAGCCAGGCATGACCAGCCCGGGCTCTGCCTGGCTGGGCTCTCTGCTGACTGCAGCATGCTCTCACCAAGGACACCCTGTTTCTCCTCGGGAAGAGTCAAAGTACCTCCCTCAGCACATTCCTCTTTACTCACCACACAGCCTCCTGTTTTCACATGTGTCTGCTGTCTGTCCATCTCTCTGCTGGGTCTCTTATCAGGCAATGTCTTCCTGTTCCTTCCCAGAGTAGTACTTAGCCATGTGACTCTGACCCTCCCACCACTAGTTGAGCAGAAGTAAAAGGGACCTCTCTGGTGTGAGAAAACATGGTGTTCAGGAGAGGATCCACTTTGTTCAGAAATGGCAGCTGAAAGCATAGGTAAACTGGGAAGGGCTGAGTTGGCTTACTGGGAGAGGTTACAGAGGTTACCAACCACCTGGATGCAGCAGCCACCCGAGGAGAGGCACAGTACCTGCCTGCATCTCTGTGAAATGAAATGTGTGTGCTTGAACCACCTCTCTGACCATTTAACCATTTGGAGCAATTTGTATGGATCACTTCTTCCTCTTGAATCTTCCATGTTGTCCTGGCAAGTGAAAATAGCCACGACATTGCCAGGGTAGACCATGTGGCAACTCTTATGCATCCACTTTTACGTGGTCTTGAGCCCCACAAGAGTGGGATCAGACCCTTCTGTATGAAAGTAGATATCCTGGTTTCTCACTGCTAGCAGCTTCCTTAAGGATCTACTCCCTGAACAGCCCCTACTCATATTCTCTCTCTGCCATAGCCACGGGAGTCTTTCTCAGAATGAAAGGCTGAGCACTGGTCCTTTTACTTGTGGAAATAGATACAAATGAGTGCTCCATGTTTCACTATCATCTTTCTTTTTTTCCTTCTTCTTCTTCTTTGCCATTTACATTGCATGCATACAGTTGAGCAACTTGGCTTCAGTCTTGATTGAAATATTTAATGGATATTATTCATTGTTGGTATTCTCTTGATGTTGTTCTCATTCATTTTAAAACTGCCAAACCTTCCAATTTTTCAAGGATGCCTGGCCTTTTAAATAAGGAAAGCATTTTGATACCTTTATTACATTTTTTGAGGCCACATTAGCTTGTTTTTGCTATCATTTTGACTTTGATTTTAATAAACTAGATAGAAATAGCAGTCTCCATTTCTTAAATACTGCATGCTTTTCCATTATTGTCCACAAACAGTTGATTCCAATCAACTTTCTACAGCTCATTCTGTCCTCAGAATTATTGTACTTTTATAACCATTCACAAATATTTTCAGAAGTGCTTCCAATGTGATGATATTATAACCTAGCCCTAAGGGTTTATTATCTTCCACATTATTCATATCACCTAGTCTCATTTCCTTGGACTAAGTCCAAAATAGCCCCTGGTCTTGTTGATTGCTCCTCAAACCGAAAAAAAAACCTGTTTGGTACTGCACTCAGAAGCACACATCCATCCTTAATGACTCCACTACTGCTATGCCCATCAATGTCAGTATAATTGAAATTCCACTGTAGTCCCTGCCTCTGCCTTTTTACAGCTTACCCCTTATCTGTGTAAGCGTTTCCTGATCTACTGTTTTGTTTTAACCACTTCTCACGTGCGTGCTAGTTTTCTTTTTGGATTGTTTCATACCTTAAAGAGGTCCTTATTCATGCTTCACATTTGTCAATTATTTGACAAGCTGAATGGAAAAGAAATAGCATTACAAGGAGCTCTTTACCTATTTTTGGATTTCCCCTCAATGTGGGAATAGGGCATGTCTTAGAGAATTTGCCAACTATGGTTACTCAGGTGCAAAATAAAGTGGTGAACATAAATAGAGGGAAAACACTTCCATATTTAAGGCACATATATTCTTTTCAACAGGCAGTTTGTCTTGGAAAATTCTGGTGGTAAAATAAAGCAGAACATTTAGGATGCTTCAAATAATACAACCCTCCTCCTGGTGAGCAAACCATGAGGGGGCTTCCTGACCTTAGCAGTGTTGCAGTGCCAGCAGAGAGAAACCACTCTTCCATTGCTTAGGCATACTCTCAGCCTTTGAGAGCCTAATTTGGCTTTTTATATAAGCAGATCTTCCTTAAACAGAATTTTGAGGTAGCAATCAGCCCTTTACACTGTAATTCTGAGAAAGAGAGAGCCTTTCCCCTCATTTATTAAAAAAAGAAGTAAGTTTTACTTTTACATGACATGCTGAGATCTTGGATTATTGAGGTGGGTGGGTAGAATAGTTTACTTCCAAAACTGCATAATCTCACTGCTGATATTGCTAAACTGTGTGCAATTTTAAATGGAACCTGGTGCTGCTGAGACTCAGTGAAACGAAACCTTCACAGGTCTCAACGTCCCCTGAGCCTTGGCCTTACTGGGGGGGGCTAAGGGGCCTGTTGCTTAAAACAGTTGAGCCTCACTGGTGAGGATGAAGGTAAAATAAATACCAAATAAAGCTTAAGGGCCTGCTACGTGTTGCTGTCTGTGAGCAGAAAGACTCTGGTGCATTACTAAGATGCCCAGCTGACTGCCATCCTAACATCCTGCCACACCCAGCCCACAGCCACGGGAGGAACTCATCCGTGTTTCTGGACGAGGATCCTGCTTCCTCAAAGGGCTAAGCCTGCCGAGCCCCTCGCTCAGTCCCTTCAGTGGGGAGCCAGCAGTGCCTTGCAGGGCCAAGCTGACACAGATAATGACATTCCTTTTGTCCAGGCACCCCTACTCACACAGGGATGCCGCACCTGGCAGGTGTTTCCAGTGAGCAGCTCACACCAGGGTGCTGCCCTTCTCGCTACCTCAGTGCCTCGGGAAGTTCTTAGAAAGGATTACAGTGTCCCTTCATTTCTCACACTTCTGCCAGTGTAATATTGTGCCTAGCCTCACATTTGGCATCGCCCATTCTGCAGTGCATGTCTAGTGTTTATTTCAGTGTCTGTCAGAGACCCAGGGTTAAAACTATTGGAGGTCCAGATGACATCTGGCTTCTCAGCTCCTCCAGAATATTGGCTGCAGTGTTTATCAGTGCATTATTCATCAAAACTGATGATGCAAAGTACAACATGCTGTCTGCAGCTCAGCGTAAGAGTGGAAAGGAGTTGGCAGAAATGCCTAGTGTTCTGTGAGCAGCATGTAATCAATAGTCTGGGTGCTTGTTCACTTTATGTTGATGACTATTCCCTCTGGTACGTCTTTGTATATTTTTGGGTTCTCTGTATTACCAGCTGTGCAATTTTTCTCTCTCTTTTCTTGATACCAGCTTTGATAGAACAGAAGGGGCAACCTTTTGTGCAGTAGATGTCAAATCAAATAAACTATTTGCACAAAGCCTGGAAATGAGAGTCAGAGAAAAAAAAAGATTTAGTTGAGATTTTTCATGACAGACTGATATTTTTTTCCTTCTTACCTTTTATTGTAATTTAGGGAAAATGGGAGAGATT
Source organism: Nicator chloris (assembly GCA_013400495.1). Lineage (NCBI taxonomy): Eukaryota > Metazoa > Chordata > Aves > Passeriformes > Pycnonotidae > Nicator > Nicator chloris. The sequence goes on from WAAE01002150.1 coordinate 136,944, forward strand.
AAATGTAGTAGAGCTAAAGAATGCTTTAACTGTCATTAAAATTATGAAATGAAGTCTGCTTTTCAGGTAAGGTACATGCAGCAAGACTCCGGAGTCTTAAGTGAAGTTACTCCCATTTACACCAGTGTGACAGAGCAGAGTGTGAATGCTTATCTTTAATGCAAGAACTTGCAAAACAATAATCAGATTCTCAGCTGGGGTAAGTTGGCAAGTTTCCATTAAAGTCAATGGACCTAGGCTGATTTACACCAGCTGACGATCTGCCCCAGTATCTGCAACACTACACACACACACACACACACACACACACACACACACACACAAGCCACTGCTTATTAATTTTCAGTGTTAGACCTGCATGTAAATTTAGTGCAACAACAATCAAAGAACAGTGGTCGGTGAGTCTTTTTAAAAAGCCATATTGCAGATAAGAACAGCGTTATTCTTCTTACAGATCTCTCCTTAGCATGTGGGTATCAGTATGCAAAGTCTCACAATTCCTGTCCAGTGCAAAAGTTATAAAGAAGAGTGGAACTAAAAATGGCTGTTTCATTTGTGGCCCAAGCAAAAGAGCAATCTTCAAAATTCTGAAATGGAGACTTAACACTAATTCTCCTAAGCAAAACAAAAATGAAGCAAAGCAAAACAAAATCTTGCTATGTCATTTAATGGCACTTCTTAGAAGGGCTGTGTAAGTTCTGTTTTCCAAAGGGGTTCTGTTTCCAGATGTGTTAACCAGCAGTATGTGGATCAGTATGCACCATAGCAGAGGGGGCTGCTATTCATCACTTCTCTGCCATTTTCCCAAAGCCACACAAGGGCAGACCACGCACAGAACTGACGCGACTGCTGCTAAATCTGAGCAGTGGGTCAGTCCCAGAGCACCATTTAGCCAGTATGATGTGGTTTTTATATTTGAACAGGACTACAGATAACCAGTAAGTGTTGTATGGTTGTCTAAGTAAGACGAGCTCAGATTAGAAAACATGGGGGTGTAAATCAGCAGTTTATTTGCTCTTTCAACAGAGATCTTCTGTTGTGCTTTCAAGACTGAGAAATGTGCCATAGGGTGATTAAGAAAAAAATAGAGAGAGGAACGATGAGCTTCAGGCTTGAGAATGTTTGTCTAGGTAATGTTTCTGGAATTGAAGTTGAAATGATGTTCATGAAGCTGTACAGACTCAATAGGTGCCGTCTGCAGCTCTTCTGTCACAGCATGTGCTCTTCCTGCCTGAGACAGGGAAGTAATAACTTCAGTTCTATCGCCATAGCTAAGCAACCTTCCAAGACTCTCTAGGATCACAAATACAGGCCTTGTGGGCTCACACAGAGAACTGAGGAATATCAGAGGGCCTGTCTTGTACCTACACTATCTTGGACACTTGGACATATTTTTTTAGTAGCTGCAGAATCTCCAGTGTTGGGACTAGAGAAAATGATTGGATGAGAAATACTCCCTCACTGAGAAGAAAGGCAAGATATTTTATATTTCTAAAGGTTTGTAATTTTAGGTCAAAAGACAAACTGTCCTTGAGGATGTGCAAGACTGAGGGAACGTGGGTTATGCTGGAGTTGGTATCTCTGCCTTGGCACTATTCCACATGCTTTCTGCAATATGTGGAGTATGTCCTGGAAGCATAATCTTTCCTAGAGGAGAGTTCTGATTAGCTCGTCAGACTGACCTGCTCATCTTATTTGTCTCAGTTCAGTAGGCATGCTGCTAAGCTCAGGCTTTTTGGATCTCTCTGAGTCATGGGGTGCTCTGGCACAGCAGATCTCCTAGGCTGGGAGTTAAAGAAGTGACAATGCTAGAGGCAAGTGATTTTTGAGAACCACAGAGGAGAGGAGAAAATAAAGAGGGAAAGTGGGTCACCACTGCTATACACTGGTGTTAGATTTGATTTTGATCACAGCCTGTTGCCAAATCGTGGCACATTTAGCCCTGTCCCTCAGGGGACTGTGGCACCAGAAGATCTTGCTGTAGGCAAGAGGAAGGAAAGAGTGTTATTGTGGTTACCCATGAAACATTCAGCAAGACAGAATTTGATTGCAAGGACTGTTTTGCCTTGATACAGACTGCAGGACTTGGACTGGAACAGTTAGAGTTTGCTTGCAGTTGTGTAACAGGTCAGGAGTTGGGTCAGACCAAGGACCAAGAACGTGACGTGGTTGTACCATCCTGTGATAGTTAAACCACTCATCACCCTCTGCTTCTGTACTTTTCAGGCTTTCAAAGGCTGAGCACACCTTTAACAAAATCAGACAACAGGAACCCATCATGAATGTTGCAGCCTGTAACTAATGGTCTATGTTTGTGGCTCTCTCCTCTCCTCTCTAGTGTTCAGCGTTCCCGCTCTGTGAGCCCCTAGGTTTGTGTGATGATACTCCTCTTCATACCCAGTCCTCGTCCTTTCTAAGAACATATACATGATAGAAATATTAAGAATAGAAACATCTGAAATATATTTGTTTGTCTCCATACATATTCAAAATATTTCTTATTCAAAATAAAAATGAAAATTTCCGAACTTGAGTGCTTGCTGGAGTGTAGGATTGTGTTGTTTAATTTCACACAGAAGAGAAATTTGTTAAAAATTCTGGTTTAGCAAAATGCTTTGCAAATGTTTTGCTTGGTAGACTGAGAGAACATGGGCAAATGGGTAGCTTTGGGAGGATCTGGGTTCACACATTCAGAAAATAAAGTGGGAAAGCTAGTGAAGACCTCTGGGATATTTTTTGTAGGAAGATATCAAGTCATGGAAGTAATATATTCCAGTGGAAACCTTTTCTGGTATATGTTCTTGTCAGGTTTATGTCAGTATAACTTTTTTCAGGGCTCTTCAGGGGGAGAATAAGACTCCAGCTGACTGGAACCTTGTACTCCAGTGTTAAGTTGACTGGACAGCCGCACCAGCCCAATGTGGAGAGCCAAGATTTATTTTCATTCTCTTTTTGTGGGGGTCTTGAGTAGCTCACCAGTGCAACACCTTATGCCTGGCATTGCTCTCCCATTCTCTGGGATGACCAAGACTTCCCAAGTCATCTCACTTCGTAGCATAGATGACCTGGTATGTACTGGTACTCCCTGCTTGGCTGCTGAGCCTGATTTATTGGTAGGAGAAAAAGACACCACTCTGAAGCCTGCTTGGACTATTTGCACCTCCCAGCAGCTGTGCCATCCTCTCTGAAAGGTGCAAGTACTGTTGCCTGTTTCATTGAAGGCTTTACTTTGCAAGAGTACACGTAGACACCCACTTAAATTACTGGAAATGTGCTCATAAAGACAACTGAAACATTTGTCTTTATATCTGTAACATCCTGCCTAAACCTTCCTACTTCCCAAAAGGGTCTCTCTGCTCTGTGCCCAAAGAAGTATTTCCTCTGCTTCACAGATTTCAGAGTTGGTCAGCTAAGAAATTTTGGGCTGGTGCTTTGTACTAGGGATGGGAGTACAGACTCTCGCATACCTTCTCATGCAGGTGTATATGCTTTTATGGACACACAGATCCTCCAAGTCAGTAATATCTGGAATGACTAGTAGGGTCATAGCCATTGTTGTATGAGGATTAGTGAATGGTAGTCAGAAAATGCATATGCCTTTTCATACAGGTCTGGTTTCTAATCAAATCTGAAATAAATTTAGAGTAAAGACCAGAGGAAAGGAAATGTTTAGCTTTCTGGGACTTTTACTGTCAACTTCCATCTCAGATCCCCCAGCAGAGAGTGATTTTACTGTAGCATATCATTTAAGCAAAATGTCCCAGTGTCAGGATTTTCCAATTTTCACTTTTTGTCCCTTGCAATATGACTCCATTTCATGCTATGCTCTACCCACAGCTGTTCACCACCTCCCCAATAATTCCTGCCACTTGCTGGGAAATGCTGCTCCACCTGATATCTGTCCTTGCAGGTGAGGGAGTCCCTTCTCCCCTCCCTGAGCTGAGCACCACGCAGTGACAGGGGGACACAGCACCACCCACAGCCACATCCCTTTCCCATCACACATGGCACTTTCCATCACACTTGGTCCAGGACTGCACACCTGCAGCTTGGTCTCTGGACCAGGCTTTCTGCTCAGCTGGGGACTCCAGCAGCTCCTCAGCAGCTCTCCCACCCTGTCCCTGTCCCTTCCCTCACAGCCTTCCCAGCATAAACTCATCCATGCCATCTTGCCTTCCCTTGTTGTGTTTTGTGACAGCTGGGCCACCACCAGATTGAAAATGTCTGAATCAAAATAAAAGGGAGAAGTCATTTGGTTCTTTTACACTTGCAAAATTGTGTATGATGTCAAGTTTTGAAGTCCAGAGCATCCCCTGCATGGAATAATCCAACTGCCTTGCTACTAAAAATAGACCCTAGTCCAGCTCCAGGTGAGCTGAGCATCCATTTCCAAAGGTGTGTTTATCACATGTGCTCTAAAATGAAAATGTATTGTCCTATTATTCTTGCTTGACATAAACAAGATTTTTAACATTATCACCATGAGTCATTCACTGGCCAAATATCCACAAGGATTTTATTTGTGAGAAAAAAGCTGGCAAAAGTATTCATCAGTACTGTGGCATCCATGACCTTGGGTCAAATCCTGTGGTGCTGTAGGGAAAGAGACTCCTATTAACTTCAAAGTGGGAATGTGACTTAATGAATTGAACATACGTGAAACAAGGCCCTTAGAAATCAACCCTTTGGATATTCTGTGTCTAATTATTTTCTAATTATCTAAAAGATCATCTAAGCTTCTTTTTAAGCTTCTTATGAACCAGCCAAAGTTCATTATGCTACTATTAGCATTAGTATGACTTACTATAAATAATAATGTGAATATTTATCTATCTTGGGGATATATTAAAAAGAACCTCAGGGAAATGAGGCCATACAGAGAATTTTGCTGCAGGACCAATATTTTTTAGGGGAATAGTGATTTTGAGTGACTCAGGTTTAAAAACTTCAGAGCACTTCTCAGTTAAAATATTGACTAATTTAAGACTAACTAATCTAATTATTACCCAGTCCAGAAAATATTAGTCTATTTCTCACAAGAAGGGAGGACATAGATTCCAAACCTATCTTTTCAGGAGCTTTCTCTGTGGTTATTAGTCTTATTAGAATATTTCTTATGTAGGAGTGAAATTGTGTACAAACAATTCACTCAGCCAAAACAAGAAAACAAACAAGACCCCAAAGCCATTTGACATGGTTCTGGTTTTAGTGGCATAGCTATGGAATGAATCAGCATTAAAAACAAAGAAAACTGATCTTCTTTCCTTTTTTGTTTTCTTTGTAAACTATTCTATTTGAATAATCCACTTTTTAAAAAAAAATCTGCACATCAATTAGCCAAGCACTTTAGAATGCCATAATCTCATTTTGTGACCAGGATGTGAAATTCAAATGTCATCCAATTCTATCAGTAAATGACATTTTGGTGCCTTGTACTAGATATTGCACTATATCAAAAACTCCCCAGCCTTTTTTGGCTGTTTTTAAACACAAGAATATGTAAGAGAAAACAGGTATAACATTTATTTTGTAGATTCATCAGAGAGATAGACAGGCTTGGTCTTATCAGACACTGAGTAAAGACAAAGGGATTTTTAATTCACTTTATGAATGCACAGTATAAACTCAGTGCTGGGCTGTAAATGTTGCAGGTGTATTATTTCCCATGTACATTTTTGACACATGCACTCAGATATTTTCACCAGCAGATCTGGAGACACAGTTCTGTATGGGCAAAAATGGATTTTACTAAAAGCACGGTAGAAAATTTATCCCTAAAATATTGATTATTTTCCTGGCTGTTAAATCATTATTAAAGCAGGTTGAAAACTTGTTTGCAGTCTCTTCTAATACTACTACTGTCACAAATGACATCACTTTTTAACAAGATGGATGCTTTCAGTGCCGGGCTCCGAAATGCCAAGCAGAATTAGCAACTTTAAAAAAAAATACATTTCAATGTTTATTCGTGGTGACAAGTGCTTCTCACACTGTATGGCCACGTTGTTGGCCCCCATGATACGGCTGCACTTTTCTTTTAGCTCACCAGCACAGGGCAGCTCCAAGGAGGCAAGGTAGGAGAAAGCTTGGCAGGGCACTAGCCTGGTGAAGCATGTGGGGGCCTGAATTCCACCCTCCCCTTCCCTCCAGTCCAGTGAGCTGCATCCTTCTGGATGCTCCCTATGTTGTGGCCACCAGAATTACAATAAAAAAAAAATATTTGCAAAGTATTCTTGAGTTGTCTGAAGAAAGGGACTTCATGCAGAGAAGATGTCGAGCATAAAACTTAAAGCCTTTACAAAATATTAGTGTAGGGCAGATGTGCACATTCAGAAGCATCTCTTCTGCTGCTAAGAAAGGAACAACAAACAGGCACAAGCTTTGCATAGATGATGTTTTGCTGAAATGAAATCAGATGGGCATATGACCCTTTCAGGCACTGGAATTAAGCAGTTATGCCCCAGCTCTAGTGTGCTACCACTGCTGTTTCCACGTTTCTGTCTTTTCTGTCATGGCCAAAGTGGTCTCTTCGGAAAATACTTCAGAACCTTTGCAAATCCTTTATCCCTTCCTCAGGAACCAAGTTGTCAGCACTACATTGTATGTTTCATTTTTAGCATTATTATTGTATTTTCCTCTCAAGCCATGCCTGGCCCTGTGCTTGTTTTGTTCTCCCCACTCTATAAGTAACCAGCAAGAGGTGCAGTCAATAGTGTGCTCTCTCAATTGCCAAGTGTAAAGGATATGTAATTCCAGTTGTTTGCCAAGTCGAGAGGGACAGGGAGGAGCCTCTGAGGAACCAGTGAAAAATGTACACCACCACATGCTCACGAGACACTGTTCTTTGATTACAGCCCCAGGAGACTCTGAAGAGCACTATGTCACGTGAAATATAAAAAGATCCTTCGGGAATTATTCTGCATTCAGGACTCCAACGATCTTTCCGTGCTGACTGTTGGGCTGACTCTCCTTAACTGGCACTGCCCTTAAAATGCCTTCCAACATGCTTCCAGCAGGAAAAGTGTTTGTAGGACACTGACACCAGCTGTTAGGCAGACATCTCTACTGCAGACTCCCGCACTGCCCCTGGAATGAGCAAGGTTTTATAGGTCTACCTTGAAATCATGTTCTCTCCTTCATTTGACCCTTAGCTTTTATTGGCCTGGGAAGTAACTGCAAGTCTGTTTAGTGTTCTGAGGTTTGTCTAAGATCTCGGGGAAAGAATCATAGGAGAACACAATGAAAATATTACATAATGTAAAGAAGAGCAGAAACCAGAATGAATGCAAGCAAAGTGCCTTTAAAAGGGACTTTTTCTCATGGCTGAGGACAAAGAGGTGTGAGATGATGCCTTGGAGCATGTATTGTTGCTCTTTATGTGTTGCAGTGGGAAATCAAATTTACCTGAACAGTAGGAAGGGTGGAAACAGTGAAACCCCAAGCAACATTAGTATATACAGCTGAGCCACAGCACCCAAGAGAACAGAATCTGGGTCGCAGTCTTGTCTTACCTTACAACATGATGAAATGGCCTCTGAAGAGCACAGCCAATGACCAAAAAGCAAGGAGAGAGGAGTCTGGCTACTTTAAAGCCTCAGGAACACAACTGCAGTTTCTTTCTCTGTAAGGGGCATTTGAAACCTAAATCAATTTCCTAAAAGGGGAAAACTATGCCAGGAAGCAAACATTAAGACTCCTCCTGCTATTTTTCTTTGTTCTCACTGTTATTTGGCTTTTTAGTGGGTATTGCATCAGGTATGAAGCTTTATGCCTCATCTTACTAGTCTGCGTGTAAAAGGTACCTGCATTTTGCCAAAGCTTGAGCTGAGACACACGTTATAGTAAGTCTGTCTTTGGTGGTTATGTTTACTTCAGCTTGCATTTCAGAATCAAGAGCCATAGGGCAGCTGCTTCCAAGCAGCATTTTAAGGATTGAACTCACATGGTGAGTATGATACAACATAATTTTCAAAGCAACTAAATGTCTGCACCTACCTTAAACTTCCAGGGGAACTAGAATTGCTCAGCTCATCCAGAAGAAGAAAGGTGTTGCTGCTATAATAAAATCTATGAAAAAGACAGGTTAATAGCTCTAAGTAATTTTTTTCCTCATTAACACTTTCTTCCCTTATCAGTGAAGGGAACCCTAAAGATTCTCAGGCACAGCTAGCACTTCTCTTTGCTTCAAACAAAGCCAACAAGAAAGCAATGAAGTCTATAATCCTTTATGTATTGCCATGCACATAAACTCAAAGCTGACCTATTCCTTCAGCTTTACAGCTATTTTGGTTAGCGACAATAAAACGTCAGGTTTGCACAAGGCTTTACCCATGCTGTTAATGAGCAGTCAGAGGGTTACATGGCAAAATATATTTCCAGTTTCTCACTTCAACTTTGTCTAGCTTTGTATCACACCTAAAGTGTCCTACAGAAGCTGAGAGACCAGGACATCATATATGTAATGGCGAAGATGATCTTGGAAGATAGCTGTGATTTTGGTTCAAACTGACATCAAGGAAATCTGCAGAAATTGTGATGTTGCCCTCATCACGTGTGTCAGGAAAACTCTGCCCAGGACAACTCAAAAGAAATTCATGGCTTGTTCAGTTTGTCATACAGAGTATGGCCAGCTTTGCATGGTCTCTGCTGACCCTCCAGATGGGCCTTTGGCAATACTTCCATACCAGTTTCTTTCTTTTCTGTCAGGCTCATTCTCACAGAAGGAAACAACGGCTTTGTTCTGCCCCAAGAGCAGTGCTGGAAAGGGTTAATTTAGCACTGTCTGACTGCTGTGTAAACACTGCTGACATTTCATCACTGGGATTTGTCACTAGCCAAAATAAGATCACATTCACCAGTTTAAAGGCAATGAAGAAGTGTCACTGGCATCTCTGTGCTTAGGGCTGCATTACTGTCTCTGCTATAGATCTTGTTTTCACAGATTAAGAACATCCACAGAAAGTTCTGTATGCACGGCTGAAGCTATTTAAGAACTGTATTTTAGAGGAAATACGAGGACAGGCAAAAAAAATGCAAAGCAACGCATGAGACAGAATAACATCAGTCAGAAAGAACACATTAATTAAAGTACTCTCCTAGAAGAAAGAATGACCTTCCTTAGTCTTAGATGGGAACTCAGAAAAACCTATTGCCGAAGGCAAGGTGGGGCTTTTTGGTCCCTTATCCACTTTTACATAACTGCACCCAAACAGAAGTCAAGAATTTAGAGTAAGGGTGAGTGAAAGGAAATGCATCTTTCTAAGGCACTTTGCCTGGTTTGGTACCTGGGTTTACAAACTGAAATCTCTGGAAGTGAAACAGCTCAAGGCTGTGTTACAACTCTCTGGACACTCTCTCTGACCTCTATAGCACAACTAAAATGAGGTGAGGGCAGCTGTGTAGCAGCTTCCCTTATGAGCTGCTGCGGAGAGGGGCTGTAAACTGAGGGCAAACCTTGCCCTAATAATTTTAATGGGTGACATTTAAAGCACAATATAAATTTAAGGCAAACAATATGAGCTAAACCAATACAATATAATCTATGATTTGTAAGTGCTGTTGCTAGTTACTCTTTTTGTGCAAGTACTGTAAAATGACAGCCAGCCCAGGATCAGTTAATGCCAAAAGATGGGTTTGTGCTCTGAGCTCTGCTATGCCTGAGCTAATCTTCTGGGTAGGAAAAGCATAAAAATTACAAGTATCCAAGAATAAGTAACGCTTGTAAGTTTTCGGCAAGGAGATAATGAGACAAGTTCACCAGTTGGCTCAGCCTTACTGATCCAGACACAGTGATGACTCCTGGCAGGCACAAGGATGAGATACAAGAAGCAGGTCACACCTTTTCATCTAATAGGTCAGAAAAGTGGGATTCAAGGCAGAAAAGTCTGGGGTTTGGGTATCCAACCATCTGCCCCAAAATCTGCCTGTCCTGAGCCACAGGGAGGACCTGGCTCCCATTCTGAGTACCCCTGGGGTTCACCCTGCAGGCAGTACTACCACTGGGGAGGAGAGTTTATTCTGGAAAGTCATTAGGTTTTTTCTTCCTGTGGTGGGCATTAGAACCACCACTTAATCTTTGCTTTTGAGAAGAAAACCTGAGGCCTGTGTTCCTTACAAGGCAACAGTCACAGTCTGTGGTGATCTATGTAGGTGCCTATAAACTGTTAAAATGAAAAGTTTAAGTCCATAATTATTTAAGCTTAAATAATCCTGGGAGGGAGATGCTTCAGAATCAGATAATTTTAGATCCAAGGAGAAAAATTTTGTGTCAGTACCCAAAGTGAACCAGTCCTGCAACACCCAAAACCTGCAACCCCTGCTCTCCACCACACCGTACAAGGCAGTCCGTGACCACATGAGCAGCTGATTGTGGGGCCAGGAGGCACCAGCACATCCAGCAAGGCTGTTGGTGGAAGGGGCAGGAGGAACCTCTGTGTAGCCAAACACCACCCAGGGGACACCCACCTGAAAGGGAGCAGAGATGCTGGCACTGACCACGATGGTGTGTACATCCACAGTGGGGGCTAGAGGAGGAGTTAGGCAGCTGCACATCTCCCTCATGCCCTTCTTGTTTGCCATGAGCCAGTGCTTCCTTGTCCTCCCAGCTTCCCTGCACAGTGCTTTCCTTGCCTGTGGATCCTGGTGTAGACACACTAACTGCACACTGCATGCAACCCCAGCATTAGAGGTGCAGCACACAGCACTGCCAGGGAGGGAGCTCACCTTCTTCTCCCAGGAGAGAGGCAGTGGGTAACACCATGCCTAGAAGTCATGTGTGCCTTGTGAAAGTGGCACAGAGTCTTCACACAGATGCAGCATAGCAAGGAAGACCTTGCAGGAAAAGATGCTCTGAGAAGGAGGAAGTCTGTGGAGGCCTGAGCTGGAATGTATGAGACAGGAGCTTGGAGAATTTAATCTCCCAAACTGGCTCTCAAAGAGCCTGTTTAGGGCTTGGGGCATTAAAAAGATCATAGAATCATAGAACCATAAGGGTTGGAAAAGATCTCCAAGCTCAAGTCCAACCTTTGATTGAACACGACCATGCCAAATAAACCACAGCACTAAGTGCCACCTCCAGTCATTTCTTGACAACTTCCAGGGATGGTGACTCCACCTTCCTACACTGCCCCTTCCAGTGCTTAACTACCCTGATGTTCAACCTGAACCCATCCTGGTCCAGTGTGAGTCTATGTCCTGTCATCCTGTTGCTTACAGTGGGAAGAGACTAATCCCCACCTGGCTACAACCTCCTTTCAGGCAGTGGTAGAGAGTGATAAGGTCTCCCCTGAGTGTCCTTTTCTCCAGGATAAACAACCCCATCTCTCTCACATGACACTCTCAAGACCCTTCAGCAGCTTCTCTGCCCTTCTCTGGACATGCTTCAGTACATGACTGTCTTTCTTGTACTGGGCACCCAGATCTGGACAGAGCCCTCAAGGTTCAGCCTCACCAGTGCCAAGGTGTGGCCTCACCAGTACTTCTGGCACATCTCCTGGATGTGCCAGAAGACGGGAAAGCAGATAGACCCTTTCTTCTCTGGTCCAGGAGTACACACTTGGCCCATAGTGGCAGACACTAATTGCTATTTCTGCACGATGGGTGTTTGCAACACTCGTATTTCGACATGGGGGGTTCAGGATGGCGGAAACGGCCGGAAATCTGCAGTGACACAAAACTGCCAATAAAACTGCTGGAGGCTGGAGGAGTCCCTGCCAGAGTGTTGGGAGGAGACATGCCCTAGGTCCTGACTCAGCCCTGATAGTGTGAGAGGTCTTTGCAGGGATTTTCTGTGGCTCATATGACATGCACAACAGCCAGAGTGGCATATCCCTGTACAAAATGAGGTGAGATGTTTTCCCTCCCATCAATTTGGCAAATGCCACCAGTACAACAACCAGCCAGCTCCCCACCCTGTAGGAAAACACCAACATTTTAACAGCTAAACAGACACCTCCTCTTCACAGATCTAAATGGCACTCAGAGACTGAAATGGTGATGGTGTGATGAGCGAAGGAAGACACTGCAGAAATGAAGTACTTGGCTGGTGCAGCTGTGGGTCATATCTGCTAGGCAGATAAAAAGGAAAACATGGTCAGGTCTTAAAGATTACAGTCTTCTGGCAGAACAGAAGGAGCTGCCTCCTGGTTCAGGTTACACCAAGCTACAGCTGATAATAACATGGGTTAATATATATGTTCCTTGTCAGCCTTGTAATTTGGATAGAAAGAATGTGTTGGTTAATTTTTATGCTTGTTTTTTGCTGGGACACAGTAACAAAGAGGACACAATGGGCTAGTGTGAGATGTCACCCTTTAAATTCACATGGCTTTGTCCTTAAACAGTAAAGAATTTTTTATCACCACTGACACCTCAATATATAGCAAAGGACACCCTGAAATGGTCATTGCTATTTCAAATGAATGAACATCAGTACACCACATTGTCAAAAGGAATTATCCACAAAACCAGGGCATTTGAAAGCTGAACTTCCACATAGTTATGGGATTTTATGCAGCTGAGGAACTGGTAGCAATAGGAAATAACTCCATGCGGTGTTTTACATGGACATGTTTGAATTACACATACAACCAGAGCCTTCCATTGTTCACTCTGCTAGTGCGAGTATATAATTTTCCTGCTGTCTTTTTCCCCCTTTTGTTCTTTTCAGCTATTTTGTGATTAACACCGTCTGGGGAAGAATTTCAGTATTTTCTCTGGTTTAGCAGGATGTGAGTGAGGTGGTGCTGCTGCATGAATCTTTTAAAAGCAGCCTAAGAAATATTTAAGACCTTAGTCTAGGAGGAACAGCTCTCCCAGGCATAATTTTTGGTGCTGGTTGCAGCAGGGAGCGTATGCTGTGAGGAAAGTATTATTTTTCTAAATGGAAGGTGTCAGATGGTCACGCAATGTGACTGCATGTTCGAGATCACTGCCTCCCATCTGCAATTTGTGACGTGTGAAAGATTCTGCCCAAATGTGCTCACCAACTGGAAACTCTCGGCACTTTTTTTTTCTTATCAGGAGAGACCAAGATAACCAATGGTTTTACAGATCAGGGATCCTATCAAATTAATATCATTCTAGGATAAAATCTGCTTTAAATACAACCACTAAACTCCAGCAAAGTTAACTAGTACATACAAGTTCATTCAACTGATTAAAAAATCCCTACTAGTAAAACAAGAAAATATACATGGAATTTTTTTCAAGAAAAGTATTTTGCTCCTATCTTTTAGCTGAAGGTTTGGTATAAAATGTGACAGTCTTTTCCAGCACTAATTAATGCCACCTAATTATAACACTTACTAGGCTCAAGCCAGGCATTAATATATTGTGAATAGTTTCTCCTTGTCCAGCTTCCCGCTGGATCACACAAGATGATTGCTTTTTGCCTCTCTCTGTTGGTTAAACGGATGCTACTGTGGCTAGGGCAGAGGCTCAACAAAGATTATTTGCCTTCAGCAGAGAATATGCACCCTACTAAGAGGAGAGGGTGCTCCAGACCAGGGTGGTTGGCTGTGCCTGCCCTGCCCTCTGCCCAGTCAGGGCAGCCCATCGAAGGGGTTATGAGCCAGTCAGTCACACCCCACCTGTGCTGATGGTGGGGCCAGGGGGTGGCTGTTCCTGGACTCCAGGGTGCCTGCTGCAAGGTTCAGGGGCTGCATGGAGCCAGAAGACCCTGCTAGCAATCACCCTGGTTAAGACAGGACAGAAAAAGGTTCCACGAGGCTGTAGTCAGGCTATCCCAGCAGCCCATCTGGCCAGTGGATGGTGACAAACCTGTGTGATCTCTGCCTGCCCCAGGGCTGTAGTGTGGCTCACCTAGTGTTATTGTATCCCAGAGCACCCCAAACAGGAGTACTTGGACTATTCAGAGGATGAATATAAACCTCATCCAGCCACTGGAGCATCCTCAAGTGTTTTATAGTCTGAGCTGACAGCTACCAGAGGAGAAGTCCTCTCATGTGAGTTACTATTTTTGATGATCAGTAAGTTCTTTGCATTTTATTTCCCTTCTTGTTTCACCCAGGAGGTAATACAGCAGGTATCTGTGCCAGCTCCCTGAAAAGGAGCAGATGTGCTCATGACTCAGCACTGGATGCCTGTCCGAGGAGAGGCTGCTGACCAAGGCTGTGTGATGAACAGGGCCATTGCAGGTGTGGCTGCAACCATGTGCATGCAGCAGAGCTATCAGTAACCTCACTGGTGTACACACACAGAGGAAGAGAAGAGGGAGGCACTTGTACAAAATTTTTAAAACCTTTACAGGAAGATAGGGACTTGCCCACATGCCAAGGATGCTGTTATCATCATTGTTATTGGTGCTGGGGTTAATAGATTACAGGTACCTCTACTATCCCCCAAAACCACACAGAGAGGCTTCAGGGATGTGTTCTTAAAGAAAAGACAGTGAACAAGGTGCAGGTGGAAAGCATTTGACTATCAGCCCTTAATCTCCTAAATGGGTATAGCAAAGGTAGATGACAAACCTGGCTGCATTGCCTTGGGAGAGGGCCGTCACACCAGCCTGAAAAAGAGGAAAGATTTTGTCTTTACTCCTGATAGATGTCTCTCCTAGGATGAATGCCAAGTACTAGTTACAGGTGCAAGCATCTTTACTTGAGAAATGACCCCTGGGTCAGAGCCCCTCCTTTTGTGAAGCCATGCCAGATATACCTACTGAGTTCTGCTTGGTCTTGCTTACCCCAGTTTAGCAGGAAGCCAGGGAGCTTTCTTCAAATATTGCAGAGCATACCTTCCAGCTGAGTAGAAACCCTCCTAATCAGCCTGTATCCATGTGTGCTTCTGCCTACATTGTCTTGTAGACTCTTCTCCACCCCTGTGTTTAGCTTTTTACTTGCCTTATGGATACACACAGCCAGAGGGGAAATATCTCTTCATAGCCTTTGTTTTTTACACAAAATAAATGTCCCATGGTCTCACATACAAAAAAGACTTTCATTCCCCTGAGCCTTCCAGCCCTTCTCTGCACCTGCCCAGACCATGCTCCTTTTCTGTGTTTTAGTCACCTCTCTATTTTAGATGATGCCTTTTCCTTGCACAGTGGATGAGTATTTCCCTATTCATGCCACAGCTGTGTGATGTGATACAGTCCAGGCTGAATGGCTTCAACAGGCTGTTTCTTCTTAGTTACCCTTTGATGTACTGGTACAGGTCCTTCTTCTCCCAAGTGT
The DNA here is from genome assembly GCA_013400495.1 of Nicator chloris. Classification (NCBI taxonomy): domain Eukaryota; kingdom Metazoa; phylum Chordata; class Aves; order Passeriformes; family Pycnonotidae; genus Nicator; species Nicator chloris. Next base: position 152,138 of record WAAE01002150.1, read on the forward strand.
CATGGTTTCACCCCAGCTGGCAACTAAGTGCTCAAGGGAAGCAGTACTTAGCAACAACCAAAACATCAGTGTGTTATCAACATTATTCTCATACTGAATTCAAACCAGAGCACTGTACCAGCTACTGAGAAAAAAGAAATTCTATTCAAGACAAAACCAGGACACCAAGCAGTATCTATTCAATCAACTCCCAGTTCACTAAAAAAGAAACAAACACTGAGATTCCAGTACTTTTTTGAGCAAGAGGAGTAGGGAGCTTGCTAGAGGTACTTCAAAATGAATTTGAAATGGAAATTTTTTCCAAGGTGTTCAGGTGCGGTGGAAGATTTATACCCTACAGCACTTCTGAGCACAGCTTCCTGTACTTAGCTTGAAGCCCACCTCACCCAGGCTTGCTCATTGCTGTCAGTCCATGAGCACCAGAGCCCTGGACAGTTTGCTCTTAGGAAAACATACAATACTACAGCTCCAAGAGAAGGTCTCTGACATGCTGGGCACTCATTTAGCAAATCAATACCTTACCCTAAGCCTTCCATCCTTCATCTTTCTCTGCTCTTGCCCCATAGGAAGTGATGGCAGTCTTCTGACTGTATTTATGCATACTTTTGCCATATTTATCTTCCCCCTCATTTCCCTGCTGCAGCAGGCAGCTCACAGGTAGTACTGGTGGTATCTCTTTGGTGGCCGCAGGGCCACCATGTCCTTTAGAGCTGCTGAGCAAGGAGCTTGCTGTAAATCACAAAAGTGCAGTAAATATGTTTTGTCAGCATTCAGTGCTAGGAAAGTCAAATGAAAAAAGGGCAAATAGCCACTGCATTTCAGGGACCAGATCTTGGTGAGAGGTTTTCCAACAAAGACCATACTATGGGATCCTTTTTTTGTTTGTTTTTCAAAGCCTGAAACAAAACAGCCAAAGTTTTAGAAGCTCTAAGGGAAAAACCTCAAACAATAAGCAAATAACTTGTCATCTGCTCTATCCCAAAACATGGTGAACTGAACTGACAAGTGACCAAAACATACCCAAATATTATGTGCATAAGGCAGGAAGTTTGGTGGAGACAGATTTGAGGGAAGATTTTGTATTGTTCAGAGAGCCACCCAAGCATGGCAAGGCAGGAATTCCATCTGTTTGGCTGTGCTCAATGAACTGGGTCATTTTCAATGGTTCACTAAATTCTGACTATCTAAAAAGTAGAGTTGTAATGCTTTTAAAATCTTGGTTGCAAGGCAAGTTCATCTTACTGTTTTTCACCGTTATCCGCAAGTTTAGCATCTCTGAAAGAGGGTTAAAATGTAGTTCACAACCTAGAAGATGAGTCATGTGCCATACACAACACTTGGGTTTCAGGAAAAGAGATGTGAGCAAATTTACTCACATAGTAAACACACTTGTGTCAGAGAAATCCTTGGCAGGACTTTGTTTCCTGAAGAACTACTCTCTAACATTTGGAGAAGCTGGCTTCCAAGGCTGATCTTTTGATCACTCTTGAGACTGATCTCTGGACTCAGTGAAAGACTGTAAACATTCAGATGGCCTTTCATGCACTGTTTCTGTTTATTGTAAGAACAGCTACAAAAGCAGTCAGAAGACATGGAAAGAGAATGTATTTGGGGGCAAAGAACCCCAACTTACTCAAAGGTGGAAAGAGAGATGAGAGAAAGAAATATATCTACCTTTGCCAAAATATGAACAATGGGGTTTAAGAAGGTGACCTTTACTTCAAAATATGGAATTCACTTCTCATTTCTATACTTAGTGATACTTTATCCCTACATAGATTGCACTGGGGCAAATGTATATTGCTATTTTTAGTGTCATAACTTGTTTTTCCACTGTCCAAAGGTGCTAGTAACAGTTAGCTGTCTTCCAAAGGTGATTTATGGTGTTATAAAAAATATAATGTCAAAAAAACCCAAGACAGTTAAAGAATGAGCACAGTTCACCAACAAAACTATATGGACCTCTAAACAGAATCCACTGAAATCAGCACTTTGGAATTTAATGTGAAGAACACATTATGGAGCCTGCAATTAAAGACTTTTTTCCCCCTAGATGGTCACATAAATAAATGAACCATTCAGAGTGAATCAGTTCACTGAGGAGCAGGAAAGTGCACAGCATCAGCTTTCTGATCACCTCCTGACATGAGGACTGTAACTTCCACACCCTGACCTCCTCCATGCCCAAGTTCTCCTCTTTAGCCCATTTGGGTCACCGGCAGATAAGCACCCAGGATGAAACTCCTTGTGGAGATATTTAAGCTGCTAAGCACTAAATGCTCCTATTGAGTCACTGCAGATGCTCTATGTTTAATCTTCTTCCCACCTGGCAGACAAAAACGAGGTTCAGTTTTGGTGCAAAGCAGCAGCACAAAATAATGCTACCTGACACCCTGGCATGGATAGCTTGGTGGAGAAGCTGTGCTCTCACATGTTTGGCAGGAAGGGGAGATCTCTCAGAAGTTGGGATAGACCTGCTGCTGAGGTGCAGTGGACAGATGGTGCAGTGAGATGCTTTGGGTTTTTCTACACAGGAAAAAGTGCCGTATCTATTGTTGAGGAAAGAGTGCAGACTCCAAACTGCTGGAGTTCTTGCAGGTTTGGGGATTTTTTAGTAAAAAAGAGTGTCAAAGGCAGAAAAATAAACATCGATGCCTGTTATATTTTTTTAGATATTTGAGCGATTTTAAACATTATTGGCCGATTCTCATGTGATTCTCTTCTAAATCTTCATTTCCATTTTGTGACAAATTGCATTCAGTTTTGCCTTACTTTCTTACATACATTTCTTCAGTCTCTGACCCACGTAATCAAGAAAATAAAAAGAAAGGAAAGGGCTTTTCAATTATTTTGAAGTTTACCTCTAAAACAAACCTTCAGATACATCTCAAGAAGTGACCACTACCTCTGTTGATTTTATTCTCTCTCCTGTGTCTAGACTGATCTGTATAACTGCCCAGCAATTTCACTGTTTTTCCTCATTCTCTGTTTCTCCTGTGGTTGCTGGTGAGGAGATGGGCCCTGTGATGCAGGATACTGCATCAGCCCATCAATCTGGTCTTTAGTTTTCCATTTAACAACTCTAGTAGGGATGCAAGTCTCAGATCTGGGTAGTGAGCAAGTGTCACAAATTTGTTCTAACCCAATATCTGATGCCTTGCAGCATAGTTTCTCCAACCCTTATTTAAGGATACATGCATTATTTCCCTCATTGAGGAGGTGCACGTTATTTCCCTCTGCCCATGCAGCCAACCCAGACATTAAGGGAGGGTGACAGAAAGCTGCTCTACTGGCTTAGCTGTGGGGATTGTTGGAAATCCCGAGGCTGCCCAACTGAATTGCAAGATTCAGGCAACTAGAAAAGTGGCAGAGAAAGGAGAGGTTTTCTTCAGAGCTGTACTAACTAAGAAACAAACATAACTCATCTGCAAGGTAAGGGGAAGAAAACGGAGAAACAAACAAAAAGTAATGTTTGACAATAGATCAGTGCCTGCAACATGCTAAGTTTCATCAGTGCTCCTGACCTTCGCAGCAGGGAACATGATGCATTTTTCAGAAGGCACCACTGGACCTGCAGAAGCAGGTTCCATAATCATATTTTTACAGTGCATGTCCCTTAGGATGTCACAGCCCTCACAGAACTCTCCTTCCACACCACTATTCTCACCATTTCTGCTTCATAGAAGCAGGTGCGTTGAGGTGTAGGGAAGAAAATAGCCACATCAGCAAAAGGAGTCTCTAATTTGGGCTAATGAGTAGGAACTGGAGGAGCAGCTCACATGCCCAATGCTTGGCTTCTACCCCAGAGGCACCTCAGGCTGAGAGAGGAGGGAATGAACTCCAGACTAAGAGATCTTAGTAAGTTACAGTGGGATGGGATGTGCAGTGCCTCTGATAGTGCAGGTGCTCTCATGCTGCTCAGATGCCAGGGACTGAGGCACTTGGAGAGGGAGCCACCTTTGAAAACAACAGTGTGTGTAATTTACCCTCATTTTAGCCTGATTCTGCATCATCTTGCACTTTGCTATTGCTTATGTCTTTCTTCAGTGAGGCGAAAGCACGTGTTGGATAGTCCCCCTGGCTTAGGAATGTCCTGAGTCTAAAAGTAATGTTATGTAAAAAAGGTTTCTGGGAATCAATAAGGCAACTGTGATTTTCAAACCCAAATAACTCTTTTATTTGACTGAGTGGTTGTTGTGAAATAAAAATAATCTCATGCCTTTTTTGATAAGGGTTTTTTTTTTGTTTTGTTGTTTTTTTAAATTTTGTTCTGGTTTTCGTTTGTTTTTGTCATTGTTCAAATTTTGGGGGTGTTTTTTGTGGGGTTGTGGATTGGTTGGTTGGGGTTTTTTTGTTTGTTTGTTTTTAGGAAGAGCCAGATGAGCAACATACCAGGAAGAAAAGCACTCTGCATCAACTACACCACTACTTGCTTCTGAATCATTGGCAGCTCTGAAGGAAATTATCTCAAATGCTTATGAGCAAAAGTACAGCAGATAAGGAATAAGATGAAGTGACAATTGACAACTTCTCTGGGCTTCCAAATCACACAAAAGAACAGGATGGCCATTCCTTTAAACATCTTTCTTTATACAAGATGTAGGAGGAAAAAAACTACATTACATGAACAGAATTCAGTGTGATTGACACGTGCAGGAAGTATCTGCCTGCTAGAACTAAAATGTCCTTGGAATTTTTTAAAGCATGGATGAAATCTTCATAACTTCCAGAACAACAAAAAAACCCCCACGTTGGCTGTATCCTACATGGTGAAAGTTATACTGAAATTCATCTAATAGAAGAAGAGAAATTCATGTCTGAAACAAAATCTGACAACTACTCAGGGTTGTAAATTGGCTGTGCTTGTTATGTGAAAACAGAATACAGCCCAACCCCCCAATACATCTGTTTGTTGCTTTAGAAAAGGTGTATTTTACACAGCCTAAAATATCCGAGCTGTGTAATTTAAGCAGAAAAATATGAATGGTTGCTGCAAACTGTTTGAGAAATCGTTATCTCACCAAATTCACATAAGTCCAGAAAAAAAAGACTATATGAGTTAAGAAAGCATGGAAATATAAGCACTATAAACACTGAAACAAAAAGGGAAAAGTTATAAAATGAGATGACAATATTAATGAACAGACATTAAGCAGAAAATGAAGAAAACCTAGAATCTAAGCTAGCGAACAAGAGGAAATTTATGGATAAAAAAAATGAAAAGAAAAATAAAGAAGAATTTTTTAGACTTAAAAGAATAAAAATAATTTGACTTCAAGGGTGTTTTTAACTAAGAAGATGAAGCTATTAGAACAAACATTTATAGTACAAAATGGTGGAAACATTCAAAAGTTATCTCTTTTTCACTGAGGGAAAAAAAATAGAGTTATATCCAAACGGTAGGAAACAGTTGCTGACCTGTTTTTAGGCATTCCCAGCAACATGTTATGCTGATGGTAGACAGCCCTTGTGAACGCTAAATATTTCCAATCATCAGGTGTTTTATGTAGATTATGGAGATGTCTTATTTAGATTTGTTCCTTTAGATTAATTTTCAGTAATTTTGAAACAAGACATGTTGCAGAGGAGAAACAGAAAGACAGCATTTTGCCAGTGTTTAAAGAAGAGAAAATGCTATGGTCCCATTAGCTCCAGGCCTCTCAGTCTGATGTTAGTCCTGAGTTTTGAAATGGGACTATTGACAGAGAATTTGATTGATAGATAACATAGCTTAACTAGTGACAATTAACATGGTTTTATAGAAAACTGTTCTTGTAAAACTAACTTCCTAGAGATGTTTCTGAGATTGCTAATTTAATTGATAATTATACGGAGGTAGTATACGTGAAGTTTTGTATTCTACTTGGTTATGCAAAGCATTTTTATCAACACAGTACAGCAACAGAAAACTGGTGTGGTTCATGTTAAATGCATAAAGCTAGTTAAAAGATATATCTCAAGATGTAGCTAGAAGGAACAATCACCACTGCCTGTGTTTGTGGTTGCTAGTAGGGTTCTGCAGGTATTGGTTCGTGGCTGTCTATCATTTAGCATTATCAGTGACATGGAAGAAAAGATAAAATCATTACGAAAGAGTTTGCAGATGGCGTGACATTTGTGGCCATGTTAAATAATGACCTGCAGAGATCTCTGCTGCAGGAGGGTCTGATTGATGGGACAATGGGTGCAAAACACCAGTAATTTCAGCAAAGCCATATATGCAGTACCTAGGGGGAAAATACTTGAAAGGAAGGGAATATCTTCATAACAGAGCCAGGGAAATTGTGATGACAGGTCAGCTGGGTCTGATCCTGAACCCTGTGTGATGTCTGAGTGTATAAACAGGAGACTGCAGGGTCAGCCATAAGGCTGTCAGAGTCCTTTGTCCTGTCTATGTGCCCACAACTCACATAGGTTGAGGCCAAGCTGTAGGTGGAACACGGAAGAGTATCAAAGATAATTGCATTGGAATTACATGAAAAAACTTCCCCTTACCAGATCAGGATGGAGGATAAAGATGTTTCTGAATGATGGAACATTGATGCTAAGTGGGTCTTCGGATATCTAGTCAGAAATACATCAGCTGCTGGGGCTGAAGAGGGAACCTTAACATTCATGAAGCTAAACTGTGAATGAATGACTTTGCACTAATGAGCAAACGGTCAGTCTGTCCTGAATAAAACCCACCTTTTTCTGTCTTCTTGATGTTGAATGCTGTTGATTTTGTTGTTTAGAACAATAGAATCGTTGGAAAGTTAGGTCCAGAGCTAAAGGTAGAATGTTCAGAAATTGAAAGTTTAACAAATCCTACTAATAAATCCATTATTTCCATTCCCTAAACAGGGTACTGTAGATCTTACTCTGCCTGGGAGCTGGGTAAAAAAAGCCAGTTAATGTACTAAAGGTCAGAATTTCAGAAGTGCTCTACAAATGCATTACAACCAGCTACTAATAATTCTCTCCTTTTTTTAAGGGGTCTGGTCATGTCCAAGGGAATGCCAGCTACATTTTTCTTAATGTATGAGCACAAGTTACACATAACAACCTAACAACACAATACTGCCTCTTTAATGCTAATCTATTCCTTGCAATCTACTAGATACATGTAGAATCACTGGTGTGTATCAAGAGAGCAAAATCAGATTCTGAAAATATCTGAAAGGATGCACTAGAGTGTACATAATAATGTATTTTAATCTGCCAGGCCTTAAAATTAATCATGAATTCCCACAGAGATTTTAATAATTTTGAGATGATGGGGTTTTTTTCATATAGTGATATTCTTGGACAGAGTTCTTGAAATGCTACATGGAAATGGGTGGAGGAGGGAGAAATTTGGGCCATTTTTCAATTACCAGATTAGCTAAGATACAGATACAAGAGCTACTGTTTAATTGGTTGTTTTATTCTTTTTCTTCCACCTAATAGATAATCAGTAAGGTACCTCAAACACAAACTTTTATCACATCATAAAGTTGGCATACAGCATAAAGTTTATCTCTTTGGGCATATACTTATGGGAACAATTCTTGTCAGCAAATGCCATAGTGAATACTTGAAACTTCCTGGGGAAGATTGCAGTTTTAGGATCTTATCTTGTGTTTTGTCCTAAACATTTTGCCTCTTTATGGAAAACAGTATGTTGTGGTTCCTCATGGCTTCAAGCCACACAGGGCCATAATTTTTGTCCAAATGCCTGCAGCTTCCACTACTAAATATATTTTATGAGAGCCACTTTGCACAGTCACAACAGAAGCACTATAACTACCCCAAACCCAAACTATCTTACTTTTTTTATTAAATGCTCTGTCTTTGATGTGTGACCATGCATGATGTGCAGTAAACAGCATCAGTATTGCTGAAAGTATAAGATTTTCAGGGCCAAAACAAAGGTATTATTCCAAAAATTACTGTTGAATTCACCAAACAAAGGTATTTTTAACACAGATGGAATTAAACCAAGAGGTAAATTATTACTGTGCATCCTGTTACTGGTCCCTGGGAGATACTAATGTCAAAAGGGATCAAGCACGATAAGCAAAGTGCATTTAACTCACTGAAGAAAAGGAACAAACCCTTGTAATTTTTTAAATTAAAGAGTATTACTTATGTTCCACCGTTTATTTGAATTTTGCACAGCTGTTTGCACTAATATGCGTTAAAATGGGTAATTACCATTTTAAGCAATCATGGTGTGAGAAAACTCTCTTACTCCATTTTAAATATATAGCCCAGCTTTTATCTCTCTCTTGCCCACAGACACACCTGATTTTATGCTATTTGCTTTCTTGTTTGCTCCTTTCTATGAGTTGGAGCCAAGAAATATTTCAGACACCAAATATTTGACACATTTCTGGATCTTATGTTAACAGCCTATGGGCTGTGGTTTTGGTTCCCTGTTTTAATGGTTAGGAGAAGCAAGAGGCAAACAGAATAGTGATGTTTATGATGAGAGGGTAGATGAAGGGGTGAGGAAAGCTGGGAATAGCTGAAGTGTGTCTGACACAGCAGTTTCTCTTCTGTATCACTATTTTATTTTTATGAGGCTGCAGCAAATTGATAGCTTCTGATACCATAGTCAATAAAACGTTGTGTAAATTCCAGCGATGGGCTGGAAAAAGATTGAATTAAAAGGGAGGTATTGGGTCACATCCATATTTCAAGTCATTTGTGTGCTGCCTTATCTCAGTACCTGAGGGAAACAGTTTCTTCACAACTAACCACCCAATTAGTACCTGCTGAGCACCCGATGTTTGATTTTCTTCTCGGCCCCGTCCCCCTCTTTCTATGCAAACTAATTTCCTAACAGTTTCTTTTTCAGACCATATGAAAACTTTTTTTTTCTTAGCAAGTTTGGACAAGTTGCAAAAAGGGATTTTAGAAAGAAAATTATTCAGAAATCTTCCCAATCTCAGAAAAGATTTTTTTGTAAACATGATGTGGCAGTCTGTTTAGCCATAACTATTGATGCAGTTGTTACTGCTTCTGCCAGGAAGATTTCTACAGAGTCACAGGATAATTCAGGTTAGAAGGAACCTCAGCATTGTCCTCACTCAACCATGTCCAAGCAGGCTCAGCCATGAGCTCAGATCAGCTGCTTGGGGATTTCTCTTGTCAGGTCTTGCAGAGCTCCAAGGATGGGTACTGCATGGGCAGCCTGTGGCACTGCCTCAATGTGTTCCTGGGGAAATTCTCCTCCTTGTATCAGTGTGACAATGTCATATTTTCAATTTGTCCCCGTTGTCTCCGGCCCTCTCACCATGCACTGATGTAAGAGACTAGCTCTATCTTCTTCATGAATGAATGATGAGCTCTTTTTTCACCCAAATCGTATAGACTTTAATGCATCCAGTTTACAAACACCACCCTCCTCTCCCAAGCCCAACACCACGTCTCCACCTTTGAAAATTGTACTGAGGAATTCCAGAGGTGACTTTTTCTGCCATCAGCCTGGCCACAGTGTAAATCTAGTACAGCTGCCTGTCTTTTCATACTTAGTAAGGAAAAGAACAAGAGCAACAAAAATCTTGGAAAGAGATCTTAGGGAGACTAAGATGGGGCTTTTTGGACTATCTCTGCATATGGATTTATCCCCTTCTCTAGAATTTAAGAAAAAAAATTACATCCTTCAGCTGATTTCTGAAAGGCCTTAATGTTCATCATTACATTAATTTGATAGGCTACAACGAGTGTGAAATATATTTAGAGCTTCCCCTGCAAGTGATGGTGCTCATAATACTAAAATAGAGTTTACACTTTATGCAGGACCTTTATGGAGAGGGGCCTCCAAGCATTTGCAAACACAAAGAAACACAAACCAATAGGACTCTGCTTACCACTGAAATGCAACCTGGAGTTGGAGGTAAGTACTCAGCAGTGCAGAACAGAAGAGGAATTTATGACAGAACATAAAGAAAAATTTTGCACCTACCAGAAACTGCAAGGGGAATTTAGCTAAGCGAGATGAAATTCCCTAACTCAGCATCTGGAAAGGACATCCTGCTTATGTACTTTTCCTCCTGGAAAAAATGTCTCATTTCTGGCTCTTCGCACTCAGCCTTTTAGACCATGCTGACTCACCATGAGCAGTGGAACTTGGAGAAGATAATAGGGGTGAAACCGATTGGATTCAAAGAAATTGCTCTGAATAACGGATGGGATTTACTAGAGAAGTATTTAAATTTTGGAGAACTGAAGAGCTAACCTATTGAACCAAGCAGCATTTATAGCTCACACTTCATCTAGGATGTCATAGGGTGATGCAAACGCCCTGTGGAAAGAGGCATTCCTATGTCAGATTTTTCCAGAAGAGCAGCATAAAGAAAGACATATATAAGTGCCTCACACTCATTGTGATGCCACTGTTAGCACCTTCAGGGTTCTCTCCTCAGCAGCAGCCATTTCCACTGCTCACAACACTGGCTCCACGCAGCACTGCTGGGAGCTCGGAAGGGTCCTGCAGGCAGCCTGGGGAATGCTGCAGGCAACACGGCAGCATTGCAGTGCCAAGGTGTGAACAGCAGCCAGAGTGGAGGGGCTGCTGTACCCCAGATGCTGCAATGTGATGGCTGCTGATGAGCAGGGCAGGCTCTGCAAAATAAGACAAACTGTAACCACGGCATAATCATTCATAAGAGCTAAGCAATCTTTAAAATAACAACTATGAGTGGAATATATGAATCTTTCATTAATGCACATTTAGTAATGACATGGTTTTAAATTAATGTGGTATTTACCGGATTGCTAACATTTTGTCCTTTTAATTAAATACCTCTTTAACCAAAGCAAGGTTGAATCCAACATATCCAAATGAAGCACATAGCACTGCACAAGTCACTTAAAAAATCTCAGATGTTTATTAGTGAGCATTGGTATCTAAATTTGGGAGACTATTTTGGTTTTGCACCTTGTATGGATGATGTGTCACTATTGCCCAGAAAAAGACAAGTATAAATTACATCCGAATAAAAGCAGATAAAGCAATGGTGAAAGAAGAAGAAATTTTAACAGAGATTTCCCAGTGATTTTATTTCTGGCCCCAACTATGTGTACCAAAGTAATCCGTGAACAGAGGTCATGTCACACAGAATATTTTGTATTGCCACTTTGCAACATAATTCATTATTTATTGCTTGTTTAAAAGTGAGGGGTCTAACTTCCATATTACCTGCCCTGTTGCATTCACACCTCCAGTGTCACATTTATATAGTTTTGCATGTTATCCTTCTTGATAGGCAATACCAGTTATCCTTCTCCATTTCGTGCCTGCTTTTTCCCCCAAACTTCACCCCTTTTTCACAGGGAGACCTTAGCTCAGTGTCAGACTATGGAAAGCTAAGACAGCATATTGCTGAGGGAGATGGAGGCAGCAGTCATGGCCATCTCATCGCTGAAAGCCATGGATAAAAGCAAGATAGTAAATGTCAGAGTGGGATAGGACATCTCTCTGGCAAGCAGTGCAAGGGACATTCCCATGGGGTTGGCATTGCTGCAGAACAGACAGGACAGGCAAGTACTTTCAGTGCTGCTGGGGTCAGTGCTTTCCTGGAGGGGGGACAGTGATGGGGCTTCTGTTGTACTTGGTGGCCCCCATGGCATTTGTGCATCCCATGCAATTTTGTGCAGTGGTTGTGGTGGAAGGCAGAGTCCTGCAGAGAAGCTGGTGAGCTGGGAGGTGCTGGCAGACCCACTCCCCACTGGCAGACAGCCTATGGAAGGATGCAGGCTCTACCAAACCCTGTGCAACACATTGTGTTGTTTCCCTCTTTCAGCCTTGTAAGTGCATGGAGGATCTTTGCCTGTGATTCTACTGAGCCCAGAGTGAAACCTGAGATGCTGCAACCTGCAAGTAGCACCTTAGATTTACAAGAGCAAAGTCATTCGTGGCCAGAACAAGAGCACTTACTGCTAAGGTGGCACAGAGGAAAACATGGCCTTTGTTTCGTATTTTACAGGGGTAGATCCACTCGGCAGGGCAATATCCCCTCCTGCCTGACAGTGGTGAAAAGTCACAGAATACCTCTGGGGCAGAGAAGGGCCGCAGAAAAATGGCATTTTCTCCCTCACACCTCATCTCTTTCCTGCAGTGAGGCAATCAGGGGAGCAGATGATCAGCATAGTATGGTTTCCAGTCTAATTGTCAGGAAAGTGAAGAGCTCAGCCCAAGCTACACTGCAGCAGATTCAGCATGTCCTGCAGCCACCATCAGTGCTGCACAAAGAGAAGGACAGTGGTCAGTCCTTCTAATTCCTTAGCCTCAGTGATATATTTAACCCCATTCATAGCTAAGAGCTGTGGCATTTTTGCCTGGTGGGGACATCCTGGAGCTGCAGCAGAGTAGTGAGGTGCTTTTGTGCCATGATGCTGCTGTGCCCTGGGGCTCTGAGAGACAAAGAGCACAGTCTGTTCATGAGCTTCCTCAAGCTCAGCACAGCAACACGCACACACATCTCAGTGCACCAACAGAGATACACCCTGAAACTCAGGGAAATGCACATTGCCTTTTGCCTGGTGCCCTTGGCTGCCTGGGAGCTGAGGCTGAGCAGAACAGAGCAGCTCCTCAGCACAAGAGCCGCTGCAGATGCCCATCCTTACAGTGGAGAAAACAGCACTGACCACGTGCTCTCACCACACAAACCTGGGGAGGTTAGGACAGATCTGCCTCTTTGCTGCATGCTGTGGTGTTGTCCATCCTTGTTGGCAAGGATTTCTCCTGCATTTGGAACCAGAGAAACGAAAAGAAGCAGAAACACAAGTTCGTGCAGCTTCTTGTCTGTGCTGGCAGACACCTTCACTGCGTTGAACCTCTGAGTTATATCCCAAGCTCTGCATAAGCCAGCCTTTAGATCAACAGTTCTTTGACTTTTCTAGCAATTTTCCAATCCAAGGGTCTGCATTTTCTGAGGAGTCACTGAGCCCACTCCAAGGATAATCAGGGCTGTTTTCAGGTACATCCCTGCTGTTCTCCAGGATTTTATCTTCCCCTGTGGAGTTTAATTCTTATATCCTTTTGCTAGGAGCAAGGGATCTGCCCCTTGTCTAATCTCGTAAGTAGTCATAGCATCTGTCACAAAATTATGAATTGAACAAATTTCACCAGCATTAAGAACCTAGGATTGTCAGAAAATTCAAAATTTCTGATCAGATTTTAACAAAGGACAATAGATAGACCATTCAGTTAGTGCAATTTCATTATAGAACAGTAGTCTTCACTCAAAAGCAATAGAATGGTTTTATAATAACTTCTCTCAGCAACACCTCTAAAGAGAATGAATATTTCTTGAGTAAAACCCGGAATGGGCAAAATAATGCATATTTCAAAGTCAAACACTGAAGTCCTAATTTGAGGTCATAACCTAATATTATGTGTGTCTTGGTCAAACCAGTATTTATTAACATATTTATTGTCAATACTTTGTAATGTAATTTGCAATTACTATGAAACAATATTTAAAATCTCTAGCAGATAATATTTATAAAAATATTTTAGGGGCACAAATACTTTGTAAGTTATTTTTGCACATGCTATCCTGGATATAACCATATGGTCTGTCAAGACAATCTCACCACTCTAATAATTTTGGTGTAGCCATAAGCCAGTTACTGACTTTTAAAGGCAGTGAATATCAATAATGACTTTTCAGCACTTCTAGTTTTAAGGACTACCTATGATTTGAGATAACTGAATTCCAGGAATGAAATTAGAGGATTTTTATGGAACAGCATGGTTACTACCATATCCTGACTCTGCAAAACTATAGGTACGTGCTCAGCTGTAAATCCACAAGTGTCATTGTCTTTAATGGCACCATTTGTGTGTCTAAAAATCAATCATGTATGCACATGCAGAATTGGAATCACAATAACAGAAAACAGAGGCAAAGATTAATTACCCAATTGAAAGCTGTTCACGAATACCATGTCTGACAACTCTATAAATCCATTGAAATCTGTGTTAACAATAAATGATCAAAGCCTAATGTTAAGGGTATAGCCTAATTGGTAGGACAGGAAGTGCTAAATTCAACAGGTATTAATGAAAATTATATTTAGACGTTGGGGAAAACCTTTCTGGAAACAAGAGCACTGAAATATGTCCACAAATTTTTCAAATAAATTATGGAGTTGTCACCACTGAGGAATTTTAAAGAAAATGCTAGGAAAATTTTTCAGGTTGTTTTCTTTTTCTGGTTTTACTCCTGCATCTTGTGGCAGAGGAGCAGGCAAGGTGATCCCTGTAGCTGTGCTCCTACAGACCTGGTCTGTGTGCAGAAAAGGACCTTGGTCTAGCAAACTGGGAGGAAGCTGGACAACAACAACAACAACATCAACACATGGATAGCACCAGAGCCTCAGGGGGACTGTGCAGCCTTCTGCTGCTGATGTAGTAACCATCTAGTATATACCCAGTACATATCCAGGATATATATTTATCCAATATATACTAGGAAAAGTAGTTCTAGCCTGTGAGGCAAAGATCCCCAGCATGCCTAAATCCAACACAAGTGAAAAGATCTGAGCACTTTGTCCTGGGCCTTCAGCTATTCTAGAGAAGAAACACACTGTTCTTTCTGCATATTGCTTCTAAGGGTCTGCATGGAGTAACAAAGGTCTCATGCCATGCTTTTAATATGCTTATTTAAAGCTTTGCTGGACTGTTGGATTTCTGTCACTGGGAATCAGTGCAAATGGTGCAAATTATTTTGTTCTGTATCTTCATCTCATGCAAAGCCATTCTATAAGGCAGAATGCATGTAAATATGGACCTTGTTGAGGAAGCTTGCAAGACAATGAGAGGGGACAGTGAAAGGGTGGTTGGCTAAGCAGGAACACACTGGGGCAACTCCAGATAAACCTGAAAATAGCACATTCAGTCCACTGTGTGTTTATATTCTTTACTCTTTCCTTTTGCAATCTGGTTTTACTGACAGCTGTGCTCTGTTACTTATAGTTTCATGTATATACTTTATACTACATTACTTATAGCTACTATTTATAGCTGAAAGAATTAACTTGATTAAACTGCTTAAGGTCTGTTCTTTCCCCACTCCTTTATTCTCTAGCCCCACACCTCACCCTTGTGAGTTGGCATGACCTGGATGCCATGGTGAGGGCAACAAGAGTCCACAAAGGGTGAAAACCCACACTGTTTCCCAGCCAGCATGACAGTTTTAGGAGGTGGGGAGAGAAGACTATTTAGGCTAAGGAGTAACAAAATAATATGTAAGTAAGGAGATTTGGGGCTCATTTTCAGGCAGCAGTTTTAACTGCACTATCCTGAAATCTCCTGCAGCTCCTCTGCTTTCATTGAGCCTCTTTTGCCTTTGCCTTTGCTCCCTTTCTTCTTCTTTCAGATATCATCTAGAAGTTCCTTGTCTCCCTCAGATGACTTCTTGTTCATCTTTCCTGGCCAAACAAATTTGTCCTTCAGTCCTTCACACATCTGTATGCCAGATCTTTCATACTGTCTGCTTTTCTTATATCTCCTTAAGGATAACAAGCCACCAGTTCTAGGCTCAGATGACAAAACAGAGTTCTTATTTGTTCCTTCAAATGTCTCCCTGCTTGCTCTGCTTTTTATCTACACCATCATCAAGATGTTGGTCCCTGTGGCCTGGGCCAGCTTTGACATAGCTCTTTTTACTTGTGTCAATGCCATATCTAAACCTGTGTTCATGTAACTTTCTCAAATTTTCTGCCTTCTAAAAAATACCATGATGTCCTAAATGTCCTTGGCCCTGTGAGATGTTTGCTGCCTGGCCCATCTGAGGACCTCCCATCCATCCAGCTGCCACATCCAAGTAAGTACTGCCTCACTTTTTCTCCTGCTATTCTTCAAGAGTGGGAAGAACACTATGCCAACATCAGCAGATTCACTTCCTTGTTTCCTTTGCATTGTTATGTTTGGGTTTTCTTTTTTCCTCTCAAGTACCTATAAAAATTGGCACCAGTTCTACAGCTGCTGTGCTGACTGCTCTGCCTTACCTTTATCTGAAAGTCCCCCTCTATGCCATGTGCTGCCTCTCTCTTCTTGGCTTGCAGGCTCTCTGGGCTGTGATTTACTCGTAGCTCTGTGTTGGGGCAGCATCTAACACGGTGGGTTCAGGACATATATGCCTGCCAACACTGCTAAGATCTGATAGAAATGTATGAAGTAAGTAGTAAACATATGCTTCTGCAAAGTAATGTCTCCGACACTACTGTCTGGGTCATCTTAAGGTTTGATAAGCTGTATAAGCCTTGTAACAGCTACTTACAGCAAGAAAAAGAATTCTTTAGTGCCCTGTGTTAGGGACGAAAACCAGAGAAGGGGGTGTTCAACAGCTACTGCTTCTTTTACATTGGTTTTATTCTCTTACCAGAGAAATCCTGAAGTCGTGGAAGAACTGAGGACATCACCACGCAGGCTCATGTGATGTTTCTGACTGTGCCATGCACGATATTTCTTCTGTACCGGTGCCACGGTTTGCTGACTTGGAATTTTGGATATTCCTGTCTGCACAGAGATTTCATGGTCAAATTGCCCTAGGACATAGAAATATGTGTAACTGGGAATGTGTTCTCCAAACTTTTTGCAACTAAAGTTTGTGGATGGTCTTCAAATCTTTAATAATTTTGTAAGGAAGGAAGCAGAAAGCATTTTTCTCCCTCCAGTTGGAAATGTGCCAGATTGCTGTTTATCTGTGATCTTCCCAGCAATCTATGAAATTTGAAGCCTGGATTGATGCATATTTAGGTCTTGGAATCAGCAATTTCAGTTTGATGCCACTTTCTCATCAAGTGTAGAGTATGGTGTACATCTCCAGATGGCCTATACAAATGCTCTGCCGTACTTCACTCACTTTTTGAATGTCAAGCATCTCTGGGATTCAGCATATCACCAATTAGCATCTTATATCCATTTGACAGAAATGATTCCTCATTATTTCATACATTTCTTCTTTAATAATATTTGCACACTGAATTCCCCATCTGATAGGAGAAAGGAAGATAGCTCTAAGGTCAGAGGCTGTTTGTAAAACATTTTTCTTCTGTGCTGTCCTGAGTTTTCACTTGTTTAAGCTAGTGTCCATCTCTGTGTCAAAACTCTCTCAGTGAAGGGCAGTCATATTTTGGTCTTAGACAGCACTGAGCAATTATAAACACCATTCTACACTCAGATCCTCTCACCCAAGAAGCAAAGAAGTGCAGGGTACAAGAAACTGCCTTTCCACTTAAAACTGCCCCAGATCCCCTACTGTCACTGATTGCTTCTCTGAAATCCACATTTATTCCCCGTCTCTGAAACACTTAGAGCTGCCATTGCTCTCCAGGCTGTCCTGAAATACACCTTTGTATATGTTTGAAGAGGTGCCTTTACCAGCCTGCTTTTCCCACAGTATACACTTGGCTTCCATGTGTCCCTCAAAGTGTGCACTTGCACCCCTCCACATGATGCCTGATAAAAGAACCACAACTACAGACACACCTAAGCAGATCTGACTCTTAATACTGCAATGCCAGAGCCTTTCAGCTCCATGCTTTCAAACCACAGATGCATGTGACAGAAACCAGCTTTTGTTTAGAAGCCCAAACTGCTCACATCACCACCCGAATCCAGGAATGAATGCTTTCAGGGAAAATCTATGAGCAAGATTTGTCACAGAGCTGGCTACGTTGGTGACATTGCAGTCCAAATCCTCATGATGTGGGCAAGCTATATTTAGCCTCAAAACTACATCCGTCTCCATGGGTGAATAGGAGTAATTAATAAGGTATTCTCCTCTATGTATTGCACTACTTAGTTCTTTCATGCACGTGTGTGTGAATGTCAGAGCTCTGTAAAGGTGTAAAGCAGGATTCCAAAGAACGCTGCCTGGGTGAGAGGGGACAATGCTTCCTGAGGACAAAGAGTGTCTGCAAGGAACTCTCAGGCTTCAATCCTGTTCTGCATTAGACTGGTGAGACTATGGGGACACCTATGCTTGCAGAAACAGGTGGGAAAGGGAATGAGGCTGCTTGCTTTTATTATTAGTACATAAATATTTGCATGCTGGTGATAAAAGTAAAGGTCACTTTTCAAAAATAGAAATACGTAGGTGTCTTTTCTCTGTACGCCTTCTTTCCACTCCGTGTCTTGTGATGAGGATGGCTGAACTTTTGTGTCCTCTGCTCACAACACACAAAACAGGTCAGGCAGGCCAGCAGCTGCAGGGGGGAACTGCAGCACGTTCAGAAGAGCTGGGGCTGTTCAGTGCAGTGCCTCCCACAAGCAATGTCTGCAAGACTGAGGGGAAACCTCCAGTGGCCCTGTGCTCAGGCCCAGACCCCAGCCTGGGCTGATGCTTGTGGCATCCTAAAATCAGCTCCCCAGGTCAGTTTGCTCCTAGCCCATGAAAGTGGGGGCACAGCAGCATTTGCTGTGTCTGCAAGACCGTGGGGTATGATCTCATTCGAGAAAGAGAGATGAATCCACCAGCATTTTCCAGCTGAGGTCCCCTCCCCCTGACCCTCTCCCCGTGCAGCTCAGGTGGCCTGTGAGTGCTGGTGGCATCTCAACACACTCTGCCCTCAGAGCACGCATGCAGCCCGCCCTGGGCTGGTGGCACAGCCGCCAGCTGCAGTGGTGTAAACTGCAGAGGTCAGCGATGCTCTGCTGAGATGCTGCCTCCTCACACCTGTTCAAACAGCAAGTGCACCCACAGGGACATGGAGCAAAAGCTGCTGGAGAGAGATGCAAAGGGAATGGGGACACTGGAGGTGGCACTATGAGGCAACAAAGCCCAGTCTTCATCAGCTTTTCTACTTATTTTTGTTTTGTTTTGAAGCAAACATGTCAGGGGCAGGCACAGAAAATAAAATATGTCCCTGCATTCAGCTTCTCAGGTAAAAACGTAAAATGTATGCAAGCAGTTTTTTAAAATGCATATTATGTTTCTGATAGACCAGAACTGCTGGAGCAGATCAGATCTCTCAGTTAAATATGCATTCATACATTTTTAAAAAATGTATAATATTGACTACATCAGATGTAATGGCTCCGGTAGAGTCATTACGGTGCACAGTGCAGGCTCTTTATTTGCTATTGTATCAATTTGTAGAGTGGACTGTCATGGTGCTAATACAGATGTATGTTAATAACAGGATGGAAGCAGAGAAAATGCTGCGTGCCAGTAGCTGGATTTTAATTCCAGCATTTTAGCCTCTTAAAAATATATCCGAGTTTAAATCCTCCCTTCCCCTCTGCCCAGTGAGCAGCGTCTGAAGCATGGTTCTGTGTTGGTGCTCCATGTGGGTCACCAGCACACGGCTGGGGGCAGGCACACACTGAATGTGCAACAGGGAGCTGCAATGCAGGGTGGAAGAGAGGGAATTTGGCCTGAAATGATCAGGTGGTTCGTGTCTTCATCGGCACGTGAAGGCTACAACACAAGATGTGTGAAAAGATCAGAAAATGGCTTGATTTTTGTTTGCTTTGACATGAGATAAAAATGTCTCATGTAATTTCAGTTAAAGTATGAAAGGAAAAATATGTTTACTGAGCTCAGATACAATAATGCATGTCTTGAGCACGTGAACAATTTTTACAACCAATTTATAAATACTTAAAAAAACTGTTTTTCTGAAGAAAAACAAATAGCTAAAGAGAAATAAACAGCATCCCTGCAATAATTCTATAACTTCATACTGATGTAACCCAACAGCTCACAGAAGAAGCCCTCCATGTAAAGGAAACCAGAGAAACTATAATGATTTTCAGATACAGTTGACAAGAGACCATTTAGTAAACTTTTATTTTTTTTAACTAACAGTATGCAGGGATGTTGTATTCTAGGCTGCTACTAATAATCTCATCAGAATGCAAAAGCAGTGACTGTGTTATAAAATCAATGATCTGTTATATTCTGCAAGAATTTACAAAAGCCTAATGTCATTTACTACACCATGAGAACCATACTTGGATTAAAAAAACAAAAACCCCCAACAAAAAACAGAATTAAAAAAAAATTATTACAGCTGATGAAAAAAAAGGCCCATTTGCTGAGGCCAGGTTTTAAAGATAGGATACATTTTAGGGTTAAAAAACAATGTATTCTGGGTACAGGAAAGGGAGAGACATCTATGTTTGGGAAAGTGTCAGACAACAAGTCCATCTGAACGCCACAAACATCACAGCTCTGCTGTGGCTGGTCAGTCTCCATCACCCTGCAGTGGCAACTGGCTTTGTGCCATAGGCTCAGGCTCTGGGGAGCTTTGCACAAGAAGTTTGGGGGGGGGGGGGGAAGGTGCTGTTCCCTAACAGTTTTGACAGAAGAATGAATGCACCATTGCTAGAAATAGGTTTTCAAATAATTACAAGGGAAGGACTTTTTTGTTGTTATTTTTTTTATTTTGTACAGAATAAATGAAGCAAAACCTAGACAGACTCAAGACCTTGCCATGCACTGAACACATCATCATCATCATAATGGTTATTTCTTTTCACCAGCAATAAGATGTGTTTTGCAAACATAAACTAATTAAGCCCCACAACCTTGGAAATGAGTCTGTAATTTCCTATAAAAGGGGAAACTTAAGTGAAGGCCAGATTGTGACACACTTACTAAGTACAAGCGCTCCACAAGTAGCTCCATTGACTTCCTGAGACCCTTTTTGGTGTAATGTGCAGTGCAATGAGAGGTATCACAGCCTGGTGTTAAATGTCTTGCCTGGAGGCGCTCAGTGAGTCAGAGTGGGGCAGCACCAGGCTCCAGGACCCAATTCCATCACTCCCAGGGTTGTAAATTGTACCAAAGCTGATTGGAGCTGTGTGCCTACACCCAACGGGACCAAAAGGCCTCTCACGACTCCTACCTGTGAGCCTTGGTCTCAATCCCTCAGTCCAGGCTGGGGAAGAAATGAAACTGCAAAGAGCTTCTTGGAAACAACCTGTGATGAGTTGTGCCACTTTGGAAAAATAGGAGATGCCTCTTCACTCTGGTGACTATCTGTGTTAAAGGTTAAAATCAGTCATGCCATAAAAAGCACGGCCTTATTTTGGCAAATGGAAAAGCAGAGGGGTTTTGCCTGGAAAAGGATTGAAGAGGGGAGGCAGCCAGGCTGCTCAGGGGGGCTCAGCCTCAGAGCAGCTGGGGATGGGGTCTGAGCTGGCACCCAGCAGGTGATGCCCCTCCTGCACAGCCCCCAGGTGCCTCAGGGGAAGTCATCTCCACTTGGGCACAGGGTGCAGATGCTGCAAATAGTGCAAGGCTGGGACAAAGAAGTCTGTAAAAGGGAGATTGCACCCCCTATGGTAAAGAGGCAGGCTCTGACACATTCTGCAATTACAGGACGTAGAAAAATGAGAAACGGATGGCTGCTCTGTTCTTGAGTCACGGTGTGAAGCACACACTTTGGAAATAGGAAAGACAGGCCCACGTAGCACAGTGAGGACTTAATATCACACTAAGGAATCGCTCCTTGGGAGTGGCAAACAGATTGACACAGGTGTCCTCTTGGAAAGAGCTCCCAAGCAAGACATTGGATGGTGCAGCAATGCAGTCACGCAGGTAGGCCAAGCAGTCCTGGAGCTCCCAAGCTTCTGTGTTTGACATTGGATCTTCAAGACTGTTCTTCTAAGTGTCCTTCTCCATGTAGCAATATACAGAGGTCAGTATTTCAGGTGAAGCCTCTCTGGAGAGCAGACAGCCTTTGTTATAAAGATGGAATAAAAGTTCTACACTTTCAGACTCGCACATTCTGGACATGCCAAGGTCTCTGCCAGCAGTGGCAGCCCATCCTTTGAGGTCCTCATTAATTTTGATAAATTTCAGACGGATTCTTAAGACCGAGCAAAGAAAGAAATATTTACTTATTATCCTAAGCTTTCAATGCAACCATGTCATATGTAAGAGGATGCATTTAATATTGGTTAGATCCTCTTTGGTGATAATAAGCAGAGATTAGATTCAGACTATGCAAGTGGACTAAAAAAGCCAAGGGAAAATACATTTGCACATAAAAAAACAAAGGGAGGGGTCTACATACATTATTCAAGAGGTCTTATTTCAGTCTAGAATTTTGGGCTCTTTTTTTTTTTAATGAAAATAATATGTGGAGTTTTCTTTTACAGAACAGTGTGTAAGTTTGGTTTGCAGTTCTTTCCACATTGGAGACCAATATGACACTAAGTGAGAAAATCAGAGCACCATCAGCTCTGAAAGGCTACATTTTATCGAAGCCTTCTGAGACATGCGTGTCCTAATGTCCCTTTTCTCCCTCCTCCGCTGTTGCTATTTTCATTTGCTGACAAGCCCGACATTAAGCATTTGCCAGAGTTTTCATATTGATAGTACGTTATATTGCCATTACTGAACAGTTTGGGGCTTTGTGGCTAGCTACCATGACAATAGATGCACAGCCTGGAACCAGTTTTAGTTAATTAGAGTCAATCAATCCAAACTTTGCTAACTTACTCATGTGAAACAATAGTATAATGAACCAAAGTCTGCAAGATGATTGGGAAACACAAATTATTGCACCCTGATAAATTAAATGTGACTATTGCAAAATCTTCCTTCTAAATGAGTACTCAGAGAGAGAATGTATGGGTGAATAAGCATAATTTAAAATAAAGAAAAAAATTAAAGAAGCTGCTATAACCCCACTTCAATGTTTCCATTTTTCTTTAGAAGAAATGGAAGACCAGATTGCTATATATACAAGACCAAATGGGTATAACATATTTAAGATTAAAATTTTTACACCAAGTAGTCCTATAAAATTGACGCCTCATTATTTGCAAGCTAAAGTTCACAACACACGTGGTGTCTAAAGAAGTGCAGTCATTCTGTTTCTTTTGTCCTTCACAACTGATTATTTTTCAAAGCTATTGGCTAAATGTTTGTCTGACCTTGACAAGGCAAAGCCCTGAACCTTTACAAGCTGCTATACTGCTGTGAGACAGCCTTTCCTCATGGACAAAAAGATTTTTGCTCCTCCTTCAGGGTGATAAATATTTCTCCAATGCTCAGAATTCAACTTATGAGCCAAAAGAGAGCTCACCTTGCCCAGATGTTTTCTCTTGATTTTGTAAAAGCTGTATTTTTAGAATAAAAGGATCCTGTTGATAAAAAGAATACCAAGATGGCCTTTAAGCTTTTGTATTAAAATTGCATTTTGGGTAGTGAACTGGCCTATAATAAGCCACTCAAATGGTTTATGGCTTTCAGAGGGTCTTAATTTTGTCCAGCATGCCTCTCATATTTTTATTCACGATATGTCCTCCACATTTGCTACAATGTACAAAGGCAGCCCTATGACAAAGGGCTGAGGCCCTGTCCTAAAGAGATCAGTATGTAGACATGCTGTGGAGGAAATATGGTGCACACATGGACCAGCTGAGCCACAAAGGATCCTCAAAATTAAGGCCCGTGGGATTTAAGAAGTGGGTTTAAATAAAAGGGAGAGAAACTCTTGATTTCACAAGCCAGAACAAGATTTGAAAAGCTAGATGCATCAACCAAGGTGTTTTCTGTAAATATTCCATATTATTTGTTTGATAAAGCAGCCCTTTCCAGAAGGAGCAAACTATTTCTATATGTTGATGTAGTAACACAGGTTTGGAGGGGGAGACTTTTATGTAGGGCAGAATTTTATCTATTCTAAAGGAAAAATTCAGGTCTTGACGCGTATGGGGTGGGAAAGTTTGTGCTCAAGACTGCAGTTTTTTCACAGATGTCTCCCAAACAATCAATACTCAGGGTTATGAATATTTCTATTGCTCTTCTGTTGCTTTTCTTACCTAACATACCTAGCAGGTGTGTTAGGTAAGAAAAGCTGGAATCTTTTCTGTCCCCTTACAGAAGTAATTGCATTTTCCCTGTCACTTGTATTTGTGTATTTTTTTCCATGAACTATTCTAAAGTTGTATGTTGTTTCAACCATACAAGGGCATATAGTTACAGAGTAAAAAATCTGATGGATATTTCCCCTCCTACCTAATATTTCAATGTTACATAAATTCTGCTTCCCATTCAGAGGTTAATATGAATTTGGCTTTGAAAGAATATAAAAATCTGGGTGTCATGTACACATTGCTCATGTCCAGGCTACACTTAGACCAGCAGTTCTAGATAGGTTTTGGGGAGAAAAAAAAAAAGAACTGAATCATTTAGGACTTTGCAAACTGGGCATTTGGCTAAAAGAGAGATTCTGAGATACCACTTTTACATATCACAGTTGGATTCTAAAAGCTAAGGCTGTGAGCTGTTAACAACAAATTCAATCAAAACCATCTGACAGACAGTTCCAAAGCAGTTTAAAAGATCTAAAATGATAGGTTTCTCTGCCATGCAGTGAAGGGGTCAAGAAAACTAGTAAAATAAAAATATGAAGGGTAATAGGAAAATTTATTAGCACCTGAAAAAATTTACCTTACAGATTTTTCAGAAATTTTCCTAAAAGTTTTCTACAGTAATTACACTCTCCTTCATCTGTTTCTTCCATGTTCTGAATTTTTCTTCCCATATTTGACTGCAAACACACCTGAAATATGGCTGTTTTATATAAAGGAATTAAAGAAAGCCTTTATCTAATGTGCTAGTAGATGCATGGTCCTGATTCCAGGTAACCAGTACTTTTTGTGTTTGTTCTACCATGGCTATGTATTAGTGAGCCATGGGAGTTTCATAAAGCAAACCTCTGCTATGACAAGTATTGATGGAGAATTTCAAACAGAAAGAAAAGAATAAAGTACATGGAAGTCATAGTAAACGAAATACAGTGTTGTCTCATTAAGTATATCTGGGAAGGTGGATCTCAGAGCTCAGGTCAGATTTCTTGTTAAGGGCCTAAAATAAGGTCCTTTAACTTCTGGAATTCAAGGTTTGATTTAATATGCAACATGAGTCTAGACAACGTTGTTTTGTACATATATTTAGGGAACTCACTGCTTTGAGTATCTCTTGGAGGGGAACTCCTCTGAATCCACTTCCCTTCACTGATATACCTCTGACTGTATAAGCCACAACATGACCTTGCAAATTTAATTCTTCAGTAGAAAAATGGTGAGAAATTAAACCATCCATTGTGCTCTAACTTTCTGTATTCTTCATCCTCACATTACTGCTTGGCATTCAGATCCTCTTTCCTTCCCTCCACAATCCTTTCTTGTTTTGTTTTAAAACAGAGAAATCATGATACAGAGAGAGAATTATTGCAGTTTTCCCAGATGGGGACAACCACAAGTGCCTATCAATATCCCAAGACTGCTGTGCTCTTTATATATGGCTTTTTCCTTACCCATCATTGACCTGACCATGTCCTTTTGCTGTTACTTAACAACTGTGAAGTCTTTGCTGATAGCATGCTGTTCACAAAATAGGTTTCTCAACCTTAAATATACAATAGAAATACCCTTTGTTTACTTTACACTAGTCATACCAGTGAACACAATTCATATTTGCATCTAAATTTCTATGCAGATGCAAAGTTTAGTTAGCCTCTAGCAATGTACACTAGGAATGGGACCAACGATTATGCACAATTATACCACTGGTAATGACCGTGGCTAGGAAATGGGTGAACTTGTTTCATTTTCTGTAAATCACACCGGTTCCTCTCTTACCTTCTTCTCTTCTCTGACAAAAATCCCCGTATAATGCAGTTTAGATCCACATGACTGCAACAGGGAGTCAAACTGGTAAGCAATTCTTCCGTCTTGTGATAGTTATGTCCTTTCCTAAATAATTATCGTCCAGTGAAATAAAGCGATCTTGCTGTATTTCCTAAAGTTCACTGAGGGACCTGATCTAGATTCATTTAAATTAATAATTATTATCTGAGGATACCTATCATCTTGGTAATTTCAACCAAAAAGTTACTCCATCTAAAATTCTGCCATAGGCTTCTCAGAAATTTGTGGAGAATTGAGACAATCTTTTTTTGTGTTTAAAATCAACCTTTGGGTTTAAGCTGTGTACATTTTTCTTTGGTCTTTACCAATACAGACCGGACACTTTATATCAAAATTACAACCAGCTTCCTTGCGTAGATAAACTGTCATACCAAAGGAGGAAATGCCATGCATTTTCAATGCTCTTGCTTATTTTTTCAGTCTTTGCCAGCAGTTTGCTGGCATGAACATGGCAGGTCAGATTAGTAGTATTCATAGCCAGAATGAGGAGGAAGGTGGGCAACAAAGCTGCAGTTCCTCTCACAGGTCCTGGTAAGATACAGTACCTGGAATTTGTCCACATGAGTCACAGCACTCAATTCCAATTGATACTGGTGTGGGAACCCTGTGGTTCTTTCATCCCTGCCACTGACTCCTGGTTTTTCTGGGCTTTGTTTTGTGCAGTGCAGCTTTTTTAGCTTCATCCTCACCGGTGCTGAGGTAGTGCTCAGGTGTATAAAGCCCTACTCACAACCCACACCACTGGGGTTTATCAGACTAATACAGAGGATGTACAGAGGAGGGCTCCAAAAATGTTAAGAACAGAGCATTCCTGAGGGCTGGACACACCATATCCTCACCTCCTTTAGAAGGAGGAAAGATGAATATGTTCATGGACACCATGGTATGTTGGAGTGGGAAACCCTGAGGGTTGAAGGCACCCTGATGGGGCATTAGGAAAAACCAGCATGATGAGAGAAAGTATTTATAGTCTCCAACTGCTTCTTCACTGATTTTCACACATCTCCAGTGCCAAAGTTTCCAAGTCTTCTAGCTGTTAACTAATAAATTCTGTAAGAAATTTATGTATATGGTAAACAGCCCTAAGAAAGGATGTATACTGAATAAAACTCATAAGATTTTAGTTACTTATTTCCATATCTAATCAAAAGGTATTTTACTGCATATGTTCTATCCCTGAAGAATTGCAGCTGTCATATATTTTCAGAAGTTAGGGAGTTTTTTCCAGAATATTGTTACAATATATCACAAAATATAAAGAATATTTACAAAAACATTGAACCAAAACCTGTTAGAGAAGTATCCATAAATATAAGAGCACAAAGTAGTAATTTCATACTCTAAAATTGTTTACTTTTACAAAATTGAGACCACAATATCAAATGGAAAAGAAAAGAGAAAGCCAATGATTGATAAAGTTTCAATATAATTCATTAGAAGTTGCAGCATACATAGATGTACATACATGAAATTAATTGCTAAAATTGTTGAAAACATCTATATAATGGATTTTCAGTAATACCTAATCTAAAGTTTTTCATTGAAGGTAAAAGCATGCATATAGAAAGGGACATGGCAGGATCATAGCCATGATCCACTGACTATTGACAGCAAAATGAGTTAACTTCAATGTCTATTGAATCAGCCAGTCATTTATGATTATTATTTATTCTTTTTGCTAAATGGATTCATTACTCAGATAAAATATGCAATACTTGGCCCTGTGTCTCACAGAAAACCTTGCTGTCCTCTACATGATGACCAGTGCATTTTCTGCTGTGCAGCAGAAATAAATTTAAAGATAAATTCAAGAAGTAAATATGGGAAAAATGTACAGAGAATTTCAAAGTACACATGAAATAGAATTATGTTTTCCTCCTAAATACTATCTCCTATTAAATTCAGGTTTCAAACCCAAGAATAATAACAAGCCAACACTTTGTTTCCATAGGAAGTTGTGCGCTGTTTTAAATGTCACATAACTATGTAGCTATACCCCTGCATTGTTAGAAAGCCTCTTCCACTGACCTCAGCACATAACAACAGATGGGGCTAAATGCCTTGTTCTCGCACCTGCAGGCTTTGATGCACACATGCTCTTTCCAGATTATTCTGCTGTATGGTATGAGATAAAACTGATGTTCAAAATTTGATGGAGAGCTGCAGAGCACAGTAACTCCAATACATTATTTTAGTGTATTTTTAAGGTTAGATATAATACTTTTAATACCTTTAAGAACACTGGCATTCCAGAAATGTTATTTTTAGAAGAAGATAAACTTCCAAATTTTCTGTATTGTTACTGCCACTGAAATCCACGGGCTTCAGCTGAACCATCAGCAAGAAGGTGTGGTTGTGTGATTGAGGCTACAGATGTCTCCCACCTTATTTCAATTTTGAAACCAGTTTTTAGAGGAAGTTCTGTTCTTTGTACTAAGACCTTCTTAAAACAGTCAGATGATGGTGGCAGATACAATCTCTTAGTTTCTGGTAATGGGAATTAGTTCTTTTGATTAGTGACCATTTGTAAGAATCTAGGTTTTTTTAAGGGCAATTTAATTTCCCACATCAACTCTTTCCTGCAATGACGTAATAACACTGCATTTGTGACAACACAATTACTCTCTTGACTGAAATGGTCGCATACTACAGACACCTGTAATGGTAGACATTGTTGCTGATGATATATAAGATAATATAGGTGCAAAAGCAAACCTAAAAATTCTGTTACAACAGAATGGTGTTGCTGCAATCTTCTGAGACACAGTGTTGATCAAAACTTCTGTCTGAAAAGGAATTAAATATTGTCATATTAGTTATAATTGTCAAGTTAGATAGAAATGTGATTCTCTAAACCTTTGAGTTGCACAATTGCCTGTGCAGTAGTTTGTCTCATGAAATGTTTTCTGGCCCCACATTTATGGTTGACTGTGTGTCAACTCCTCTATTGCAATGAAACCCCTGAGTATCTTTTTAAGCAAGTTGCTGCAAATAAGTACTACAACAGCCCCCTCACCATTTTCATTTTATATGCTCTCCAGCTTGATTTGCCATTGTAGTAATCTAGGATCAAAAATGGGATTCAGATTTTCTAGGGTTCCTCTATAGGCCACAACTTTTTCACTCACCCTGGCTTTTTTTTTTTTTCTCTTTTTTTTTTTTGCATAATATTTACCTCAAGCTTGCTTCAGGCTAATGTCTCAATAATTTCCGCTCCTTTCTCAGGTCCTTACCACAAAGGACTTGACTAATGATCCATGGACAAAATGAAGCATTTAAATTTATTCATTAATCATTCATCTCCAGCTCATTGAAAACTTTAAACTTCCACAAAATTAAGATAGAACATTGAGGAGTGATTGAGGGAGACAGCTCTCAGAGAGCTAAAAAAGGCTGGTAAACACA
>WAAE01002151.1:3929-18524 GCA_013400495.1 Nicator chloris
TCCTCCCGCCTGTCCCCCACCCTGGCCCCTGCTCCGTCCCCCGGCCTGTCCCCCGACCTGTCCCCCGACCTGTCCCCTGGCCTGTCCCCTGGCCTGTCCCCCAGTCTGTGGCTGCAGTGACCCATCCCCTCATCCCTGCCCTGTCCAGGGCACGGCCTCTACCCGTGCTGCCCCTCAGCTCATCCCCTGCGTACCCGCACTGCAGGGGCGGATGAGCCCTCCTGTCCTGTCCCGAGTGGATCCTGTCCCAAGCGGATCCTGACCTGAGTGGATCCCGACCCGAGTGGATCCTGTCCCGAGCGGATCCCGACCCGAGCGGATCCTGTCCCGAGCAGATCCAGCCCTGAGCGGATCCTGTCCCGAGCGGATCCTGTCCCGAGCGGATCCAGCCCCGAGCGGATCCTGTCCCCAGTGGATCCCGGCCCGAGCAGATCCCGTCCCGAGTGGATCCTGGCCCGAGCGGATCCAGCCCCGAGCGGATACTGTCCCGAGCGGATCCTGCCCAGCCCGTTTTTGGCCGTGGCCAGTTCCAGCCCGTGGCCGGTTCCAGGCCGTGGCCAGTTCCAGCCCGTTTTTGGCTGTGGCCAGTTCCAGCCCATGGCCGGCTCCAGCCCATGGCCGGCTCCAGCCCGTGGCCGGCTCCAGCCCGTGGCCGGCTCCAGCCCGTTTTTGGCTGTGGCCAGTTCCAGCCCGTGGCCGGCTCCAGCCCGTGGCCGGCTCCAGCCCGTTTTTGGCTGTGGCCAGTTCCAGCCCGTGGCCGGCTCCAGCCCGTGGCCGGCTCCAGCCCGTTTTTGGCTGTGGCCAGTTCCAGCCCGTGGCCGGCTCCAGCCCGTGGCCGGCTCCAGCCCGTTTTTGGCTGTGGCCAGTTCCAGCCCGTGGCCGGCTCCAGCCCGTGGCCGGCTCCAGCCCGTTTTTGGCTGTGGCCAGTTCCAGCCCGTGGCCGGCTCCAGCCCGTGGCCGGCTCCAGCCCGTTTTTGGCTGTGGCCAGTTCCAGCCCGTGGCCGGCTCCAGCCCGTGGCCGGCTCCAGCCCGTTTTTGGCTGTGGCCAGTTCCAGCCCGTGGCCGGCTCCAGCCCGTGGCCGGCTCCAGCCCGTTTTTGGCTGTGGCCAGTTCCAGCCCGTGGCCGGCTCCAGCCCGTGGCCGGCTCCAGCCCGTTTTTGGCTGTGGCCAGTTCCAGCCCGTGGCCGGCTCCAGCCCGTGGCCGGCTCCAGCCCGTTTTTGGCTGTGGCCAGTTCCAGCCCGTGGCCGGCTCCAGCCCGTGGCCGGCTCCAGCCCGTTTTTGGCTGTGGCCAGTTCCAGCCCGTGGCCGGTTCCAGCCCGTTTTTGGCTGTGGCCAGTTCCAGCCCGTGGCCAGTTCCAGCCCGTGGCCAGTTCCAGCCCGTGGCCGGTTCCAGCCCGTTTTTGGCTGTGGCCAGTTCCAGCCCGTGGCCAGTTCCAGCCCGTGGCCGGTTCCAGCCCGTGGCCGGTTCCAGCCCGTTTTTGGCTGTGGCCAGTTCCAGCCCGTGGCCAGTTCCAGCCCGTGGCCAGTTCCAGCCGTGCCCTCGCCCCAGCAGCGCGCACGGCTCCCGTGGCCAGCCTCACCTCCGCACGCAGCTGGCTCCCTTCCCGCTCCTGGCAGCACTCAGGGAAGAGCTGGAGCCGCGTTTCCTGCCCAGCGGGGGCGCAGGCAGGGCTGGGACGAACAGAACGAACAGAACGAGCCGTCCCAAAGGCTGCAGCCCCTCTGCCGGCTCTCGGGCCCGCCCGTGCCCCGGGGGGATGCCGGGGATGTTCTCAGCAGCGCTGGCTGCCGAGGCAGGGCCAGAAAACCGCTCTGCCCCTCTCCCGGGATGGCTCTGATCCCGCGGTGTCGGGTTCCTGCTCACCTGCCCGCCCTCATTCGCACACCTGAGTTACCTGTCCACGCCCCGGGGATGCTGCAGGTGAGGAGCTGCGGGGCAGGGCAGGTTAAATCCCGGTGCAGCTCGGCCCCAAAGGGATCCCGCGGCGCCGTGCGCGGCCCCGGCGGCCCCCGAGCGCAGGGACAAACGTGCCCAGACAGACGGAGCCGCTTTGGCACCCAAACCTTCAACCTCGGCACAGCGCAACAACACACGACATCACCGCGGGCCGGCGCCGTCCGACACACGCGGATAAAAACAGACACCGAGACAGGGGCCTGCCCGCGGGGAGGGAACACGGAGCCGCCCCCGGCCCCTCCGAGCCCCGCGGAACCGGCGTGGGGCAGCGCTGGGCGGGTCCCGCTGCTCGGGAGGCATGGTGCCCCTGCCCGGCAGTGCCGGGCTGCTCCCCCAAACCCTGCCCGGCAGTGCCAGGCTGCTCCCCCAAACCCCAAACCCTGCCCAGGGTCCAGAAGGGATGGTCCCCCAAACCGTGCCCAGGGTCCAGAAGGGATGGTCCCCCAGACCCCAAATCCCTGCCCGGGTTCCAGAAAGGATGGTCCCCCAAACCCCAACCCCTGCCCCGGCGCCCGAAGGGATGGTCCCCCAAACCCTGCACAGGTTCCAGAAGGGATGGTCTCCCAAACTCCAAACCCCTGCACAGATTCCAGAAGGGATGGTGCCACTGCCTGGCAGTGCTGGGCTGCTCCCCCAAACCCCTGCCCAGGTTCCAGAAGGGATAAAAGCAAACGGACCTGGGAGGGGCTCAGGGTCCCCAGGGGCTCTCTCAGCTTCATCTGGAGCACTTTCAGGGGGGTCCATACCGGGGACCCACGTTAAAAAACCGAGGAGCTCCAGGCTGGCTGCTCAGCCCTGTGGGATAATCCCCCAGCCCCCAAGCCGTTTCAGAGCCCCTGCACCCGCCAGGGGCAGCAGCAGCACGGGCTCCGGAGGTCCCAGTGCATCCCCGGCCCCGCAGGGAGCCGTGCTGGGGACACGGGTGACAGGAGCCCCAGCCCCAGCGTGCCCCCTGCCCTTCGAGTGCCGCCTGCCCGGGGCCGTGGACACACAGCTCGCCCCCGGCAGCAAATCCTGCCTGCCCGGCCTCCCACACACCACAGCCCTGGATGGAAACCAAAACCTGAACCTTTAGACCCGTGATCTTGCTGCTGAGATCCCCAAAGCCCTGAGGCAGGAGCTCTGGCCTGCTCCTGTGCCAGGGCAGCAAGGAAGGAGCTGGGGAAAGGGCAGGTGGATGGCAGCACAGCCAGGGGAGCTCCTCTGCCAGCAGCATTCCCTCCTGGAGCCCTGATTCCAGAGGCGTTGGAGCTTCCCAAGGTGCCTGACTGCAAAGTGTGGTGAGACTGAGCAGAGGGACAACCTGGGAGGGGCTGGCAGAGGGAAAGGACAGAGCCTGGGACAAAAGGTCTCCGCAGCTGCCCCACACCAGGGGATTCCCCGTGGAAATGGCCTTATAGGGGCTGGTGGAGGAAGTTCAGCCAGCTCCTGGGCATGAGAGTCGTGGAATTGTTTGGGTTGGAAAAGCCCCCCGAGCCCACCAAGCCAAGCTGCTCCCCAGCACTGCCACGGCCACCCCTGAGCACGTCCCCAAGTGCCACATCCACGCTGTGGCTGTGAAATCCCTCCAGGAATGGGGACTCCCCCCTTCCCTGGGCAGCTGTGCCAGGGCTGGACAGCCCTTTCCAGGAAGGAATTTTCCTAATATTCCTCCTGAGCCTCCCCTGGCACAGCTTGAGGCCATTTCCCCTTGTCCTGTCCCTGTTCCCTGGAGCAGAGCCAACCCCCACCTGGCTGCCCCCTCCTGTCAGCGAGTTCTTGGCAGTGAGAAGGTCTCTCCTCCCCTGAGCCTCCTTTTCTCCAGGCTGAGCCCCTTTTCCAGCTCCCTCGGCCTCTCCTGGTGCTCCAGACCCTTCCCAGTTCCATTCCTGTCTCTGGACATCCTCCAGCCCTTCAATCTCCTTGTTTTCATGAGAGGCACAGAACTGCCCCAGGACTGGAGGTGCCTCAGCAGTGCCAGCCCAGGGGGTTATTGCCCCGGGCCAGTGGCCACACTGCAGCTGGGACAAGCCAGGGGCTGTTGCCCACCTGGACACACCTGAACGCTCTGGCAGGGTTGTTGTGGAGCGTCCAGCTCCAGGCAGGCAGAGCCCGGGGCTGTGGATGTGGAGCAGCCTGGGGGTCCCCTGTCCTGGGGGCAGCAGCCAGGGGCAGGGGTCACGCACAGGCTGCCTGCCCTGCCTGGCCCTGCTCCCTCTGAGAATTCCCAGTGGGAGCAGCCACAGGCAGGGGTCACACACAGGCTGCCTGTCCTGCCTGGGCCCTGCTCCCTCTGAGAATTCCCAACAGGAACCCTGGGAGCAGCCAGGGGCAGGGGTCACGCACAGGCTGCCTGCCCTGCCTGGCCCTGCTCCCTCTGAGAATTCCCAACAGGAACCCTGGGAACAGCCAGGGGCAGGGGTCACACACAGGCTGCCTGCCCTGCCTGGGCCCTGCTCCCTCTGAGAATTCCCAACAGGAACCCTGGGAGCAGCCAGGGGCAGGGGTCACACACAGGCTGCCTGCCCTGCCTGGGCCCTGCTCCCTCTGAGAATTCCCAACAGGAACCCTGGGAGCAGCCAGGGGCAGGGGTCATTCACGGGCTGCCTGCCCTGCCTGGGCCCTGCTCCCTCTGAGAATTCCCAACAGGAGCCCTGGGAGCAGCCAGGGACAGGGGTCACACACAGGCTGCCTGCCCTGCCCAGCCCTGCTCCCTCTGAGAATTCCCAGTTTGAGCAGCCAGGGGCAGGGGTCATTCACGGGCTGCCTGCCCTGCCCAGCCCTGCTCCCTCTGAGAATTCCCAGCGGGAACCCTGGGAGCAGCCAGGGGCAGGGGTCACGCACAGGCTGCCTGTCCTACCTGGGCCCTGCTCCCTCTGAGAATTCCCAGTGGGAGCAGCCATGGGCAGGGGTCACGCACAGGCTGCCTGTCCTGCCTGGGCCCTGCTCCCTCTGAGAATTCCCAGTGGGAGCAGCCAGGGGCAGGCAGATGCTGCAGGAGGTCACGCTCAGCAGGAGAGTGTGGAGGCCACCAGGATGGAGCCCGTTTCTCCTGCCTCTGGTGATTTGGTGGCTGAGACAAGCAGGGGAGGAAGGACTGTGTGGCTCCTGCCTGGAAAGGAACAGATATTGCTGGTGTGTATCCTCCAGCAAAAACAGCCCATGGCTGGGACACAGGATGAGGAGGTGACGTTGTCTGGCCAGGAGTGATGGGCAGAGGTGGCACAGGAGATGGTCACTGCTGTGGGAACAGCCACTGCCCCTGCACCCGTCCAGAGAGCTGAGGATTGCCACACCAGGAATGCTGCACTCAGAGTGACCAGCCTGGAACAAGGAGATCCAGGGCCCAGCCCGCTGCTGCTGCTGCTGGATGGGATTTATGGGATTTATGTGCTCCAAAGGGTTCCTGCAGGAGCTGCTGGGCTGGGCCAGGCCAGGGCCACGGGGATCTCCAGCCACGGATGTGTCCCACGTGTGGGTGACAACACGTGGGACATCCACAGAGACCTCCGAAGACCAAACTCTTCCCCTCACAAAGCTGGAGGCAGCTCCCCAGCTCAGCCCCGAGCCCACCGTGCCCCTGCATCCCTGCAGCCCTCTGCCAACAGCTCACCCCGAGAGGAAAAGCGCCAGGGCTTGAGCAGGGGCCAAGCCGTGTTTCGTCAGCTGCAGCTCCTGGCAATGCACAGCACGGAGTCCCTGGAGCCACGAGCTGTATCTGCATCTCTGCTTAATAGCTCTCAATCAATTTTTCTCCCACAAATTTGCCTAATGGCTTTTAAAATCCCTTTAAAATCTACTCGGGCCGCTGCAAACGCCCTGTGGCGAGGAATTCCGCCGTGTATCACAGCGAGCACTCACCCCAAGGAACAGGAAAAGATTTCCCTCCTCCCTGTATTCCACAGCTCCATTGGCTTCCCAGCTGCCACCCGGTGTGGAATGACACCCCTGGAGGGAAGAGGCAGGACAGGTGTGCTCTGCTCTGGGCTCCCCAGCACACGGATGGGCAGCTGGAGAAGGAGGGTGAGGTGTGGAACGGTGAGGAGCCTCTCCCCGTGCTCCAGCCCTGCACATCCCAGCTCAGGTGAGTAACTGGTTCTGCATGAAAGCTTGTCCACACCTCTGCCGCCCCTCCCTGTGCCACCAGAGCCGGCATCGCAGCCGAACCACCCAGAAACTTCAGCGGCATCAGCAAACTCTGCCAACTCACTGTTCCTCCCTTTTCGGGGGCTGCTGGAGGTGGTGACAGGCAGCTCCACGGAGAACCAGAGCTGGCCACAGGCAGGATGGCCACAGGAGTGGCACTGGGAACTGGAGCCAGCCGAGGCTGGGAGGTGGCCCCAGGAGTGCCACAGGGGTGAAGATGAGGCAGACGGGGAAGGTGCCTGGGTGTGGTGTGCGGTCTGTGTTTGGTTGCAACATTTTTATTCCTTGTCCTTGAACTTATTCCCAGACTTGGCTGTGATAAGAACCAGGGGCTGACTTCCCTCCCAGCCCCGTCTGGCATGCACGGGACAAGGTGACCCGCGGTGGGAGCTTGTGGCACCTGGCACAGACACAGGGCACGGTGCTGGACCGGGGGCTGGACGGGGGCCGGGAGGGGGCTGTGGCCCGCGGGGCGATGCTGGGGGGGCGATGCTGGGGGGGCCTTTGCCAGGGCCAGCTCGGGGTCACACTGACAGCAGGGACTCGCCCAGGTGGGCTCAGACACGGGGCCCTGTCCGTGCCCACGGCAGTGCCACAGGAGGCACCCTTTACCTTGTGCCGCGGCCGGAGCAGCCCAGCCGGTGGCCCAGCAGGACCTGGTGG
Organism: Nicator chloris; assembly: GCA_013400495.1. Taxonomy (NCBI): domain Eukaryota; kingdom Metazoa; phylum Chordata; class Aves; order Passeriformes; family Pycnonotidae; genus Nicator; species Nicator chloris. The sequence continues at coordinate 10,676 of WAAE01002151.1, forward strand.
TGGCCCACACCAGGAAACGCCCCCTGTTCCCTTCTCCTGCGCCAGGCCAGGGATGTTGTGTGCCATACCTGGTGTGCACTCCCGTGTCACCCCGCCCGGGGCCGCCCTCGCCGCGGGGCTCTCGGTTCACCACGGCGGCCACAGCAGCCGCAGGCCGGAGGGGGAGGACGTGCCCAAACCCCGCCAGGCGCCAGTGCAGCACGGAACAAGGGTGGGACAGCGAATCGTCGGGCTAAAAGTAACTGGAGACGGCCAGAAAAAGAAAAAAAAACACATCTAACGAGCCAGAGACTTCCCGGCGGAATGAAAACATCTGTTGGGCGCTGGGTGGGGGCTGGTCCAGACCCTTCGGGGTGCCCAGGGCACGGCGAGGGGGTCCCGCAGGGGTCCAGCCCCCGGCACTGGAGCAGTGGCTGCTCGGGAAGACGCCACGGTGGCCCCGGCACGGCCAGGGGCGGCTGCGGGGAGCGGGCAGGATGGGAGCCCCCCCGACATGGGGCTGGAGGGGGCAGCGGGCGGGGGGAGGCTGGGCAAGGCAGCAGCACCGGGACGGGGCTGCGAGGGGTGGGAGCAGCCCCGGGCGGGGGGAACCGGGGGGGGGGGCGGGGACGGAGGGGAGGTCACGGACACGGACTGGACGGCCCCGGGGGGGTCGAGCCCGGCGGCGCATCCCGGTGCGGGGTTCGGGAGGTGCCGGGGGTGCCGGAGTGCAGGGGGTTCGGAGGGTGCGAGGGGATGCCAGGGTCTCTGGTCAATACAAATGAATTGGTATCGTGTAGGCTATCATACAAAATTTGGCTGTAAAGCTGTCTTTTTTTCACAACTAATACTGAAAAGAAGTCCACTGCAGAAAGGANGATCCGTGCGCCGCGGCTCCATTTCGCTCCCTTCGCCTTGGTTCCGTTCGCTTCGCTTCGCTTCGGCTGGGCGCGCATTAGCTCGGCTCGGCGTGATTCAGAGCGGATCGGATCGGATCAAAGCAGATCGGGTCGGACTACAGCTCGGCACAGCCCGGCAGATTTCGGCACAGCCCGCACAGCCCGGCACAGCTCGGCTTGGCACAGCCCGGCACAGGTCGGCATAGCTCGGCTTGGCACAGCCCGGCACAGCTCGGCATAGCTCGGCATAGCTCGGCTCGGTACAGCTCGGCACAGCCTGCACAGCTCGGCACAGCTCGGCACAGCCTGCACAGCTCGGCACAGCTCAGCACAGCTCGGTACAGCTCGGCACAGCCCGCACAGCTCGGCACAGCCCGCACAGCGCGGTTCGCGGCAGGGATGGCGGTGCCGGAGCCCGACGCGCGCCTGGCGCAGGAGAAGGAGGAGGAGAGCGAGGAGGAGAGCGAGGTGCTGGAGGAGAGTCCCTGCGGCCGCTGGCAGAAGCGCCGCGAGCAGGTGGGAGCCGGGCGGGATGGGAACGCCGGGAGAGGGGATGTGGATGCCGGGGAACGGGGATGTGGACGCCGGGGAACGGGGATGGGGCCGCCGCCGGGCCCTGCGGGTCCGGGGCTGTGCCGGGCGCCCATCGCGGGGGCCCTGAGCGGCCGCAGTCCCCGGGCACGGGCAGCGCCCGCAGGTGCCCCGGGCACGGCGATGGCCGCGGCCGGGGGGCGATGCGGGGAGCGGCTCCGCGGGGAGCGAGACGCGGGGGCGGCCGGAGGCGCCGAGAGCCCGGTGAGCCGGGCTCGGTCATGCCCCGGGTCGGGCTGTGCTGGGGTGGAGAGCCGAGCTCGCCACGCCACACTGCTCCGTGTGCCGGGGTGGAAAGCCGAGCTCGCCACGCCACACTGCTCCGTGTGCCGGGGTGGAAAGCCGAGCTCGCCACGCCACCCTGCTCCGTGTGCCGGCGCGGGGAGCCAGGTTCGCCACGCCACCCTGCTCCGTGTGCCGGCGCGGGGAGCCAGGTTCGCCACGCCCCCCTGCTCCGTGTGCCAGGGTGGAAAGCCGAGCTCGCCACGCCACCCTGCTCCGTGTGCCGGTGCGGGGAGCCCGGTGCGGGGACCGGGCTGGTTGTGCCCAGGTGCGCGGGGAGCGGGCTCGCCGTGCCCGTGTGTGGGGAGCCGATCTCGCCGTGCCCGTGTGTGGGGAGCCGATCTCATCGTGCCCCGATGCCGCTGCTGCCGGGGGGTGCTCCGTGCAGGGAGCCGGATTTCACCGTGCCCTGCTCTGGGGTGTCTGGAGCAGGGAGTCGGGCTCATCGTGTCCCAGCGCAGGGTGCCAGGTGCCGGGAGCCGAGCTCGTTGTGCCCCTTCGGGAGGGCCCGTGAGCTGGGCTGGCCGTGGCCCGGTGCGGGAAGCCGGGCCGTGCCCCCGGCAGTCTGGGCCCGTCCCGCAGCGTGGGGCTCCGCTGCCCGTGGGACCCGCCGTGCTGGGCCGAGAGCCGCCCCGCGGGGCTGCCGGAGGCTCCCGGAGCGTTCCGGTGCTCTGGGTCCCTGAGCTGTGCGCGGTGACCCCGGGGCGCTGGCCCGGAGCTCCTGCGGGAACCGGGACGTGCCGGGTCAATGGTGGGGGGTCGGGGCTGCCCTCTCAGCCCACCCCCGGGGCTGGAGAGCCGCTTCCTCCTCTCCAGAGAAGGCGGTTCGTTCGCCTCAGCTCATCTTCCTACGCCGGGGTACGGCATCGGGGCCGTCTCCCCAAAACTGGGGATGGAGTCACCGTGTCTGTGTCAGGGCACCCGGGAGCAGGCAGCAGAGGCAGCGGGGGAATCCCGACCGCAGGCAGGGCCGGGACAGCGCTGAGGGAGACACGCCACAGGCACTGCCTGGAGGGGAGAAGGCCCATCCGAGGCCAAAGCGTTTATCTGCCCCTTATCTCCCCTCCCCCGGTTAAGGACCCGGCCCCGTTGTTCGGCTCTGCCTGCGGCTGCGTCTCCCAGCCCGAATTCCCAATCTGGGCTTTGGGGAGATATCGATGGGCTGCACCCGGCCGAGGAGCTGCTCCCGGCCGATGAGCTGCTCCTGCCCGAGGAGCTGCACCTGGCCGATGAGCTGCTCCCGGCCGAGGAGCTGCTCCCGGCGATGAGCTGCACCCGGCCGAGGAGCTGCACCTGCCCTTCTGTCCCTGGGCGCTGCCAGGTGCTCCCGCAGCCACAGATCCCCCTTCCCCCGTTCCTGCTCCCGGCCCCTCTGGGAGACACCTTCCCCACACCGGGGGCCTGACCCTGACCCTGACCCCCATGGAAAGGACACTGAGGAGCTGGAGCATGTCCAGAGACAGGGATGGAACTGGGAAGGGTCTGGAGCACAAGGAGCAGCTGAGGGAGCTGGGGGGATTCAGCCTGGAGGAAAGGGGGTTCAGGGGGGAGCTTGTGGCTCTGCACAGCTCCCTGCCAGGAGGGGACAGCCAGGAGGAAAGGGGGTTCAGGGGGGAGCTTGTGGCTCTGCACAAGTCCCTGCCAGGAGGGGACAGCCTGGAGGAAAGGGGGTTCAGGGGGGACCTTGTGGCTCTGCACAAGTCCCTGCCAGGAGGGGACAGCCAGGGGGGTCGGGCTCTGCTCCAGGGAACAGGGACAGGAGGAGAGGGAACGGCCCCCAGGCCTCCAGGGCAGGTTTAGGTGGGATTTTGGGAAAATTCCTTTGGCGAGTTCTGGCCAGACAGCGACGTTTGATGGGGAGAGTCTCAACGCTGATGTTGTACAGGAGCTTTCTGCAGCAGTGCTGCCATGCCCAGGCCTGGCCCAGGGGGTTCATCCTCCTGTGCAGGCGTGGGAGAAGTGGAACCCCCCAGTGCCACCTCCACACGAGGGCTTTGGGTGGCTGTCCCTGTGCCCTGCTCTGCAGGCACAGGGATTTTCCAGCAGGAGCAGTGGGAAGGGGGGCTGGCCTTCCCAAGGGCAGGACAGCTGCTCCAGGAGAGCAGGAGTGGCAGGAAGGCTGCCTGATTGCCAAGTGCAGGAAGTTTTGTGAAGGAGCTGTGTCAGTGCAAATTCACAGATGCCTCGTGACGTGCAGGAAGGAGCTGAGGGCTGGGGATCCACTCTCCTCTCACTGCCCTCAGCACCCCTGGGTTTGCACCCACAGGGAGCCTCCCCCACTCTCCTGAGGGGTCACTGCAATGATTTATTTCCCTGATCGGGTTTTGCCAGGGGAGTCAAGCCCTGCAGAGCTGTGCCCCCTCTCTGGTCTGGGGAGCAGGGCCATCAGGGGCACTGCCCTGGTGCCTGGAATGATGCCTGGGGGCCTGGAATGCTGGCAGGGCACGGGCAGGGGTCCTGCCTGACCCGGGCTGCTCCGTGGGGGCTCAGCCTGGAGCAAAGGAGGCTCAGGGGGGACCCTGTGGCTGTGCACAAGTCCCTGAGAGGAGGGGGCAGCCGGGGTCAGGTTCTGCTGCCAGGGAACAAGGCAGGGACAAGGGCAAACAGCCCCAGGCTGTGCCAGGGGAGGTTCAGGTGGGACAGTGGGAAAATTCCTGCTGGCAAGGGCTGCCCAGGGAGGTTCAGGTGGGACAGTGGGAAAATTCCTGCTGGCAAGGGCTGCCCAGGGAGGTTCAGGTGGGACAGTGGGAAAATTCCTGCTGGAAAGGGCTGCCCAGGGAGGTTGAGGTGGGACGTTGGGAAAATTCCTGCTGGAAAGGGCTGCCCAGGGAGGTTCAGGTGGGACAGCCTGGTTTTTCCCTGCTGCTTTGCCCTCCCAAACCCTCAGCCTGCCCGGAAAGGGGGGCTGGGACCCGCAGGTCCCTGCTGCTCCCACCACGTTCCGCTGTCCCCTGGGTGCCTGGGTGCTGTGCTTTGCACATCCTCCCCTGTAAGAACGTTCCCTCGATGGTTAGATGATACACTTCAGGAGACGGGGTTGCTCATGGAACACGTGCTTTATTCTCAGGGGTCGTGGGTGCCAAGGTTTGCCATCAGCTGCCAGCCCAGCTGCTGGCGTGGTTCCAAGAGAGTTCCAAGAGGGCGAATTTCCTGTTACAGTATATTTTATCCTGTTCTGTGTTGAATATTCTATTTACAGTGACCAACCGGTGTGAAACACAAATCCTATGGAATTTACATACAGCCTATGAGCACTACTAGATTTGAATAAGGCACTACCTCCTTATGCTAATTTCTATAATCCCTTCTTCCTGCTATCCTGCAGACCCCTTTTCTGCCTGGTCACTGGTATTGCTCAACATCCTGTCCCCTGGACTGGCATCCTTTCCCATATCAAAAGTGACCGTCATTTCTACCTCACCCACCGGCCCGATGTTCTCCGAACCTACTGCTAAACAATCATATTTATAAGGTTTCCCTGTATCACCTTCCCCAACTCTCCCCCTCGTGTCTCCCCTGTCCGTTCTGCCCCTGCTCCCCGTGGGGACGCCCTCGGGGCAGCCCCGGGTCCCGGAGCCCTTCCCTCGGGCTGGCAGTGGTGTGTGCTGCGGCAGAGCCCAGCTGTGGCTCCTGCACGGAACCCGGCAGTTGTTCCTGTGATTTGTTCCTCCAAGCATCCCCGGGGTTGACCCTCGCTCGTAATTCCGCTGCTGCCTCCAGTGTGGGAGTGGACGTGGAGCAGCCCTGGAGTTCGGGGGGGGGAAGGGAGGGGCACCCAGAGGGACCTGGACGGGCTGGGGGGGTGGCACCGAGTGGCCCGAGTGACCCCTGAGCACCTGGGTGGGGCCGGGCACTCACAGCACGGGGCACTGGCTGCAGAGGATCCCTGGGGACAAGGACCTGGGAAAGGCTGGACGTGCCCTGGCCGCCTGCCCTGGGATCCCAAAACCCCCCGTGCCCCCCTGAGCTGAGCCCCCAGCAGGGGAGGGGGGGATTCTGTGCTCAGGTGAGCCCCACCTGCAGGGCTGCCCCAGCCCTGGGGCCAGCACAGGGACCTGGAGCTGCTGGAGGAGCCCAGAGGAGCCAAGGAGCTGCTGCAGGGCTGGGGCCCCTCTGGAGAGAGCCCAGAGGAGGGCACGGGGCTGCTCCAGGGCTGGAGCCCCTCTAGAGAGAGCCCAGAGGAACCAAGGAGCTGCTGCAGGGCTGGAGCCCCTCTGGAGAGAGCCCAGAGGAGCCAAGGAGCTGCTGCAGGGCTGGAGCCCCTCTGGAGCCAGGCTGGGGGAGCTGGGGGGCTCCCCTGGAGAGGAGAAGGCTCCAGGGAGAGCTCAGAGCCCCTGCCAGGGCCTGAAGGGGCTCCAGGAAGAGCTCAGAGCCCCTGGCAGGGCCTGAAGGGGCTCCAGGAGAGCTGCAGAGGGACTGGGGACAAGGCAGGAGGGACAGGACACAGGGAATGGCTTCCCACTGCCACAGGGCAGGGCTGGATGGGATCTTGGAAGGAGTTCCTGGCTGTGAGGGTGGGCAGGCCCTGGCACAGGTGCCCAGAGCAGCTGTGGCTGCCCCTGGGTCCCTGGAAGTGTCCCAGGCCAGGTTGGACGGGGCTGGGAGCAGCCTGGGACAGGGGGAGGTGTCCCTGCCATGGCAGGGGTGGGACTGGGGGTCTTGAAGATCCCTTCCCATCCTGGCATTCTGCACTTCTAACCACGAGCTCTGACTCGTCCAGCAGGGCTGAGGGAAGGGAAGGAGGGAAACCACACTACAAATGCAGAGAAGAAATGCTGAAGGGAAAATAAAGCGCTGTTAAAAAATCAGCGGGAGGGGGAGGCTGTGGGGTGCTGCTGTGGTTCCCACAGACCAGAGAACGAGAACGGAGCGTGGAAGAACAGAGTGAGAGCTGGAACGGCCCGAGCTGCAGGGGGTTCCCATGTTTAGGCATCGCTGAGGTTGGCAGCAGCGCGGGGCTGTGGTGGAGGCTTTGGGAAGGCTCCAGCCGTGCAGTATCTGCCACCGGGTTATTTTTAAAAGCTGCCTCGGTGCCAGCCGTCCCCAGGCGTCCGGGCTGGCAGCTGTGAGGAGCTTTTCCAGCGCAGGGGGAGCAGCTGCAGGACTTGGCTCCTTCTTTTCCTGCCGCCCCTGTTGTCCCTGCCTCCTTCTGCTGCCGCGGGGAGCTCGGCAGGGTGAGCTCGGGGTGAGTCTGCCGAGCCCAGCTCGTCCTGCAGGTGAACTTCCCAGGCTTTAGGGTTAATATCCAGGAATTTGGGGTGATATCCAGGAATTTAGGGTGATATCCAAGACTTTAGGGTTATTATCCAGGAATTTAGGGTGATATCCAGGAATTTAGGGTTAATATCCAGGAATTTAGGGTGATATCCAGGAATTTAGGGTTAATATCCAGGAATTTAGGGTGATATCCAAGACTTTAGGGTTAATATCCAAGACTTTAGGGTTAATATCCAAGACTTTAGGGTTAATATCCAAGAATTTCAGCCAAGAATTTAGGGTTAATATCCAAGATTTTAGGGTCAATATCCAAGACTTTAGGGTTAATATCCAAGAATTTCAGCCAAGATTTTAGGGTGATATCCAAGACTTTAGGGCAGTGAAGTCTTCACCCTGACCGTGCTCTGAGCAGGGGTTTGGGGCAGCCCAGGGGTTCTCCTTAGGATGAACCCAAAGGAGATGGAATTCCCGTGGCACACTCAGCAGCAGATAAACGATTCTGGAAGCAGACAGTGCAGCCCTGTCCGTGCTCCGGGGCTCCGGCAGGGAACCAACCTCGGCTGTGCCGGGTTTGGAGCCCTCCCCACCGCCCTGGGAGCCCGTGTGGGCGGCTCCGGATGGAGCCTCGGGGCTGCGCTGCCCGTGCCGCGTTCTCCATTTCACGGAGCCTTTAATCCCCCGGGAGCCTTCCCGGCCACAACAATCCCGAGCCTTGTTCTCGCTGCTGGGGAGGGCTGGACGTCAGCCTGCGGTGAGCTTCGGTGCGGGAAGGGCTGCTTCTCCATGCAGGAACACGCTCCTCTGTCCCCATCCATGTTCTGCAGCCCCTTTATCCCATTGCTGTGCTGCACAGGAATTCTGGCTGCAGCCCCTTTATCCCA
>WAAE01002151.1:42314-57464 GCA_013400495.1 Nicator chloris
GAGGGCAGTGGTCAGTGGTCACTCCAGGGCTGCATTCCCAGCAGGACCCCTGTGAGGGCAGTGGTCAGTGGTCACTCCAGGGCTGCATTCCCAGCAGGACCCCTGTGAGGGCAGTGGTCAGTGGTCACTCCAGGGCTGCATTCCCAGCAGGACCCCTGTGAGGGCAGTGGTCAGTGGTCACTCCAGGGCTGCATTCCCAGCAGGACCCCTGTGAGGGCAGTGGTCAGTGGTCACTCCAGGGCTGCATTCCCAGCAGGACCCCTGTGAGGGCAGTGGTCAGTGGTCACTCCAGGGCTCCATTCCCACCAGGACCCCTGTGAGGGCAGTGGTCAGTGGTCACTCCAGGGCTCCATTCCCACCAGGACCCTTGTGAGGTCAGTGGCCCAATGGTCACTCCAGGGCTCCATTCCCACCAGGACCCGCAGTGGGCAGGTCCTGTGGCCCCCGTGGTGAACTCCACTCTCATTCCCAGCACTGGCACAGCATCCCCAGCACTGTTCCAAGGGAGAGGTGCAGGTCCAGCTCCTTCCCAGAACATCAGGAGCCCCTGGAGGCCACGCAGCCAGAGCCCCGGGGCTGCCTCAGCCAGAATTCCCTCCCAAAGCTGGGAATGGCACCTGGGAGCTGCTCCTTGCCCAGCCCCCTGCGGGTTCTGCCACAGGCGCTGTCCTGGGGCTGAGCCAAAGCCTCTCCAGGTGACACATTGTGCAGAGCTGTGTTTTGGGAGCTTGGGAGCCTTGCTCCACCTCCCTGCCCCATTCTCCCAGCTCTCCCAGGCACAGGAGCTGTGTCCATGGTCACGTTCTGCTCCTTGTCTCTGCAGCTGACAACTCCAAGGATTTGGCCACAGAGCTGGTGCACTATGGATTCATCCACGAGGTGAGTCCCTGCTGTCCCCAGAGCTGGAGGCCCTGCAGAGCCACCAGAGCTCCTGCAGCCCCGGCCCCTCCCGGGCAGGGCTGGATCTCTGTTCCCTGCGGGCTCTGCTCCAGCAGCTCTTCCAGGGGGAACTGCCTGCTGTGGCACATGTTAATTAGCTGGACCTTAAATAATTCTCTGAGAGCCAGGGGAGCACCCAGGGAAGGAGGCTGATTCCTTACTTGAGGAATCACAGAATAATTAATTTTAGAAAAGACCTCCAAGGTTATTGAGCCCAGCCTGTGACCAAACACACGAGGTGACCCTGATGACACCCCCAGGTGCCACATCCACGTGTTCATTGAACACTTCCAGGGCTGGGGACTCCACCACTGCCTGAGGCAGCTGTGCCAGGGCTGGGCAGTCCTTTCCAGGAGGGAATTTTCCCAATATCCCTGCTAAACCTCCTCTGGCCCAGCCTGGGGTCGTTCCCTCTCCTCCTGTCCCTGTTCCCTGGAGCAGAGCCCGACCCCCCCGGCTGTCCCCTCCTGGCAGGGAGCTGTGCAGAGCCACCAGGTCCCCCCTGAGCCTCCTTTTCTCCTCCTGAGCCCCTTCCCCAGCTCCCTCAGCCCCTCCTGGGCTCCTTTCCAGCTCCCTCAGCCCCTCCCGGGGCTCCAGAGCCTTTCCAGCTCCCTCAGCCCCTCCTGGGCTCCTTTCCAGCTCCCTCAGCCTCTCCTGGGGCTCCTTTCCAGCTCCCTCAGCCCCTCCTGGGCTCCTTTCCAGCTCCCTCAGCCCCTCCTGGGCTCCTTTCCAGCTCCCTCAGCCCCTCCTGGGCTCCTTTCCAGCTCCCTCAGCCCCTCCTGGGGCTCCAGAGCCTTTCCAGCTCCCTCAGCCCCTCCTGGGCTCCTTTCCAGCTCCCTCAGCCTCTCCTGGGGCTCCTTTCCAGCTCCCTCAGCCCCTCCTGGGCTCCTTTCCAGCTCCCTCAGCTCCTCCTGGGCTCCTTTCCAGCTCCCTCAGCCCCTCCTGAGCTCCTTTCCAGCTCCCTCAGCCCCTCCTGGGGCTCCTTTCCGGCTCCCTCGGCCCCTCCCGGGGCTCCAGAGCCTTCCCAGCTCCCTCCGCCCCTTCTGGGCTCCTTTCCCAGCTCCCTCAGCCCCTCCTGGGCTCCTTTCCCAGCTCCCTCAGCCCCTCCTGGGCTCCTTTCCCAGCTCCCTCAGCCCCTCCTGGGCTCCTTTCCCAGCTCCCTCAGCCCCTCCTGGGCTCCTTTCCCAGCTCCCTCAGCCCCTCCTGGGCTCCTTTCCCAGCTCCCTCAGCCCCTCCTGGGCTCCTTTCCCAGCTCCCTCAGCCCCTCCTGGGCTCCTTTCCCAGCTCCCTCAGCCCCTCCTGGGCTCCTTTCCCAGCTCCCTCAGCCCCTCCTGGGCTCCTTTCCCAGCTCCCTCCCCCTGGAACGCCCCAGCCCCTCCCGGTCCTGTACCTGGGGACCCCAGACCCGCTGCAGGGCCGAGGAGGCCGGCACAGCCCGGCTGGGGATTGGGGCTGGGGGAGCCTGGAGGTACCGGGGGTGGCCCAGCAAAGGGAGCTGAGCTCCTGAAAGCCAGACATGCCTTTCAGGACGACTGCGAGAAGCTGGCCACCTTCCTGGAGAGCGCCTTCCACAAGCACCGCTGCCAAGCCCTGTGAGGGCACCCCCAGGGCACCAGGGGCCGCACTGGAGGGTCCCAGAGGGCTCCTGACCCACCGACTGCAGCTGGCCCGGCCCTGGGCCCGCGGGCATGAGCCCAACGCCTGCCCTGGGAAGGCAGCAGCTGACCGAGGACTCGGCAAACAGCAGGAATGACGTGCTGGTCCCTGCTCCCACGGGAGGTGTGGGGCAGGGGGCAGCTCCCCCGGCAGCCCCTTCCCCGGGGGGGTTTGTGGAGCTGCTGCAGGGCCCCCAGCCCGATCCATGTCCCTCTGGGAATGGCTGCCTTTCCTCGCTGCAGGTCCCAACGCTGTTTTTTCCTCTTTGCCATCTGGAATGGTCCTTGCTGAGGGGAGGGGAGGAGCAGGCTCGGAAAGCCCCGCTGTGGCTTCCCATCTGCCACACTCCACTCTTGATCCTGAATTTCTCCGGGTTGAAGGTCTCCACTGTGCTGCCTGTGCTCAGAATCCTCACGCGGAGCTGGGACTGTGTGAGCTGGACACGAAATGGCTTGGGAAGAAATTCCAGAAATCCTGACCCCCCGCCTGGATCCACGCACGTGGATCAGCAGGAATCTCACTGATGCTCCACAGAATCCTTGTCGTTCCCCAGTTCCTGCTACAGCCTTCCAAAATCTCTCGGCATCTTCAGGAGAAAGCCCTGGTGCCTGTCCCCCCCATTGCTCCTGCGGTGACTGGAGTGGCAGTCCCCAGCCTGGAGATGGCAGAACTGCCCCCAGCACCACCCCAGCGCTGCCCTTTGCCAGGGACACGTGGCTGACGTGGAGAAAACGGCAAAAAAGGAATTGTCTCTGTCCAAGAGCTGTGTGGGTCTGCTCCCGCTGTGCCAGGGAAAACTGGCTCTGCTATCCTGCTGTGTGCTGTGCCACTGCTGCTCCGGCTGTGCCAGGGGAAACTGCCTCTGCTATCCTGCTCTGTCCTGTGCCAGGGAACACTCGCTCTGCTGTCCTGCTCCTGCTGTGCCAGGGAAACCTGCCTCTGCTGTCCTGTTCCTGCTGTGCCAGGGAAAACTGCCTCTGCTGTCCTGTTCCTGCTGTGCCAGGGAAAACTGCCTCTGGCACCCTGCTCCGTGCTGTGCCAGGGAAAACTGGCTCTGCTATCCTGCTCTGTGCTGTGCCGCTGCTGCTCCTGCTGCTCCTGCTGTGTCAGGGAAAACTGCCTCTGGCATCCTGCTCTGTGCTGTGCCACTGCTGCTCCCACTGTGCCATAGGAAACTGGCTCTGATATCCTGCTCTGTGCTGTGCTGGTGCTGCTCCTACCATGCCAGAGGAATCCGGGTCTGGCAGCCTGCTGTGCTCTGTGCTGGTGCTGCTCCTGCCATGCCAGAGGAATCCAGGTCTGGCATCCTGCTGTGCTCTGTGCTGGTGCTGCTCCTGCTGTGCCAGGGGAAACCACCTCTGGCATCCTGCTGTGTGCTGGTGCTGCTCCTCCTGGTCAGACACCGGCTCAGGTGCTGTCCTGGTGATCTGCACCCTGCTGGTGTTCCATGCCACTGCTCTGTGCCAGTGCTGCTCCTGCTGTGCCAGGGAACACTGCCTCTGGCACCCTGCTCTGTGCTGGTGCTGCTCCTGCTGTGCCACAGGAAATCTGCCTCTGGCACCCTGCTCTGTGCTGGTGCTGCTGTACCATAGGAAATCTGCCTCTGGCACCCTGCTCTGTGCCAGGGAAATCTGCCTCTGGCACCCTGCTCTGTGCTGGTGCTGCTCTTGCTGTGCCAGGGAAATCTGCCTCTGGCACCCTGCTCTGTGCTGCCCCTGCTGTGCCAGGGAACACTGCCTCTGGCACCCTGCTCTGTGCTGGTGCTGCTGTACCATAGGAAATCTGCCTCTGGCACCCTGCTCTGTGCTGGTGCTGCTCTTGCTGTGCCAGGGAAATCTGCCTCTGGCACCCTGCTCTGTGCTGCCCCTGCTGTGCCAGGGAACACTGCCTCTGGCACCCTGCTCTGTGCTGGTGCTGCTGTACCATAGGAAATCTGCCTCTGACACCCTGCTCTGTGGTGCTCTGTGCCAGTGCTGCTCCTGCTGCTCCTGCTGTGTCAGGGCAAACTGGCTCTGGCATGCTGCTCTCTGCAGATGCTCTGTGCTGGTGCTGCTGCAGCTGTGGGAATGCAGCTCTGGCCTCCTGCTCCGTGCTGAGCCAGTGCTGCTCCTGCTGCTCCTGCTGTGCTGGGGAAACGCAGCTCTGGTGCTGTCCCGGTGACCTGCACCACTGCTCTGTGCCACTGCTGCTGCTTCTGTGCCTGGGAAGCTCCTCTGGCCTCCTGCTTCGTGCTGATGTTCCACTCCCTGCTGGGGCTCTGTGTGCCACCCCCTGCCCTGCACTGCTCGTGCTCTGCGGCGTCGCTGCAGCCGCAGCCCGCCGGGATTTTATCCACGCTCAGCCAGCTGGGGCTGCACTCCTGGGCTGGGCTGCATTCCCAGCCCAGGCTGCATTCCCAGCTGTGCTGCATCCCCAGCTGGGGCTGCACTCCTGGGCCGGGCTGCACTCCCAGCTCAGGCTGCATCTCCAGCCGTGCTGCACCCCCAGCTGTGCTGCATTCCTGGGCCAGGCTGCATCCCCGGGCCAGGCTGCATCCCCAGCTGTGCTGCATCCCCAGCCGTGCTCACCTTCCAACCTGACAAATCAATAAAGCAGCCAGTCTCACTGCAGGGCTCTGCACCACACTGCTCGTGATTCCTGACTCCAGTGAGACCAAGGAGGGATTCTGGGGACACCTCCCAGCTGCTGATTCCCAGTCCCTGCACAGCAGACGTGCCCTGGGCCCCAGACATTCCAGCACACCCCAGGCCCTCCCTGGCATTTCCTTTACGCACCCTTCTCATAAATCCCCAGGATTTAACACAGCTGCTCTGACCCTGCAATGCCCTGCCCTCGGGGAACTTCAGTGGCCCAAACTCCCAAAATCCTTTATAAAACTTGGGGGCTCTGTGAATTCCTTGGGGTTTTCCTCAGTCTTGTGACTATTCCACAGTGGGAGGACGGGACCCTGGTGCCAGCTGGGCTGCGGAGGGGCGGGCTGTGACAGCGCCCGTGTCCTGCTGAGGCTGCTTGTCCTTGAGGCAGAGCCCACACCTGGGGAGGGACGGCTGCTGGGGCCACTGCGGAGCTGCACTGCCACCCCCTGGCACAGACACAGACCCCCAGGATGGCTGTGACCTTCAAGAGCCCCCCGTGCCACGGGAGGGACACCTTCCACGGGACCAGGTTGTGTCCAGCCTGGCCTTGGACACTGCCGGGGATGGGGCAGCCACAGCTGCTCTGGGCACCAGAGCCTCCGCACCCTCACAGGGAAGGATTTCTTCCCAATAACCCGTTAATTCCTGCCCTCTGGCAGCGGGGAGCCATTCCTGCTTGTCCTGTCCCCTCAAGCCTTTGCCTGGAGTCCCTCTGCAGCTCTCCTGGAGCCCGTTCAGGCACTGGAAAGGGACTGAGGTGTCCCTGGAATGTTCTCCTTTCCAGATGAACATTCCCAGCTCGCCCAGCCCGGCTCCATTCCCTGTGCCTGGGGGTGGCCTTGGCTCTGCACCGAAGTTTGGACACCAGGGGCTAGGGCCCCTCGAACAGGATCAAGAGAAGGGCCAGGCCAGCGGAATGGGGACAGGGACATTTCCCTGCAGCCCCAAGCGGACGGTCCCGGCCCGCCCTCCCGTGACACACCCAGCCCACGGCCGGGACCGGAGGGGCTTCCGCGGCTCTTCCCCTCGGCTGCGAACAAGGATCACCCGGTACCACTCGGATTATAGCAGGGTTCATCCCGTTTTAGCTGGTTTTACCCGGGTTTAATGGATTTTAGCCTGTTTGAGCCCGTTTTATCCGGGGCCCAGCCAGTTACAGCCCTGCCCGTGACACCGGCAGCATTGGGCTTTCCCGAGGCACCGGGAACTGCCGGCCCAGCGGTAACCCAGGGGCGCTGAGGGCCGCAGCAGCCGAGCTGGAGCCCTGCTCCCACAGGATCATTACACGCCATGCCATGCCTCGCCTCTCCGGCGGCGGCGGCGCCATCTTGGCAGCCCCCCGCGTCACGTGGCACCCCCGAGTTCTCGCGATATTTTTTCTCGAGAGAGCCGCCCGACCCCCGTTTCCCGCGCGCGCCGCGCAGCTCTCGCGAGAGCCGCGTGCTGCAGACGGGAAGGACAAGATGGCGGCGACAACGACGATGGCGCTGGTGAGGGGGCGACGGGGCGGCGCGACCAGGCCGGGCCAGTTCCTCGCGGGGCGGGATACAGGGGCGGCCGCCAAGGGGGCTCGCCCGGGCCTGTGGGGTGGGGTGGCGGCTCTGAGGGGACGGCGCCGCTTCCCGCCGGTTCTCCTCCTCTTCTGGGCTCCCGTCCCGGCCTTCTCCCTGTGGGGAAGGTGTCGGTCTTCCCCCGCCCGGTCCTGAGCTCCAACCCCGCCGGGAAGGGCACTGGCTCTCCTAGGCCTTGCAGGGAGCGGGCTGGGGCATCTCGCTGCGAGCGGCCTCACAGATCGCTGCTCTTGGGCTGGTGTTTCCCATCCCATTGGTTTAAACCCTCCTTTTTGGGATTCTGTTCCAGATTCGCCTGTTTAAATGATCGGGTTTGGGCTGGGATTCCTTAATCCACTTGTTTAAATGCTGCTTTTGGGCTCCCGTTCTTAAATCCGCCCGAACTGCGTTTCATGGGAGTTCTTTGTGGGCTCTGGGACATTTTTAGAGCTTTCCTAGATGGGCTGCGGCTGTGAGAGAACAGGAATTTCCGGGCTGTTGGTTTTCCTGGGCCTGAACGGTGAACAGAGCCCTGGCAGGGCTGCCGCGGGGCTGCCGGGCTGGTTCTTGGCTCGCTGGGAATTGTGAGGAATGGAAATCGGGCGTCCCGCAGGTGTCAGCGCTCAGGGAAGGGGCCCGCGGACACCTCTGGGGGCTCTCGGGCTCCCCTCGTGAATCCCCAGATCTCATGGAACACTGGGCTGGGCCTGCAGTCACTGTGGCACACCAGGAATTTATTGTTGGGTTTCTTTCCTGTTTCCCCGTCGTTTTTTTCATGGAAAATGTGGGATTTTTCTGAGGAATAGTTCTAATTCCAGAGCAGCAGCCTTGCTCTAAGGGGCTGCTGCTGATCCCAGAAGGAATTGTGTGTCCTGGAATGCCTTTGTAAATTCACAGGTGCTCCCATTTGGGAGTAAATAGGAACAACTCTCACTTTGTTTCCTGCCTCATCTTTCCTTAGTCCGTTGGATGAGGAGGTTTCCCAGGTCAGTGTTGGGAAGGAGGGGACAGGTCTTGCTTTGTGAGGTTACCTGTGATTCCACAGGGGATGGGAAATAAACACCTGGCCTCAGAATTCCCATTTATCCTGTGGACACACCTGCACAGGGATCTCCAGGTGTGGGGAATCCCTGTGGACAATCCCCAGGTGTGGGGAATCCCTGTGGACACACCTGGACAGGGATCCCCAGGGGTGGGGAATCCCTGTGGACACACCTGCACAGGGATCCCCAGGGGTGGGGAATCCCTGTGGACACACCTGCACAGGGAATCCCTGTGGACACACCTGCACAGGGTGATAGGACAAGAGGAACTGGCCTCAAGCTGTGCCAGAGGAGGGTCAGGCTGGACTTCAGGAGGAATTCCTTTGAGGAGAGGGTGGTCAGGCCTTGGCAGGGGCTGCCCAGGGAGGTTTGGAGTGCCCATCCCTGGAGGTGTCCAGGGAAGGGTTGGATGTGGCACTCAGGGCTCTGGGCTGGTGACAAGGGCAGGGTATCAGAGGTCTTTTGCCAACCTCAGTGATTCCATGATGCCAGGAGCAATGGGAATCACACAAAGGCGGGTGTTTGGCTGCCTTTCAGATGCAAAAATCAGCTCTGGTGTTTCTGGGGTCCATGTTCCCAGCCTGGAGCAGCTGATGGGGTTCCCCAGGAGGCTGGGGAGGACCTGTGACAGTCCCTCCTTCTTCTGAGGCAGAGGATTTGGAGAGCAGCCCCTGAGGTGTTTGCACCAGATCATCCTTCCTGGGCTGTGGCCCCGGGGCAGCGGTGCTGTGGCCAGAGCAGGGCCCAGGGGATGTGCCTGGAATTCTCAGGGAATCTCTCTGTTCCTGGATGGTACCATGGTGTCAGCTGTGGCCCTGGGGTCACCTGTTGGAGCTGATCCAGGCGTGGGTCCCTTGCTGAGGACTCTCGGCAGTCTGGGGTGTTGGGAGGCACCGTGGCAGTGCTGTGATCCTGCTCCCAGTTGAGTCTTCCCCTCGTTTCTTGGGCTGGGACCTTCCCACATCGCATCCCTTGGGTGTTTTACTTTGCTCTCTCCTGGCTCCTGGCAGTCTTTAGGTTCTCTGCACCCCTGGGAGTGGGCACAATGTTCTGGGCACCTCGCCAGTGCCATTTGGGGGAGTAAAACTTCTGTGGGGGCATTTTGGAGCAATCCTTGTCAATATCAGCCCTCCTGCCCTCACACCAGCTCCTCTGCCAGAGCCTGACTTGCTCCTGCATTCCTGCATCCCAGCTGGGGTGGGTGGGTGGTGGTGGTGCCCTGCAGGAATGTGTGGTCTCCACTGGGGCCTTCAGTGGCAGCAGTTGGATCAGCCACAGTTCCCTTGGCTGAGCTCTGCAGATTGGCAAAAGCCATTTGGGAGCCTCAAAGGGTCCGTCATGGAATCATAGAGTCAAAGCCTACCTTGGCATGGGAGCAGTCTTAAATCTCCTCCAGCTCCATGTCCTGCCCATCCCTGGGAGCCTTCAAGGCCAGGCTGGACGGAGCTTGGAGCAGCCTGGGGTAGGGGAAGGGTCCCTGCCCATGGAGAGGTGTGGGATGGGATGGGATGGGATGGGATGAGCTGTAAAGCCCCTTCCCACCCAAACCGTTCCATGGTTCTGTGTCACTGGCCTCGTCTGCAGCTGTGGGAGCCCTTTGCTCACAGAGTGCTGCAGGAAGGGCCCGTTTGGGGAGGTTTTGGTTCCTGCCAATCTCTAGGAACACATTGAGGAAGCCCGGGAGAAGCTGTGGATGTGCCCCATGCCCTGCATTCTGCAGGTGCCAGCAGTAACTGCCAGCACTGCTGTTCCAGTTGGGAAGGAGCGTTGGGAAATGCTCCTGGGGTGCACGGGAGAGGAGCTGCCAAAGCCATTGAGGGGCACTAAAGGTTACCATGCCCAAAAGGGCCTCCAGAGTCGCAGTGAAATCCTCAAGGGCTTCCATGGGAATTGGGGACAAACGACTGAAATGTGATTGTATCCACCAGAAGGGGCTTTCCCTGGACACTCACCTGTTGTAGAGGGATTTCTTTCTGGAAAGAGTGGTAAGGCCACTGGAAGGGGCTGCTGCTTGAGGGTTGAAGTCCCCATCCTTGGAGGTGTCCAAGGAATGACTGGACATGGCACTCAGTATTCTGAGGTGGGGATCAGCTAGAGGTTGAACTCCGTGATCTTGGCATTTTTTCCAGCCTCTGTGATGCTGGGATTCTGTGCTGCTCGGGCTGTTGCCCCAGATGGGCTCTCAGGGCGTGTTTTCCAGCCTCTCTGCTGGGGGCAGTGTGAAAGGACTCTGCTGAATTCCTGTTCACCCTCTCAAGGAGATGGAGCAGGGATGCAGCTAAGTGCCCTGGCCATGTGCTTCATCCTTCCTTTTTGCACTTCTGTCTCCTTGAATCTCCATGTGGTTTGCTGCTTGTGGTTCCCAAATAAATGGGATTCTGTCCTTTTTGTGTGTTTATACTTCAGAGAAGTTCTCAGCCCTGTAACAAATTTCCAGGAAGCTTTCTGAACTCTTGGAGTTCAAACCGCCTAAAAGGGCCCAGGCATGGGCAGAGCTGGAATAGCAGCAGGAATCCAGTTCCCATTTATTTCTTTCCAAACAAGCTTCTGTTCTCCTGCTTCCTCTACCAGCTTTTCTCGAGTTTTTCTCCCTCTTTCCTCACTTCCTTGTGGCTGTTATGGGATGTGGGAATAAGGTTTCAGGGGAGGAGCCTGAGCACAAAGGCCCAGGTGCTGTTGTGTGGCCCCAGGGAACTGAGCTGAGCCGTTCCTGGCAGCAGAGTTATCCCGAGGTGCCTGGAAAGAGGAGAGCAGCAGTTCGGAGTGGAGGTTGGGGTGGGTTTGAACAAGGGGCTCCTTTCCAGGGCTCCCAGAGTGACAGGGTGACCGTGTCCCATGGTGAGGGGTATATGGTCAGGAATTCCTGTTGGAGCCACACCAGTGGTCAGCAAAGATCACCCCTGGGTCTCTGGGGTGATCTGAGGGATGGGTGGTGGCAGAGAGGCTGGAGCCAGCAGTGCCTGGGTGCTCCTGGGCACTGCTGGGTCCTTTCAGTCTCAGCTGTGCTCTCTCTGCTGGAGCTGGGATGTTCCAGAGCAGTTTTTGGATGCTATGCCTGTTAATGAGCCCAAATAGGTAAATTATATTAAACTCAGTCACATAACGGGCTGGGTTTGGAACAATCACAACAGATTGGGCTCCTGACTTTTCTATTTTGTGAAGTTACACTTGACAGCCCTACCCTCTGTTCTTCTCCTCCCACATCTCAGAGCTCCTAAACTGGAATAATTGAGATTTTAAAGCTGGAGGAGATGGGAGCAGCAGTGGGAAAAGGGTTTGTGAACTTTGAAGTTGGCTGGGGAGAGCTCTGGGCCTGAGTGTCCAATGGCAGAGACATGGGAGGGGAGAGGGACAGCTGGTGACAAACAGGGCTTCAGCCTTGTTTTTCCCACCAGCCTTCAGATGGGAAAGGACAAGAAAGATTTTTTTAACTAATTTATTGGATGTTTCACAATCAAAATTGATCTTGGAGATGAGGGAGCCTTCTTTTATCAGCAGATCAGCATTTCTAGATTCTGTGGCCGGGTGGAGATGGCGTTCGGGGACGTGGTCACTGCTGGCCTTGGCAATGCTGGGGAGAGAGTTGAACTTGGTGGGCTGTGAGGGCTTTTCCAATCTCAACAATTCCATGATTCCATGTGGCTTTGCTGGTTTTGTTTGCAGCTTGGCTGTGGCCCGGGCAGTCATGGCTTTGTGCGTTGGAGTTTGCCGGTTCGCAGCTCCAGGCACCGCTGTTCCCATGTCACCTCCCTGTTGGTGCCCTGGTGTTCCCATCACCCTCGTGCTCCTTGTGCTCCAGTCCAGGCATGGACTCCTGAAGGGACCAGGGCAACAACTGCAGCTCTGGATACTGTCCTGGCACCTGGAGAACAGGATTTTGTGTTGGGAGGATTTGTTTTCTGTCTGCTCCATGTTCACCGATCCTGGAAAATGCTCACAACCCCCACAGGGAACTGGAGGCTGCACAAAACCAGGAATCTCATTCTTGCTGTAAAAGAAGAGTCAGATGACTGAGGATATATCCTAGAATCCCAGAATGGTTGGGGTGGGAAGGGAAGTGTGGCTGCCCCATCCCTGGAAGTGTCCCAGGCCAGGTTGGATGGGGCTTGAGCAGCCTGGGATAGTGGAAGGTGACCCTGCCCATGGCAGGAGGTGGAATGGGATGAGCTTTAAAGTCCCTCCAACCCAAACCCTTCCATGATTCTGTGACAATCCAGGCAAAGCTTTGCTTTTGGTAAAGGAAAAGCTTCAGGTCTTGGTTCCTGCTCTGAACGGAGGTGTTTCCATCCTGCTTTTACTTGGAGCAAAGACTTCCCACAGGAGCGTGTCCAGGCCCGCAGGCTGGGGTTTGTCCCCTCTGGTTTCTGGGTGGTTGGTGGGAAGTGTGGAGTTCAGAGAGGGAACCAGCTGTGTTTTGGTGGATGGTGCTGCCAGAACCCACATGAACACCGAGGGCAGGGCCATGTCCTGCAGCTGGGGGCTGGGTGGGGTGTCCCAGCAGTGGGATCACCATCCTGGAGTCATGGTTCCATTAGTGAGATCCATGGTTCCAGCAGTGGGATCCATGGTCCCAGCAGTGGGATTGCTGTGCTGGAGTTAGTCATGGTCCCAGCAGTGGGATCACCATCCTGGAGCCATGGTCCCAGCAGTGGGATCACCATCCTGGAGTCATGGTCCCAGCAGTGGGATCCATGGTCCCAGCAGTGGGATCACTGTGCTGGAGTCAGTCATGGTCCCAGCAGTGGGATCACTGTGCTGGAGTCAGTCATGGTCCCAGCAGTGGGATCACTGTGCTGGAGTCAGTCATGGTCCCAGCAGTGGGATCACCAGGCTGGAGCCATGGTTCCAGCAGTGGGATCACCATCCTGGAGCCATAGTTCCAGCAGTGGGATCACCAGGCTGGAGCCATGGTTCCAGCAGTGAGATCCATGGTTCCAGCAGTGGGATCACCATCCTGGAGCCATGGTTGCAGCAGTGGGATCACCATCCTGGAGTCAGTCATGGTCCCAGCAGTGGGGTCCATGGTCCCAGCAGTGGGATTGCTGTGCTGGAATCATAGTTCCAGAGAGCTGGAGAGTGGGAGTTTAGACAAGGGCTTGGAGTGACAGGGCTATGGGAATGGCTTCCCACTGCCACAGGGCAGGGTTAGATGAGATTTTGGGAAGAAATCCTTCCCTCTGAGGGTGGGCAGGCCCTGGCACAGGTGCCCAGAGAAGCTGTGGCTGCCCCATCCCGGGCAGTGTCCAAGGCCAGGTTGGACATTGGGGCTTGGAGCGACCTGGGATAGTGGAAGGTGTCCCTGCCATGGCAGGGAGTGGGATTGTGAGAGCTTTAAGTCCCTCCAAACATTCCATGATTCTGTGACTTGGTAAAGTTTCAGAGAAGGTTTTAAAATGAGAACTTGAGAGAGCTGGGTCACCAGAGCCGGGAGGGAGAAGTGGGAGAACACTCATGGGGACATTAGACAGTGGATCTGTTGAGGGGATGGAGATGATGTGAGCAAGGATTGGGAATTATCTGATTGTCTGTTCACAGAAAACGTGCTTGGAGAATTCTGTAAGTGTCCAACACATCCCTTGGTTTGTATACTTGCTGGAATGGCTCTTCCTGTA
This sequence comes from Nicator chloris, assembly GCA_013400495.1. Classification (NCBI taxonomy): domain Eukaryota; kingdom Metazoa; phylum Chordata; class Aves; order Passeriformes; family Pycnonotidae; genus Nicator; species Nicator chloris. Next base: position 55,751 of record WAAE01002151.1, read on the forward strand.
GGGAATGGCAGGAATATGAACTGGTTTTCCTGACATACAGCTCACTTTGGGAAGGGTTTTTAGCCAACTGTCATGTTCTGATGTGAAGTGCTTTGGTTTTCTGGGAAGGAAGAGACAGGTCACTCCTGTGAGAAAGTTTTCCCTGAGCATTTCTGTTTCCTTAGGGTACGGAGTCCATTAAGATGGAGAACGGGCAAAGCACGGCAGCAAAGCTGGGGCTGCCCCCTCTCACCCCAGAGCAGCAGGAAGCTCTCCAGAAAGTGAGTAAAACTGGTGGGAATTTGCTGTTTGGGGGGCGGTGTTGTTGGTGTCCTTAATGAGCCTCTGTCACTGGTGGGGCCAAAGGGATCTCTGGGCATTGTGGCCGTGCTGGAGGCTCCCACAGTCACATTTGGGCCCAGGAATTACTTGGTTTGGTTTAGAGTTCATGGACACTTTGGGGAGCATGATGGGGAATCGCTGTTGGGGCAGGTGAGAGTGGGTTTGATTTAAACAGTAAATCAGTTCAGAAAAATGGCATCCTAAGTCAGATGGGAATTCTGAGCTGTGGTGTGGGTCCCACAAATTCACTGAGGAGCTGCTCCACGAGGACTGAAATTGGGATCTACTCCAGCTGGCCTGTCACTGCCCACACCAGAACACTTCCCAGGATGTCCCTGTCCTCAGGAGGCTCCGTGTGGATGTGCCTGTGCTGTCACAGCCATCCCTCTGTGTGTGCTGGTTGGCTCCTGGCCTCATTCCCTCTGGCTGCTCTGGAGCTGAGGGATGCAAAGCCCCGTGTCCATTCCCAGGTTTCTAAGCACACGCCTCAAATCCCTGGGTTAGATCCCTCCCTTCCCTGGCAGCTCCCAAACACAGCCCTGGAGACCAGGTGCCCAGGGCTGGCTGAGTGTGTGTCCCAGGAACGTGCACAGGTGTGGGGATGAGGTTTGCCTTGGCACAATCTGTGCAATCTCTGGCTTTGCCAGATTTGGAGAGGACTGAGAGAAACCCAGAGGAGCCTTGTGTGTGCAGGCAGAGCCCGAGGTGAACCGAGGCGTTTGGGGAGCAGAGCCCGGGGTGAACCGGGGCGTTTGGGGAGCAGAGCCCAAGATGAACCGGGGCGTTTGGGGAGCAGAGCCCGAGGTGAACCGGGGCGTTTAGGGAGCAGAGCCCGGGGTGAACCGGGGCGTTTGGGGAGCAGAGCCCGAGGTGAACCGGGGCGTTTGGGGAGCAGAGCCCGAGGTGAACCAGGGCGTTTGGGGAGCAGAGCCCGGGGTGAACCGGGGCGTTTAGGGAGCAGAGCCCGAGGTGAACCGGGGCGTTTAGGGAGCAGAGCCCAGGGTGAACCGGGGCATTTAGGGAGCAGAGCCAGGGGAGAACTGGTGTGTTCTGGGGACAGATGCAGAGCAGGCAGGGTGTGCTGAGAGGGGAGAGCCCGTGGGGAGGCGGAGCCCCTTCCCTCCTGTAGCAGCCGTCTGTGCAGACGCTCTCTGAGAGGAGAGGACTGGAGGAGGCCGTGCCCTGCCCCACAGCAGGTAAGGGGCTGCGAGGGCGGAGAGGGGAATGCCGAGCTCCCGGTGCATGCTGCTTCCTGTGCTGCCCCTCACCACATCCTGCTGTGCCCCAGGGCCTCCAGGGGCTGGGAGCTGTGGGCAGTGCCCTGGTGCTCAGGGATGGAGACCGCAAGGTTCTGGGAGCTGTGGTGCGGAGCCAGGCATCGTCCCCTGCCCCA
>WAAE01002151.1:57737-82218 GCA_013400495.1 Nicator chloris
TGAACCGGGGCGTTTGGGGAGCAGAGCCCAAGATGAACCGGGGCGTTTGGGGAGCAGAGCCCAGGGTGAACCGGGGCGTTTGGGGAGCAGAGCCCGAGGTGAACCGGGGCGTTTGGGGAGCAGAGCCCGAGGTGAACCGGGGCGTTTAGGGAGCAGAGCCCGGGGTGAACCGGGGCGTTTAGGGAGCAGAGCCCAGGGTGAACTGGGGCGTTTGGGGAGCAGAGCCCGAGGTGAACCGGGGCGTTTAGGGAGCAGAGCCCGAGGTGAACCGGGGCATTTGGGGAGCAGAGCCCAAGATGAACCGGGGCATTTAGGGAGCAGAGCCAGGGGAGAACTGGTGTGTTCTGGGGACAGATGCAGAGCAGGCAGGGTGTGCTGAGAGGGGAGAGCCCGTGGGGAGGCGGAGCCCCTTCCCTCCTGTAGCAGCCGTCTGTGCAGACGCTCTCTGAGAGGAGAGGACTGGAGGAGGCCGTGCCCTGCCCCACAGCAGGTAAGGGGCTGCGAGGGCGGAGAGGGGAATGCCGAGCTCCCGGTGCATGCTGCTTCCTGTGCTGCCCCTCACCACATCCTGCTGTGCCCCAGGGCCTCCAGGGGCTGGGAGCTGTGGGCAGTGCCCTGGTGCTCAGGGATGGAGACCGCAAGGTTCTGGGAGCTGTGGTGCGGAGCCAGGCATCGTCCCCTGCCCCACTGTGTTGTGCTGCCCCTACAGCCCCTGTTTTCCTTCCAGGCCAAGAAGTACGCCATGGAGCAGAGCATCAAGAGCGTGCTGGTGAAACAAACCATCGCCCACCAGCAGCAGCAGCTCACCAACCTCCAGGTGAGAGCCCCCTCCGAGCCGCTCCCTCTGCCTCGTGCTCCCCCCGACACGGTGGAGTTCTCAGGGCCCTTGGAACCAGAGCACAGCCCTGAGCCTGCAGCTCACCCAGGCACCCTGACTGACCTCACAAATTGCCCGCAGATCTCTTTTGTTCCAAGAGGAGATGGTTAAAAAATCCCGTCCTGTTGGACGTCCCTTCTTGAGATACAAGAAACCAAAGACTTTGCCGTGGGTTTTGCTTCTGAGCCATGTTTAAGGTGATGAAGGCAGAAGGGATCCTGGGAGCAGTGTCCTGTCACTATCTCCTCTGCCTGAGAGAGGGTCCCTGTGTCCCAGTGCTGCCCCATTTCCCTCCCCTGCACTGAGGTGCTCTCAATTTTGGAGTTCTGTTGGCTGTTCCTGCTTGTACTGGAATGCCCATACCAGGAGAACCCTTAACTGGGGTTTGACCTCCCCTCCTTCAGAGGTTTCTGGAACATGTCTCACTGCCTTTATTCAAAGTCAGGAAGCCCAAAACGAGGGCTTTGCCTGAGGAATCCCTGCGGATGTGCTCTCCCTGCCCGGCAGCTGAGGCCGTTTGGGGCTGTGCCTGGTTCTGAGGGTCTGCTCTAGTTGAGGGGCTCCTTTTAAATGCTGGGGGTGAATCAACGACAGTGATTGCAGAGATTACTATTGCCTCGAGTCCCCCCTGGGATCCCACCCTGCTTCCCGAGGCAGCGGCAGCAGCACCACCCCACCCCGGCCTGGTGGGACCGGACTCGGCAGGGTCCTGGCGCCGGACAGTCCTGGGGACCAGGCAGTGAGGGCCGAGGAAGGAGAGGCCTCTCCGCAGGTGCCCCTGTGCCGCCGCTCTGCTTGAGTTTGTACAAACAGCCGTAGTATGCTCAGCTCCAACAGACTGAACTCTGTCTTTACTGTCTTTCAGATGGCAGCAGTGACAATGGGCTTTGGAGATCCTCTCTCACCTTTACAATCGGTCAATAGACATATTCACTTCTTCTGGGGCACTTGTCTTAGTCAGGGCCTAGCGTGGGGACGTTCGTAGTGGTGCCAATGCTCTTGTCCGCGCCCAGCACAGCCCTCCCACATCCCCACCTGTACTGGACACGCCCAGGAGCAGAGCGAGGTGTCACTGCCCCGAGAAGACCCCAGGCTGTGCAGTCTGCGGGGACACTGCCACTCGGGGGCAAAGACAGCTTTAGATTTCCACCAGTTCTGAACACACCTGTGAAATTGTGGGAGCTGCATTTCTAGGGATGCTACAGTTCTGAGGTCCCGACCTAAAACTAACGGCCAAGGTAACTCACCAAGGGGCGATTTCTTGTGGAACGACCTGCCAGCACCCAGAGCCGGCCGGTGCTGGGGAGGGCCGGGGTGCCGGAGGTTGGCAGAACATGGTGGAGCCCAGGCTCAGACTCTCTTTACTGTGCACGGTGCAGACCAGGGCAGTATGGCACGTTCTGAGTGCAGCAAAAGCAGGATGGAAGGGACAGAACCACAGTACTGATCAGAGAACTTGTGTGACCCTTTGTGCCCGCTCTAATCGGAGGCCACAAAGAGCTGAACGACTTGGCATGATCCATCCTCTCCTTTTTTCTAGATGTGCTGGACAAAGTGTCCTATGACTCCTCTGTGCACCCAAAGGTTCGCTTGTAAATTCATTTGCACATTTGTAAATACCTCTGTCTTGCTGGAATGTGAGATTTGTGCCTGGTGTAAAACACAGATGGAGGTTTGAACTCCAAGGAAAACGGTGCTGAGGTGAAACCCCCAGTCTCCCTCCTTTGGCAGTGGGTGGTGTGTCAGTGGGGAGCCAGGACGAGTGTTCTGGGCTGGGGGTGAGTTTGGAATGGAACATCTTGGTGGGGATTTGGCAGAGATGGTGTCAGAGCCCTCGTGCCCAGCAACCCCCCCATCCCTGGAGCTGATGCCTGACAGTGGGACTCCAGCAGTATGGCCTGAGTTGTTTTTGGCTCATTCTCCCCAGCTGGGCACAGCTGAGTTGGTGGCACAGGAAAGCTTTAATGGCTTATGAACCCCAGGGCATCGGGCTGTGACCCCTTTTCCTCAGCCAATGCTCCCTCGGGAGTCACAGGTGGACACAGCCCAGGAGCACGAGCCTGCTACAGTTGAGAGCAGTCAGGATAGCCCGTTCTTGGCAGATGCTTCATCCCAGAGCCCATTCGGAATGCACAAAGTGCAAACAGCCCCCTGCAGCACTTCTCCTGTTGCCAAGGTTCCCCAGTTCCTCTGTGGAGGCAGCACACCCTCAAGTCCCTGAGCTCTGGGTCTCGGGGCCTGAGTTACAGCTTCTCGTGGGCTCAGTCCTCCCTCCATTTGTCACAGGGGAGGTTTGTACAGACATCCCCTGGTGTCATGAGTGGTTCTCGTGGTGAGGAGCATCACCTGCTTTGCTGACAAGAGCACCCCAAGGTGGGGTTTTGGCCTGTCTGTAAAACAACCTCCCAAACCCCTTTTGAGCAGCAGTGCACAGCTGCAGGAGGGGGCTGCTGCCTGGCTGAGGCTTCAGGTGCTTTTCCATGTTACAGGAGGAGAGAGAGGCACAGGGGACAGTGAAGTCAGCCTGGGGGCTGCTGGGAGCAGTGAGATGTCCAGGCAGCAGGCCCTGACACCCAGCTGTGCTGAGCTCAGGTGCCCAGGGCACATCCCCCACCTGGGTGCTCCTGTTGGTGACCCACAGAGGAGTCAGCACGGCCCATCTCAGCTCTGCCTTCTGCAGGTCCAAAATCCCAGGGTTATTAAGGCTGGAAAAGACCTCCAAGGTCATCGAGCCCAACCTGTGCCTGATCCTTGTCACCAGCCCAGAGCACGGAGTGCCACGTCAGGGTGTTCCCTGGACGCCTCCAGGCATGGGGACTCCACTCTTCCTGTACCTGAGCACCCTTTCCAGGAAGGAATTCCTCTGCTGTCTGAAAATCCTGAGTCCTCCTCACTGCCCCACCTCTCCTTTAGAGTTTTCTGGCAGGGCAAGGTGGGGATTTCCTCCTGCAGAGGCTCCTGGGAGAGGCGCCTCCCTGGGACACCCAGGTGACACTGGTGGTGGCTCTGACCCCCTGAAGGGATGCACTGCAGACTGAGGGGCTTTCCTGCACCAAAGCTGGGAATGTGCTGGAGCACCTGGGAGACCACCCAGCCACTGTCCTGCGTGTGCACGTGCCATAGTCCTGCTGGTCACAGCCTGCAGAGTAAAGAGAGCCGTGGCCCAGCCGTGCTGGGAAATCCTTAAACCAGGCAAGGGGCAAGCTGGATGTCACCACAGGAGCAGCACTTGGGGCTGGATGTTACCTCAGGGGCAGTCTGGGCTGAATGTCACCACAGGAGCAGCAGTTGGGTTTTAATGTCACCTCAGGAGCAACAGTTGGGGCTGGATGTCACCACAGGAGCAACATTTGAGGCGTGATGTCACCTCAGGAGCAGCAGCTGGGGTTTAATGTCACCTCAGGGGCAGAGTCTGGGGCTTGATGTCACCTCAGGAGCAGCAGTTGGGGTTTAATGTCACCTCAGGGAGAAGAGTCTGGGGTGAGAGCTGTCCCTGTTTGCAATGTCCTGTATGGAGTGGCAGGAGTTAAAGCCTCCCAGTTTGTTTCCTCCTGTGGCCAGTGGCAGTCCTGGGCAGGTGCAGTAGGGAGCAGGAGTCCCTCAGGTGCAGGCTGTGTCCATGCTGCTGTGCCTGGCACAGATGAGCTCTCCCTCCTTTTGGGCTGCAGCATTCCCAGGCAGAGCTCCTCTGCTCATTAGGGCACCCCAAAATCAGCCTTGAGAAGGCCCTGAGTGCTTTCCCTCTGCCCCAGGGGTCCCCAGGCATGGCAGAGCTCCTGTGCTCATTCGGGCACCCCAAAAATCGTCTCCTGAAGGCCCTGGTTGCAGCTCCTCTGCCCTAGGGGTGCTGGGGAGGGAAGGGGGTGCTCAGAGCTCCCTGCTGTGGTGCTGGGCAGGACCAGAGGCATCACTGCTGCTGCTGCACGTGCTCTGCACCAGCCTCTTCCTGCCCCAGGTGTGTCCCACCTGCCCCAGAGCCATCCCCTCACCTGCAGGCAGTGACTCCTCCAGAGCCTGGTGGTGTGGCCACATCTGCAGGGCCATGTCCCTCAGCAGCTCTAGAGCTGCTCTGGGGGTGACAGACACGAAGGACACACTGTGCTCTGCTTTTGGGATCCCTCCTGTAAGGAATGGCTGGATTTGTCTTGACAAGAGGCTTCCAGGCAGACTTAGGACACAGTAGCAGAAACGCTCAGCGCAGCACCCGCGTGTTGGGGCTGCAGCAGTGCAGCCAGTGCCGCCAGGCAGGGATGAGTACTGGCACCACACGCTTCCCAGGAGTCCCACTGGGCCACGGGAGTGTTTGGCTTTGCTGTTGAGCTGCGGAAGTGGTGCCCAGTACTGGATCTCGCACTGCCGGGGGTGGGGGGAGGCCGCGGTGCCGGAGGGAGCGGGGGGAGGTGCCCAGCTGCAGAGCCCTTGCTGCCGGGAGGACGGGGCGGGGGTGGGAGTGCCGATGGACCTCTGCTCTTGGGGGGGAGTGGGAGGGGTGCTCCCGGTGCCCAGAGCTGAGCCCTTTGCTGCCTGGAGGGGGAAGCTGCCCTAGAGCGAAGGGATTCCCTCCTCCTGCGGGTGTGGCTGGAGATGAGATCAGGCCGGGGGAGACCCGGCCCCAAACGCGTCGGCCCCGGGATGAGTCGGACTTTTCCGGGAGTGAGCCGGACGGATCCGCTCCAGCGCCCTGTGCAGCGAGCAGGGAAATCCTTCTGATCCAGGCCGTGCCAGAGCTGCCGCCAGCGGCGGCTCAGGGNCGGGCACCCCAAAAATCGTCTCCTGAAGGCCCTGGTTGCAGCTCCTCTGCCCTAGGGGTGCTGGGGAGGGAAGGGGGTGCTCAGAGCTCCCTGCTGTGGTGCTGGGCAGGACCAGAGGCATCACTGCTGCTGCTGCACGTGCTCTGCACCAGCCTCTTCCTGCCCCAGGTGTGTCCCACCTGCCCCAGAGCCATCCCCTCACCTGCAGGCAGTGACTCCTCCAGAGCCTGGTGGTGTGGCCACATCTGCAGGGCCATGTCCCTCAGCAGCTCTAGAGCTGCTCTGGGGGTGACAGACACGAAGGACACACTGTGCTCTGCTTTTGGGATCCCTCCTGTAAGGAATGGCTGGATTTGTCTTGACAAGAGGCTTCCAGGCAGACTTAGGACACAGTAGCAGAAACGCTCAGCGCAGCACCCGCGTGTTGGGGCTGCAGCAGTGCAGCCAGTGCCGCCAGGCAGGGATGAGTACTGGCACCACACGCTTCCCAGGAGTCCCACTGGGCCACGGGAGTGTTTGGCTTTGCTGTTGAGCTGCGGAAGTGGTGCCCAGTACTGGATCTCGCACTGCCGGGGGTGGGGGGAGGCCGCGGTGCCGGAGGGAGCGGGGGGAGGTGCCCAGCTGCAGAGCCCTTGCTGCCGGGAGGACGGGGCGGGGGTGGGAGTGCCGATGGACCTCTGCTCTTGGGGGGGAGTGGGAGGGGTGCTCCCGGTGCCCAGAGCTGAGCCCTTTGCTGCCTGGAGGGGGAAGCTGCCCTAGAGCGAAGGGATTCCCTCCTCCTGCGGGTGTGGCTGGAGATGAGATCAGGCCGGGGGAGACCCGGCCCCAAACGCGTCGGCCCCGGGATGAGTCGGACTTTTCCGGGAGTGAGCCGGACGGATCCGCTCCAGCGCCCTGTGCAGCGAGCAGGGAAATCCTTCTGATCCAGGCCGTGCCAGAGCTGCCGCCAGCGGCGGCTCAGGGAGGGGAGCAGCAGGGGGAGGAGGCCCCGGTGGCCGCGGCCAGCCCGGCACTGACCGGCCAGTCCTTGTCTCGCTACAGATGGCGGCTCAGAGGCAGCGCGCGCTGGCCATCATGTGCCGGGTCTACGTGGGCTCCATCTACTACGAGCTGGGCGAGGACACCATCCGCCAGGCCTTCGCCCCCTTCGGGCCCATCAAGAGCATCGACATGTCCTGGGACTCGGTCACCATGAAGCACAAGGTGGGATGGGGCTGCCAGGCTGCTGGGAGGGAGGTGCCCTGCCTGTGGCTGAGCTTTAGGGTCCCGTCCCACCCAGACCGTTGTGGGATTGCATGGGTCTGGCAAAGAGCAGGTCAACTGTCCTGGGAAGGGGTGGAATTCCTTGGGGGCACTGAGAGCTGGTGCTGATGCCCCAGTGATGAGGTGTTTTGGGGTCTTCTGCAAGGGCATTTTTTTTCAGCCATGTGTCCTAAACACAAAATAAGCAGCTTTGCAGAACTCTGGATGAGATACTGGGAAGGAATTATTCGCTGTGAGGGTGGTGAGGCCCTGGCACAGGTTGCCCAGAGAAGCTGTGGCTGCTCCATCCCTGGAAGTGTCCAAGGTCAGGCTGGATGGGGTTTGGAGCAACCTGGGCTAGTGGAAGGTGTGGAACTGGGTGGGCTCTAAGGTCCCTACGACCCAAACCTTCCAATGATTCTGTGATGCCCAGCCCTCAAGGAACATCCTCCTCTCTTCAAGGCTTTCCAGATGCAGCCAGGAGAGGAAAGGGCCTCTATCCCCATGAAGAACAGGCTCCTTTTAGCACTGGGGGTGAATGTTTGCAGCTCCCTGATCTGCTCAGGGCAGGATTCTGTGGTGGCAGCCAGGGCTCTGTGGNGGGAGTGCCGATGGACCTCTGCTCTTGGGGGGGAGTGGGAGGGGTGCTCCCGGTGCCCAGAGCTGAGCCCTTTGCTGCCTGGAGGGGGAAGCTGCCCTAGAGCGAAGGGATTCCCTCCTCCTGCGGGTGTGGCTGGAGATGAGATCAGGCCGGGGGAGACCCGGCCCCAAACGCGTCGGCCCCGGGATGAGTCGGACTTTTCCGGGAGTGAGCCGGACGGATCCGCTCCAGCGCCCTGTGCAGCGAGCAGGGAAATCCTTCTGATCCAGGCCGTGCCAGAGCTGCCGCCAGCGGCGGCTCAGGGAGGGGAGCAGCAGGGGGAGGAGGCCCCGGTGGCCGCGGCCAGCCCGGCACTGACCGGCCAGTCCTTGTCTCGCTACAGATGGCGGCTCAGAGGCAGCGCGCGCTGGCCATCATGTGCCGGGTCTACGTGGGCTCCATCTACTACGAGCTGGGCGAGGACACCATCCGCCAGGCCTTCGCCCCCTTCGGGCCCATCAAGAGCATCGACATGTCCTGGGACTCGGTCACCATGAAGCACAAGGTGGGATGGGGCTGCCAGGCTGCTGGGAGGGAGGTGCCCTGCCTGTGGCTGAGCTTTAGGGTCCCGTCCCACCCAGACCGTTGTGGGATTGCATGGGTCTGGCAAAGAGCAGGTCAACTGTCCTGGGAAGGGGTGGAATTCCTTGGGGGCACTGAGAGCTGGTGCTGATGCCCCAGTGATGAGGTGTTTTGGGGTCTTCTGCAAGGGCATTTTTTTTCAGCCATGTGTCCTAAACACAAAATAAGCAGCTTTGCAGAACTCTGGATGAGATACTGGGAAGGAATTATTCGCTGTGAGGGTGGTGAGGCCCTGGCACAGGTTGCCCAGAGAAGCTGTGGCTGCTCCATCCCTGGAAGTGTCCAAGGTCAGGCTGGATGGGGTTTGGAGCAACCTGGGCTAGTGGAAGGTGTGGAACTGGGTGGGCTCTAAGGTCCCTACGACCCAAACCTTCCAATGATTCTGTGATGCCCAGCCCTCAAGGAACATCCTCCTCTCTTCAAGGCTTTCCAGATGCAGCCAGGAGAGGAAAGGGCCTCTATCCCCATGAAGAACAGGCTCCTTTTAGCACTGGGGGTGAATGTTTGCAGCTCCCTGATCTGCTCAGGGCAGGATTCTGTGGTGGCAGCCAGGGCTCTGTGGGGTGAAGTGCATGGAACCATGGAATTGTTGAGGTTAGAGAAAAGCACCCGGAGCACTAAGTGCCACATTCAGTCATTCCTTGGACATCTCCAAGGATGGGGACTCTGCACCTCCCTGGGCAGCCGCTTCCCGTGCCTGACCACTCTTTCAATGAAGAAATTCCTCCTGATGTCCACCCTGAAGCTCTGCTGGAAGTGCTGACAAGGCAGCAGCCCTCGGGTGGGGTTTTGCTGCGGGACCTCAGAGTCCGAGAGGCTCCAGAACCAGATGCCCTTGGGGGAACCTCTGCAGGCCATTTTCTGCCATAAGAAAATGCTTCTCTAAGGGATCAGCGTGGTGGCAGTGAATTCACCTGGTGCACAGGGAGCCTTGGCTGCATTAGCTGGGCACAGCTGGAGTGGCTGACAGTGTGTCCTCCCCTCCCAGGGCTTTGCCTTTGTGGAATACGAGGTTCCCGAAGCCGCCCAGCTGGCCCTGGAGCAGATGAATTCTGTCATGCTGGGGGGAAGGAACATCAAGGTGAGTGACATGCCTGCTCGGAGAATTCCTGCTTCTCTTTTCCTGGGAATAACAGTTTCATGCCTGGAGATGCTCCTCACAGCACTGTGATGGGGGAGGAACCTGAGGAGTGTTCCCTGATGGACCTTGATGTCCAGCATGGAGCACAGGGGGGCTCTGGTCCCTCCTCTCTGAGGAGAGACCCCCAGCCTGCGAGTCCCACCGGAGATTGGCTCCAGGGGCTTGACTCAGGTTTTCCCACCCACACATGGAATTCCCTTGAAGACAAAGCAAAGGTGATTCTGTATGTCTTGTATGGTGTATCTGCCACGCCCTGAGTGTGTGCAGAGTCCCATGGCCCAGGGGGTTTAGGAGCCCCTGAAGGAAAGGGGTAGGAATGCTGTGATTTGCTTGCAGAATCCTCCTCAGTCCCTGGAAGTTGGAGTCTGACAAGTCAGGGAAGGTAAATGGGAGGGGTGCAGGAAGGAGGGAGCAGAGCCCAGGATCCGGTAGTGCAGGCTGTGCCTGGACCTGTTCCTGTTCCTCTGCTGCTGATGGGTGGCCCTCTGAGGTGTGCTGTGGTTTGCATGGGCAGGGAGAGGCCACGTGCTGCCCTGCTCCATGGACTGTCCATAGCACAGAATGATGGAACTGTTCACATGGGAAAATCCCTCCCAGCTCATCAAGTCCAGTCTGTGACACATCCCCACCTTGTCACCCAGCCCAGAGCACTGAGTGCCACATCCAGGCATTCCTTTAACACCTCCAGGGCTGGGGACTGCAGCACCCCCTTGGGCAGCCCCTTGCAGTGCCTGACCACCCTTTCCTTGAAGAAATTCCCCTGATGTCCAGCCTGAACCTCCCCTGGCACAGCTCGAGGCTGTTTCCTCTTGTCCTGTCTCTTGGTCTTTGGGAGCAGAGCCCGACCCCTCCCAGCTGTCCCCTCCTGTCAGGGAGTTGTGCAGAGCCACAAGGTCCCCCCGAGCCTCCTTTGGTCCAGGCTGAGCCCCTTCCCCAGCTCCCTCAGCCCCTGCTGGTACTCCAGGCCCTTCCCAAGGCCATTGCCATGCCTGTCCCTGCAGGTGGGGAGGCCCAGCAACATCGGGCAGGCTCAGCCCATCATTGACCAGCTGGCAGAGGAGGCCCGGGCCTTCAACCGCATCTACGTGGCCTCCGTGCACCAGGACCTGTCCGACGACGACATCAAGAGCGTCTTCGAGGCCTTTGGGAAGATCAAATCCTGCACCTTGGCCAGGGACCCCACGACAGGGAAGCACAAAGGCTACGGCTTCATTGGTACAGCTGGGGCAGGGCAGGGCTGGGCTGGGAGGGTCCTCTGCTCCTGGGGGTGGCGTTGGGCTTGGGTTTTCCACCCTGGTGAAGGCATTTCCGTAAGTGGTAGGAGTAAACTTGGAGCAGGTCAGGGCTGGATTTAGAAGTCTGATTTCTAGTGGCTATGAGGGGGCCAGGCCCTGGCACAGGTTGCCCAGAGAAGCTGTGGCTGGCCCTGCCCATGGAGGGGGGCAGGCAGTGGGTCTGGATGGTCTTTAAGGTCCCATCCCACCCAAAACATTCCACGATTCCGTGACTGAACAACAAGAGGCTCATTTGTGAACGGATGGTCTCTTCCTGCAGAGTATGAGAAGGCCCAGTCCTCCCAGGACGCCGTCTCCTCCATGAACCTCTTTGACCTGGGGGGTCAGTACCTGCGGGTGGGCAAGGCCGTGACGCCCCCCATGCCACTGCTGACCCCGGCCACACCTGGAGGGCTCCCACCTGCGGCTGCTGTGGCTGCTGCCGCCGCCACGGCCAAGATCACAGCACAGGTGAGACGTGGGCAGGGCTCAGGGACAGCTCGGGGGAGGCACAGGTGAGACACAGGGACAGCTCAGAGTGCAGCACAGGTGGGACATGAGGATGGGACAGGGACAGCTCGGGGGAGGCACAGGTGGGACAGGGACAGCTCAGAGTGCAGCACAGCTGAGACACGAGGATGGGACAGGGGCAGCTCAGGTGAGACACAGGGACACCTCAGAGTTCAGCACAGGTGAGACACGAGGAGGGGACAGGGACAGCTCAGAGCGCAGCACAGCTGAGACACGAGGAGGGGACAGGGACAGCTCAGAGCGCAGCACAGCTGAGACACGAGGAGGGGACAGGGACAGCTCAGAGAGCAGCACAGGTGGGACACGAGGATGGGACACAGGGACAGTTCAGGGGAGGCACAGGTGGGACAGGGACAGCTCTGGGGAGGCACAGGTGGGACAGGGACAGCTCAGAGTGCAGCACAGCTGAGACACGAGGACGGGACAGGGACAGCTCAGGGGAGGCACAGGTGGGACAGGGACAGCTCAGAGTGCAGCACAGGTGGGACACGAGGATGGGACAGGGACAGCACAGAGCACTGCACAGGTGCCCAGAGAAGCTGTGGCTGCCCCATCCCTGGAAGTCTCCAAGGCCCTGGGATAGTGGAAGGTATTGCTGCCCATGGCAGGGGGTGGGACTGGATGAGCATTAAGGTCCCTTCCAACACAAACCATTCCAGGATGCCATGATTCCAGATCATGCTCTGTCCCAGGATTTCACACATGGAAGCTTGTCCTGGCACCTGGGGAATCTGAGACTCCAGATTTTGGAATGATCTGGCACAGCTGATGAGAGCTTTATTTCAAGAGCTGGTGGGGGAGAGTGGAGAGAATTCCTAGTCTGCAAATCAAACCAGCAGTGAGGGGAAAATTTTCAGTAGGAGAGGCTGAAAGAAAGCAAGGAAGGATTGGAAGGGGGAGAGGGATGAGAGCAGGAGCAGTTGTGTGAGCAGCACTGTGGTTGAAGGTCCCACCTGTAGCAGGGTGGAACAGGCCTGCAATGGCTTTAGGCTGTTGGGAAACAGGGAAGGGCAGCCATGGGGTGGGTGGGTATTGATACAGAACTCGAGTTCTCTGATTTAGTTTTTGAAGTACCAGGAGCTCCTGGTGGGACGACTGGGCACAGAGTCCCATGGCTGTGCCCCCATCCCTGCCTTGGGCAGCAGGATCCCCCCACGGCACTGTGGCCCATGGAGAAAGAAAATTCCAGCACCGTTGTGTTCTGGGATTTTCTCAGGCAGCAATTGCTGGTCAGTGCAGTCCCTGGTGCTGCTGCAGCGGAGCTGAGGCTCCAAAAGGCTTTTTGGGGAGTGTTTCCCTGAGTCAAAGGTGGAGGCAGGAGTGGGAGGAGCTGCCCCTCGTGTGGAACTCGCAGGTCCCCAGGAAAGATTCCACTGATCTGGAAACCTCTGCAGTCAAGGGAGGAAGCTGAGACATGGCTGGAATTACTTGGATGAAAATCACTTTGGGAGAGAAGTATGGACTCTGCTGAAGTGAGATGGTAGAGATGTGATACAGACATGAATAAGTCCTGCTGTTTTGTCAAGAGACTGTAGGGTCTGTTCCTGCAAGGAGAGTGGCACTAAAGAGAGAGGAGCAAGGGTCACCCCTGTCTACCAGAGGCAGGAAAAGTCAGGCTTGCAAGGAAGTGAAGGAATCAAAAGTACTGGGAGGAGTTTTTTAGCCATTTCAATGAGAAGTGGGGGCAGCTGGTGACCAGTGTAGCCAGAAATTCCAGTGGTTTTGTTCCAGCACTTTACCATTCATTAGGAGCCTCATCTCCAGTGGAAATAGGAGTGGCCTTGTGGGCACTGGCAGCAGAGCCCTGATGGGGTGGGTTGGATCCCAGAGTTTGGGCGTTTATGTAGAGGAGAGTTGGGATATCACAGCAGCTTTGAGTCTCAGATCCATGAGCTGTGGGAGTGGAGGGACAAAACCATGGGATCTTGTGCATCAGGGTTACAGGAGCCCCGAGAATACAAGGAAGAAAGGATGGGAGCAATTAAATCAGGACTACAGTAGCCTGGAAAGGAACAACAACCGAACACATTGGGACCCTGGGGAGTGTTTTAGGCTTCCATGGAAGTGGTTATTGTTCAGCTGGATGTTCCTCCCGAATGTTGTTGGAATTCTGGGCATCAGGAGTCGGGCGGTTTTTTGGGATTTGGGTTCCAGGAGAAGGTTTTTCTTCCAAGGTGGCTCAGAGTTTGTGTCTCCTTGCTGGGCTGGGTGACACTTGTGCCTTCCCCAGCAGCCCTGGGAGCTGCTGGGCCGGGGAGTGTGGGGCATTTCCCGGTTCAGCTGGGCCTGCTGGCTGCTCTGCAGGGCCAGTCCCAGGGCAGGGCTAACCCAGGTTTTCCCTGTGTCCCGCAGGAAGCCGTGGCAGGAGCCGCAGTGCTGGGCACGCTGGCAACACCAGGGCTCGTGTCCCCTGCCCTGACCCTGGCCCAGCCCCTGGGGGCTCTGCCCCAGGCTGTGATGGCTGCACAGGCCCCCGGTGTCATCACAGGTGGGTCCCCTCCTGCTGGCACCTGTGTCCCCTTTCTGCTGGCACCTCTGTGCGTCCCCTTCTGTCACCTGTGTCTGTCCCCTCTCGCTGGCTCGTGTTCCTTCCTGCTGGCACCTGTGTCCTCTTCCTTCTGTCCTGTGTGTGCTCCTGTCACCTGTGTGCCACTCCTCCTGTCACCTGTGTGCCACTCCTCCTGTCACCTGTCCTCTTCCTTCTGTCCTGTGTGTGCTCCTGTCACCTGTGTGCCACTCCTCCTGTCACCTGTCCTCTTCCTTCTGTCTTGTGTGTGCTCTTGTCACCTGTGTGCCACTCCTCCTGTCACCTGTGTGCCACTCCTCCTGTCACCTGTCCTCTTCCTTCTGTCCTGTGTGTGCTCTTGTCACCTGTGTGCCACTCCTCCTGTCACCTGCACGTCAGTCCCCTCCTCCTGTCACCCATGTGTGCTCGTCCCTTGTCACCTCTGTGGGTCCCCTTGCTGCTGTCCCCTGGGTGTGCTCTGTCTGTTGTCACCCATGTCCCCTTTCCAGAGATGGGACTCTGTGCCTGGGGTCCTGCTGCTGGCCCTGGCTGGGCAAGAGTTTGGGTGTTCTGTGGGTGAATTTTGTGTCCAATCGATGGGGCAGGCGGTGGGTGCCCAGCAGGGACAGCTGGCATGGTGGGGGAGAGCTGGGTCATGGGGACTGGGTGTCACTGACCCTGGCACTGGGTGTCACTGACCATTGTCCAGGTGTCACTGACCGTGGCACTGGGTGTCACTGACCATTGTCCAGGTGTCACTGACCGTGGCACTGGGTGTCACTGACCCTGGCCTTGGGTGTCACTGACCCTGGCACTGGGTGTCACTGACCCTGGCCTGGGTGTCACTGACCCTGGCCTGGGTGTCACTGACCCTGGCACTGGGTGTCACTGACCGTGGCACTGGGTGTCACTGACCATTGTCCAGGTGTCACTGACCGTGGCACTGGGTGTCACTGACCCTGGCCTTGGATGTCACTGACCCTGGCACTGGGTGTCACTGACCCTGGCCTGGGTGTCACTGCCCATGGCCTGGGTGTCACTGACCCTGGCCTGGGTGTCACTGACCCTGGCCTGGGTGTCACTGACCCTGGCACTGGGTGTCACTGCCCATGGCCTGGGTGTCACTGACCATGGCCTTGGGTGTCACTGTCCCTGGCACTGGGTGTCACTGCCCCTGGCCCGGGTGTCACTGACCCTGGCCCGGGTGTCACTGACCCTGGCCCGGGTGTCACTGACCCTGGCCCGGGTGTCACTGACCCTGGCCCGGGTGTCACTGACCCTGGCCCGGGTGTCACTGACCCTGGCCCGGGTGTCACTGACCCTGGCCCGGGTGTCACTGACCCTGGCACTGGGTGTCACTGACCATGGCACTGGGTGTCACTGACCCTGGCCCGGGTGTCACTGACCATGGCCTGGGTGTCAGTGACTATTTCCCAGGTCTCTCTGACAATGGCCCAGGTGTCACTGACCGTTTCCCAGGTGTCACTGACCACTGCCGCGGTGTCCCTGACCGTGGTCCTGTCCCTGTGCTCTGCAGGTGTGACCCCTGCCCGGCCGCCCATCCCGGTGACCATCCCGCAGGTGGGCGTTGTCAATCCCATCCTGGCCAGCCCGCCGGCGCTGGGGCTGGTGGAGGTGAAGAAGGAGAAGGAGGAGGAGGAGGTGTTCCAGGAGTCGGAGCGGCCCGAGATGCTGAGCGAGCAGGAGCACATGAGCATCTCTGGCAGCAGCGCCCGCCACATGGTGATGCAGAAGCTGCTGCGCAAGCAGGAGGTGAGGGCAGGGGGGACAGCTGCCACCTGTGGCCCAGGCCTGGCTCTGCGGGCTGGGGGGCTCAGGAACACCCACAGGGGGTCCCCTCAGGGACACCCACAGCGCCTCTGAGCTTGGGGGACTCGGGGACACCTGGCCATTGATTTACCTGGGCCTGGAGTGCCAGGACAAGGGGGATGGCTCCCCTCTGCCAGAGGGCAGGGTTGGATGGGATGTTGGGGACAAATCCTTCCCTGTGAGGGTGGTGAGGCCCTGGCACAGGGGACCCATAGCAGCTGTGGCTGCCCCATCCCTGGAAGTGTTCAAGGCTGGACAGGGTTTGGAGCAGCCTGGGATGGTGGAAGGTGTCCCTGCCATGGCAGAGGGTGGGACTGGATGGGCTTGTAGTCCCTCCATCCCAAACCATCCTGGGATTCCATGATCTTCCCCGAGTCCCTTGGGGGGTCAGAGCAGGCCCTGGTGAGGTAACTCTGTCCCTGGTGTCACTAAATCAATCCCTGGTGGCCTTTGGGCTGGAAGGGTGGGACTGGCACAGGCCAGGCCCACCTGTCCCAAGTACCAAGTTTCCCTTTTCCCCACAACGTTCCATAGTGGGGTGAGTCCTGTCCAGAATCCCAGAGGAGCCCCCAGTCTGGCTGACAAGGTGGGCATTGGTCACAGGTCACATTGGACTCAATGCTCTTGGAGGTCTTTTCCCACCTTAATTGATCCTGTGAAACCCTGAGGTGTTGAGCAAACAGAAGTTCCTGGCAATTGCAGTGAGGAAGAGGACAAGAATGAGGGATAGAAAAAGAACATTAAACAGAGCAATGGATTCATGGATTTTTCCAGGGGCTGTTGGAGGTGACTTGGAAATCTTGCCTGGGCTTGTCCAGTTTGTTCCTTTGCTGGAGTTCCCTGACAGATTTCCTGAGCTTTGACAGGGAATGTACAGTATTTCTTCCCCATTTGCTAATAGGGACAATGCTGGCAGCATTCCCTAAGGAATGAGGGTTCCCTCTACTTCCAAGGGTGCCTGAAGTTAAACACACCTTTGAGCTGCTGCCCCAGCAGCCACGACCTCTGTCACAACCTCCTTTCCCAAGGACTCAATCCATGGGACAGCCTGGCTTGGGAAAAGCTGAACAGAGCTAAATAGTCTTATTTAAGGTTTAAAAAAAATTAAAACCCAAAACGTGCAAGTCTTTTTCAATAAAATGCTCCATCCCAAACTGTTAGGAATTCTGAGCCTGCAAGTGCCCTTGATTTGGGCTGTGAGGAACAGGCACAGGAAAACAGTTTCACATGGAGCCTGGAATGGGATGGGGCAGACTCTGGAATGCCCCAGGTACGCCCAGGTGTGCCAGGGCCAGGTGCACAGAGCAGCCTGCCCACAGGGGTGGAGGAATTTCTGTCCTTGAAGGCACCCAGAGGCCTCCTGGACATGGCCCTGGAGCTCAGGCCAGCTGAGTGCCAGCTGTCCCTTCTGCTCTGAGATCCTGAGGGGCTCAGTCATGGGTGCAGGTGTGTGACCTACCCGAGTGTCCTCTTGGGAGCACCCAGAACACCTGAACAAAGAGAACTGGGACAGAACTGAGGGAGTGTTGAGGAAAAGCCAAAAACACCAGGATGGCAGCAGCACAGGGACAATGAGAGTGGTGCCCAAGGCTCATTGTGCTCCCAGGGTGTATCCCAGGAAAGCCCAGGGGATGGCACACAGCATTCCCAACTGTCAGGGTCCGCTAATGGATGCAGGGCCCTGATGGTTCGTTTTAGGGATCTCAGAGTACAAAAGACACAACAGGGGACAAAAATCAGTATGGTTAAACAGAAATGCACTTTTATTGAGTGCCAACTTCAGTATTGCGATAGAGGGGAAGGAAAAGAGAATAAAAGGATAGGAAAGAAGGAGAGAAAGGGAGTTGGGGATATAGCTACCAACAAGAATGGAGCCATTGTGGTTTCTGCAGGCCAATGGAACCTCTGTAGAAAGGGTGGGAGTCCTTGTGGTCCTGGTGGTCCAATGGGTCCTCCTTTCCTGCTGGGGAAGATCTTCAAGAGAAGCTTTGGAGTCACAGGGTTTTAAAGTCATTTTTGAGGCGAGTGGAGAATGGCCAACAGATGAGGGAATTGTCATAGCGACCACTCGGGTCCCGTGATGAGGCAGGTGTTGGAACACAACAATGGTTGTGCTCAAGGCCCACTTGGACCTGACAGGTTTGTTCTGAACAGTCTGGGCTCACTGGTACAGCAACAGCAGCTGTTCAAACTCCATTGTTGGGTGGTCATCAGGGCCTGTTCCTTCCGTGAACACCCCTGCAGAGGGGACTTGGCAGACATCTCACCTCAGCCAGGCCAGAGCTTCTGCTCTTTAGGGTCTCAGTCCTTGGGGTCTCAGTTCAGTTCTTGGAGACGATTGTGAGGCAAAGGAGGGATCTTCGGACCGACTCTTACACCAACCCAGGGGAATTCTGAGCCAGGGGCCAGCCCTGCACAGCCAGCAGCAAACAGACCTGGCAGCTCAGTCATATCCCTGAGAACCTGAGCCATCAGTGCCCTGGAGCGTGCCTGGAACGGCCAGCCCGGGGCCTGGGCTGCTGGGGCGTGTGCTCTGCGTGTCTGCAGGCCCTCATTAATTCTGCTAATTGCCTTCTCCCTGCCCCTGCAGTCCACGGTGATGGTGCTGCGGAACATGGTGGATCCCAAGGACATCGACGACGACCTGGAGGGAGAAGTGACGGAAGAGTGCGGGAAGTTCGGGGCCGTGAACAGGGTCATCATCTACCAGGAGAAGCAGGGGGAGGAGGAGGATGCCGAGATCATCGTCAAGATCTTTGTGGAGTTCTCCATGGCCTCAGAGACTCACAAGGCCATCCAGGCGCTCAACGGGCGCTGGTTCGCGGGCAGGAAGGTGGTGGCCGAGGTCTACGACCAGGAGAGGTTCGACAACAGCGACCTGTCAGCATGAACTGCATCCCCTGGCTGGGCTGGGAGCTGGGGACTGGGCCAGCTCTGATCCTGGGCTTGGCTGGGCTGGGAGCTGGGGACTGGGCCAGCTCTGATCCTGGGCTTGGCTGGGCTGGGAGCTGGGGACTGGGCCAGCTCTGATCCCTGGGCTTGGATCTGGGGACTGGGCCAGCTCTGATCCTGGGCTTGGATCTGGGGACTGGGCCAGCTCTGATCCTGGGCTTGGCTGGGCTGGGAGCTGGGGAATGGCCCAGCTCTCATCCCAGGGCTTGGCTGAGCCTGGACGCAGGGAATTGGTCCATCTCTGATCCCAGGGCTTGGCTGAGCCTGGACCCAGGAATTGGTCCATCTCTGATCCCAGGGCTTGGCTGAGCTTGGCTTCTGGGAGTTGGTCCATCTCTGATCCCAGGCCCTGGGTGAGCTCAGATCCAGGGAATCAGCCCAACTCTGATCCCAGTGCTTGGCCAAACTGCAGTCCAAGGACTCAGCCCAACTCTGTTCCAAGGAACTGGCCAAGCTCTACTCTGGGGACTGGCCCTGCCCTTCTGCCTCCCAGGATTTTTGTAGCCAGTGTGTAAAGGACATTCCAGGACATTCCAGGGCAGGCACAGGGATCTGGTGTCTGGGGAGTTGAGATAAAAACACAAAGAAAGCTGGTGTCACTTGTGTGTGTGTGTGTGACAGGGCTGCCACCTCCTCAGCCCGGGCTGGCACAGGGCGGGCATCTCCACAAGCCCTCCGGGCACCTCCTCAGCCCGGGCTGGCACAGGGCGGGCATCTCCACAAGCCCTCCGGGCACCTCCTCAGCCCGGGCTGGCACTCCGAGGTGCGGGCTGGCCCTGAAAGGTGCTGTGGGTGCCCCACCCCGAGCCCCCTCCAGCCACACTCGGGTCAGGACCCTGTGGAAATTTGGGGCTGGAGCAGCCGTTTCCCTCCAGGATGGGCCCCAAGGGGTTGGGATGGAGCCGAGGGGAACTCGGGGTGGAGGAGGTCACCCTTGGGGGCTCCTGCCCTGGCAGAGGAGCTGGGGGTGCTGGGAGGGAGCCCTGATCCAGAGACAGCCCCGAGCCAGAGGAACTGAGCTGAGCCTGTGCTCAGGAATTCCACAGAACTGGCATCCAGCTGGAGGAAATTATCCTTTCACTTAAATCCAAATCCAAGCAGAAAGATCTCCAAGGAACTGCAGCAGGGAATTCTGAGGCCGGCCTCCCTCTGGGGCTTGCTGCCGAGCCTGGGGATGAACTGCAGCAGAGCCTGGGAAACTCACCCAGGGCCGGAGTGGCTGAACCTGCAGTGGAGCCAGGACGCTGTTTGCACAGCTGGGGAGTTGGGATGCTGGGGGTCCACGGCAGCTGGGATCTGGGGGGCTGGGATGCTGTTACAGCAGCTGGGATGGTGGGGTGCAGGGATTTGGGAATGCCAGGATGCTGTGTTTACAGCAGCTGGGGTGTTGGGATGCAGGGATTTGGGAGTGATGGGATGACAGGTGTCCATGGCAGCTGGGATGGTGGGATTTGGGGATCCTGGGATGCTGTGTTTACAGCAGCTGGGATGTTGGGATGCAGGGATCTGGGGATCCTGGGATGCTGTGTTTACAGCAGCTGCAATGTTGGGATGCAGGGATTTGGGAATGCTGGGATGACAGGTGTCCATGGCAGCTGGGATGTTGGGATGCAGGGATTTGGGGATGCCAGGATGCTGTGTTTACAGCAGCTGGGATGTTTGGATGCAGGGATTTGGGAATGCTGTGCCTACAGCAACTTCGGTGGTGTCTTTGAGAGCCCTGAGCTTTCAGGGGTAGCTGCACAAAGCACCGAGCAGCTCTGTCTGCGGGCACCTGCCAAAGGAGGCTCTGGATTGAGGGCAAACATCCCAAAAACGCAGGGGAAGCTCGGGACCTCCTTCCTGGGCTGCTGGAGCTTGGGCTGAGCGTGGCCGGGGCCGGGCTGGGGGCGCTCCCGGCCGGGACATCCCTGCCCATCGCTTCAAGGCTTTAAAGCTCGCTCCCCGCCCAGAGCATCCCGCAGCCGCCGAGTGCGACTTCTCCCATCCCTGATGGGAGCGGCGCTGCGGGGAGGAAGAGGCCACGATGGGCTCGGGATGGGCCTCCCCACCCGGGCCCTGCAGCCAAGGGCTCACAGACTGCAGTGCTGGAGGGATCTGAATCCCCAGCTCCGTGTTGGAGGAGGGATCTGAAACCCCAGCTCCGTGTTGGAGCAGGGATCTGAATCCCCAGCTCCGTGTTGGAGCAGGGATCTGAATCCCCAGCTCCGTGTTGGAGGGGAGATCTGAAACCCCAGCTCCGTGTTGGAGGGATCTGAATCCCCAGCTCCGTGTTGGGGCAGGGATCTGAAACCCCAGCTCTGTGTTGGAGGGGAGATCTGAATCCCCAGCTCTGTGTTGGGGCAGGGATCTGAATCCCCAGCTCCGTGTTGGGGCAGGGATCTGAATCCCCAGCTCCGTGTTGGGGCAGGGATCTGAATCCCCAGCTCCGTGTTGGGGCAGGGATCTGAATCCCCAGCTCTGTGTTGGAGGGGAGATCTGAATCCCCAGCTCCGTGTTGGGGCAGGGATCTGAATCCCCAGCTCCGTGTTGGAGGGGAGATCTGAATCCCCAGGTCTGTGTTGGAGCAGGGATCTGAATCCCCAGCTCCGTGTTGGGGCAGGGATCTGAATCCCCAGCTCTGTGTTGGAGCAGGGATCTGAATCCCCAGCTCTGTGTTGGAGCAGGGATCTGAATCCCCAGCTCCGTGGGCCCAGAGGTTCTCTCGGGCAGCAGGAGCAGCTGCAGTGGAGGCTGGAGCAGCACTGAACCCCAGAGCCTGGTGCCAGCAGGACAGCAGCGGCTCCAGGCTTTGGAGTGGGATCATTTTCTGGGAGAAGGGAGCTCAGGGGCTCCTGCTCCTCTGCTGAGGATTGCTTCCCTGAAAAGTCAGGGGAGGATTGTACCCCCAATGGATACAGGTGCTTGAGTGAGCTCAGTCAGGCGTTCTGTGACTACAGGAGACTGAACTCACCTGAAACGGGCTGCAGGCCATTCCTGGAGCTGTCACTCCTGTTTCCCCCCACCCTTCCCAGCCTGGACACACTTTTTTCCAAGTCTCTTGGATGTGAATAATTGATCACCAGCAGGAAGAGCCCAGATCTCTGGGGAAGCAGCAGCCTGAAGTGAAGCAGCTGCACAAGGAGGTTGCTCTGTGTCTCGCTGGTGCTTGGACAGACTCCTCTGTTCCCATCTCAGGTAAAGGGTTCAGCTTGGTGGGAATGAGGGAGGATGCTGATCTGGCAGCGTGTTCAGTGTGTGCTGCCTGGAGGGGAGATCTCCTGTCCGTGGCTGCTGGGAGAGGGCTGGAATGGCAGGGCTAGCATTGCTCAGACACCTGGGTGCCCTGTCCTTCTGAGCCCACCTGGCCGGAGGGGACAGCAGCCCCAGAGCTGCTGAGCTTGTCTGGGTGCTCCAGAGTCCTTCACCTGCAGCCAGACCCAGGGGTGGCTGAAATCACCTCTGTTTACAGCCATGGATGTTGTTGTAGGGTTGTTTTGGTATGAGGTGATCACCAGACTTTTCCCTGGCAGGTGTGAGGGGAGTGACCAGGGAAGCCTCTGTTGGGCCAACAGTTCATACCTGGAGCTCAGCCAGAGCCTGGGGCAGAGCTCCAGCTCGGTCCCACCTGTTCCCAATGAGATCAGAGCCCCCGGGGGTGGCCCCTGGGACCTCCCTCCTGCAGAGCCCAAGAGCTGCTGCTGCGGGCACGAGTCTCCCACAGGAGCCCTTTGCACTGGGAGCCAGAACTTCATGGAATTCTGGAATGCTTTGGGTTGCAGGAACTTAAAACCCATCCCATCTCACCCCACTGCCGTGGGCAGGGACACCTTCCCCTCTCCAGGCTGCTCCAAACCCCATCCAGCCCTGGCCCTGAACCCTTCCAGGGATGGGGCAGCACCCCTACCCTGAGACAGGAGGAGAACATCGATGTGGATCTAATCTATAAATACATTTTATGGATCCTTGTGACAAGAGCTCAAACCCCTCGGTGCTTCCAGTGCCCGAAGGGTTTGGTTGCTGCCGTGTTCAGCTCCTGCAGCCCCGGGCAGGTGTTTTGGGGTCAGTGGCCCACCCTGGCGGGTGGGCAGGCCAGGCTGGCCCTGTGGCACCGAGCGCCCCGTGCTGCTGCCGGCAGCGCTGCCCGCCGGGCGCACCGCTTCTCCCGGAGCAGCTGCTCCTGCTGGTCCTGCAGCTGGATCTTGGCATCCCTGAGCAGCTGGCAGTGCTGGAGGCGGCCCAGCAGCTCCTGGCGCAGCAGCCTGTTCTCTGCTTTCACCTGCTCCACGTGCTGGATGAGAGCCCGCAGCGCCACCTCCTGCGCTCCCCAGGTGAGCTCCTGCATCCTCTGCTGGAAGTGCTGCTCGCACTCAGCCTTGTCCCGCAGGAAGCCGCTCCTGACGCCGTGGCTTTCCTCGGCACAGCGGATCCTGGTGACGCGCAGTTCCCTCTCCAGCGCCTTCACCTTCTGCTCCGCCTGCACCTTGTGCTCGTGGTAGGGCTGCAGCTGCTGCAGCTCCGTGTCCAGCAGCGAGGCCTGGGCCTCCGTGTCCTGCAGGGCGCTCCTCACCTCCTGCTCCTTGCCGGCGTAGCGCGGGATCAGCTCCTGCTGCTGCTGCTGGATTCGGGCCAGGTCCCGGCAATTCTGCTCGTTCAGGGTGATGACCATGCCCGGGGGGTCCCGGCTCAGCTTTGCTCCGCACGACAGGTACTGCTGGCTCTGCTCCTGGGTGCCCTGGGCTTCCTTTTCCAGGCATTTGTTTCCCTGCAGGAGCTGCTCTGCCCTGCCCAGGTACGTGTGCAGGTGTTCTGTGAGGATCCTGCACTCCTCCTGCAGCTGCAGCTTCCTCTCCTGGACAGGGTCTGGCGTGTCACTTGGTTCTTCGGGCGCTGCTCCATCCTTGCTCCTCGTTGTTTTGGATGCCATGTCCCAATCAAACTCTGAAAAACTGAAGCACAAGGGAAAAAGACCAGCTCAGAGTGAACATTTTTGTCCCAGTCCTGCCCTTGTGTTTCCAGCTGGTTCTTCCAGCAGCTCAGATGTTTGACCCAAAACTATTTGGGGTGGCAGCGCAGGTGCCGTACCTGGTTTTTCGTTTCCCATCCTGAATTACCTCAGGCGAAAACCAAAAATGCACATTTTTAAAGATTTCTCTTTCTTGCCATATTATGTTGGGATATTCCTGCAGTCTGGAGGAAAAAAGTACAAGTCCACCCCGTTCCTCCCTCACTGATTCCACTGTTTGAAATGGAGCTGCATCCCAAACCAGAATCTCCTGTCCAAACCAGAATCTCACATCCCAATTTCAGGACATTCTCTTTAAAGATAAGTATTTATCAGCATTAATTTAAAGCGATTCAGGTTTTTAAACACTTTATAAGCATTAATTTCAGGATTGGCTACATTTCTGAACTATTTATTCCAGTGGAATGTATTTATTATTTTATTTAGAATGCTGCAATTCAGGATTTAGAGCTGGAGTCTGACAAGTCTGATGGTTTTGGTGAATATTTGTAATTAAAAGTTCTCGTTTCCTAATACAACTCATCAATTCGTAAGGAAAAACAAAGCAAAATTCCAGGACATGGGTGAAAAGCAGAATAAACCCACTAAAATCCCGGCCCAGGCTGCACTGATGCTGGAATTCCGGGGGCTTGGTGTGGGGGCTGTGTGAGGGTCACAGGATCCCCGTGTCCCCGCGGGAAAAGGACGAGGCTGGGCTGTCACAGCTCGGGATTTGAGGCACTGACCTTCCCTGCTCCCAGGTTTTCCCCGGTGCCGCCGCTGCCGGGTTGCTGCGGGCCCGGGGCTGTGTTTGGGGCTGTGTTTGGGGCGGTGTTTGGGGCTGTGTCCTTGGAGATGGAGCGGAGGTCACAGGGGGCGGGCCCGGGGCTCTGTTTGGGGCTGTGTCCGTGGAGATGGAGCTGAGGTCCAGCTTTCCGGGCCCGGGGCTCTGTTTGGGGCTGTGTCCGTGGAGATGGAGCTGTGTCCGGGGCCGTGTTCGGGGCTGTGTCCGTGGAGATGGGGCCGTGTTCGGGGCTGTGTTTAGGGCTGTGTCCGGGGAGATGGAGCCGTGTCCGGGGCCGTGTTCGGGGCCGTGTCCGTGGAGATGGAGCTGTGCTCGGGGCTGTGCTCGGGGCTGTGTTCGGGGCTGTGTTCGGGGCTGTGTCCGTGG
>WAAE01002151.1:90060-163812 GCA_013400495.1 Nicator chloris
CGGCCTGCGCGGTCCCGCCGGCCGAGCGGCCGCGGCTCAGCCCGGCGCCCTCCCCGTGCTCCGGGGGCGGCCCCCAGCGCGGAGCAGGCCCGGCCCCTGCGGCCACCGCGGCCGAGACCCGCGGCGGGTCGGGGCAGCCCCGGCTGAGCAGGAGCCCCTCCGCTGGGAGCGGCGTCTCGGCTGCTGGTTAGCGGGATAAAGGGGTCCCCTGCCCGCGGGGGACATCGCTTTACCCGAGTCGTCAGTCCTGTGACAGTCACAGTCACTGCCGAGCAAAGCACAGTATGAATTAAAAACCGCTGGTTTAATCAGTAAACTGCAAAAAGTGTCGAGTAAGTTAATGAAAAGCGATAGAGCTGCTTTATAGTTATGATCGTAGGGCTAAGAGATGCTCCAGGAGCTGGAATGAAGCTCTGCCATGAAGACAGGCTGGGTGAGCTGGGGGTGTTTGGCCTCAAGAAGAGAAGCTCTGGGGAAACCTTAGAGCCCCTTCCAGTGCCTAAAAGGGCTCCAGGAGGTATGGAGAGGGACTTGGGACAAGGGTCTGGAGGACTGGGGCAAGGGGGTATGGCTTCCTACTGCCAGAGGGCAGAGTTAAAGGGATTATTGGGAAAAAATTATTTCCTGAAGGGTGCTGAGGCCCTGGCACAGGTGGTCAGAAGAAGCTGTGGCTGCCCCATCCCTGGAAGCGTCCAAGGCCGGGTTGGACAGGGCTTGGAGCAACCTGTGATAGTGTCCCTGCCCGTGGCAGCGGGTTGGGACTGGATGGGCTTTCAGATCCCTTCAATCCCAAATCATTCCGTGGTCTGGGGCTCCAGCCTGCATTTGCAGCTTCTGTTGCCATCCTGTTGAGCCGCGGAGCTCTGCACACAGGGAACACCAGGATGAGCCCTCTGTGTGCTGGGCCATGCCACCATGGTCTCTGCAGAAGCAAAGACCTGGAGAGCTGCTCTGCTGCCAGCTTGGGCCAGCATCTCGTGACTCCCAAGGGTTTGCTTTTGCAGGGCAGGGCGTTGGGGTGGGGTGAGCTCTCCTGTTTGGGTCCCGGAGTACCACCCAGCAGGAACCCAAGCCATGATGTTCCCGTTCTGCCTGGTAATCTGGTACAGGGGATGCTACAGACGGGAATTGGAACCTGCTTCTTGGGAAGGAAAAGGCCTTAAAGGCAGCTGGGCTGTGGGATACTCCAGAGGAAGTTTTACTGTGTATCCTCTTTGGAAACAGAATGATTTTTTTAAAGTTATTTAAGTTCTGGCTGTGCCAGAGAGAGAAGGTGTTTGACTGCTGTGTGTTTGGAGAGATGGTCTTCAGGGAATATAGACTGAGTTGCGTGTTTATTAAAAAAATTGAGAAGCAGGTCATTAGCTTTCGAGGTTTTTATTGAATACTGGCATGTTATGGAATTTGTCATCAAATATAGATTAAAAAAAACCTTACAAACCAGAAACTCGGGTTTGATTCAGGCCAAAGTAGTTTGGTTCCATTTTGTTAAAACATGCAGTTGGTGCCTGTGCACCTGAGCAGATTCTCTTGTCTGGAAGCAGGAGTTCTTGCCCTGGTATTTTTGGGTTCTCTGTCTTTCCTGCTTGTCTCCTGGTGAGCCGGGCTGCCTGTGGATTCAGCTGTGAGGCTGTGCAGGTGTGGAGACACCAGTGTGATACTCTCAGCTCTTCTCTCAGGCTGCTCAGCATCTTGTTGTACTTCAGGCGAGGAGATTTCCCAAACTACTGGCCAATGTGTGTTCTGGGCAGGCTGGGATGTGGGCATGGGTGTCAGTCCCATCTCAGAGGAGGGTGGTTGTGACACACCTGTGGAGAGCCTGCTGGTCCCTGTGCTCTCAGCTTCGTGTATCCTGCTGAGCAGCCACAGGCTGGCCTCCTGCTGCACTGAACCCCTTGGAGCTGGGGCAGACCGGGCTTTGTGAGCTTGGAAAGCATCTTTTGGATCAGAAATGCAGATTTTATACTGACTTTTCACTCAGCCTGTGCTGGTGTGGATACAATCCTACCTATGATCACAGGTGCTGAGTGCGTGCCCGTGGTGCCTTCCTGAGTCACCCAGAGAGCTTCTGTTCCATGGAACTGTGGCATCTGTTCAGCTTGGAGCATCAGAGTTCTTGTCATGACCTGTCCTGGGCTCACAGGCTCCTCTCTGGCGTTGGAGTTCCCCTTTTGGAGTCTTCTGGCAAAGTATTAGAACAAATTGAACAGAGCAGTGAGATCCCAGTCCCCTGGTCTCAGGAGATGGACAGAGAATGGGAGCAGCAAAGGCTGTGAGCAGACCCAGTGTATAACAGCTTTTGCACAAGGGAGGTGAATGCTTTCAGGATGTCTCCATCCAGCTGGGAGAGGTAGTGAAACGTGGAGCCATTCCCCATCTGATGGCAGAGGCCTTGAGTGTAAGGGATGGCCTGGAGCAGTGGACAGCAACTGATTGCTGCTGCTGCCAGCAGGAGGGCATTGAGTGAAACCAAAAAGGGCTTGGTTCACAGCAAGTGAAATAATTTTTCATGTAAAGTGTAGTTTAACTGGGCTGTGGAACCACTTGGCACATGGCGTTACAGTGCTGTGAGTGAACATGAGCTCAGGAGAGAAGCAGAGCAGTTCACAAAGGAGAAAACAACCAGAAATGAGGATCTGCAGAGACACCATTGTGTGTTTGCACTGCCTGTCCTGGGAGAGGCCTGGAGGGAGTTTGGCTGTGGACTTGCTGTACTCACACTCTTCCTTCTCAGCTCCTGTCGGGAGCTGCCGGGGGCTTTCTCTGGCCAGGTGTCAGCCCATCCCCAGCCAAACCTAAATGCCCCCACAAGGCAGGTGAACATCAGGTGCCTGCAGCTGTGGGCAAGAAGGGAGACGAGCAGAGCAGCCCCGAGTGCTGCTGCTCCTGAGAACAGCCAGGGAGTTGGGGAATGCCCGAGGTGCTGAGCCTTGGAGCACGTTGGGCAGAGGAAGCAGAATCACACCCCACTGTCTGTCCCCTTTCCAGCCCCTCCGGGTTCTCAGGGCCTTGGGTTGCTCCAGAGGCACGTGAGGAGGAGGAGGAGGAGGAGGTCTGCAGTTGGTGGAACAAGGAAGCAGGTTTGATCCACCTTAGGTTTGACCCAATGTGTGTCTTGGAGGTTTGTGTTCTCAGTGCTTCCCCGAGCTGTGCCAAGGTGCGTTTGGTTCCAGGCACATAGGTCACTGCAGGAAGGGCATGTTTGGAGGATATTCTTGTTGGTAGAGACAGATACCTAAGGCAGGGGTAGGAATCTGTGTAGTGTGAGGTGAATATGGTGATGAAAATCGAAAATAAACTGCCCTTCCACCAGGAAGAGGGAAGGTGGAATAGTGGGTTTAGGCACACACTGTCCCTGAAGGATGGTGGTGGGAAAGCTCTTTGGCTGGGTCAGGGGGATGCTTTCCAGGGGAGGAGCCCTTCATGGAAACAAGGCTTTTTTGGGAAAGAGACCCTGGGAGGGGGCTTTGTGCTTACCATGAGGGAAGGTGGAGAAAGGGCAGCATGCTTGTTTCACTGTGCAGGGCTGCACGTGCCCGTTCCATGGGAGAAGGTCTGAAGGACACAGAGATGTGCCTGTGAAGATCTGTCAGAAAGTGGGAATGAGAGAGTGTGCACAGCCTTGGGCAGCAAGTTTGTGTTTGAGGGTTTTTAGGGAAGACTTCCCTGTGGTGGTGATTCTTGAGGTGAAAGGATTGAAGGGGTGGCTTTTGGAAAGGTCAAGCAACTCTCTTGAAAATACGTGAGTTCATAAGGTTTCTTACCCAGCACCAGTTGGGTGTTTCAAGCTTTTCTGTGTCCTTATTTCACCTGTTCCAGAAACATGGGATCTCTTCCTCTTTCTGTGGCATCATTTTCCTCTGCAGAATTTCCAGTGCCCTTTGTGCTGCTGTGCTCCGGGTCCGATGGGATGCTCTGCCCATCTCCTGGATTGCTGAGTGACACTGCTGTGCTTTCCTCACTTCTCCCTTCCCAGCTGCAGAAGTCAACGTGTGTTTCTCTCCATCCTGCAGTGCCGGGTCCTCTTCTGTCTGCTTTTGCTTCCTTGCCACCTGTCCCTTGTGGAAACTTGCCTGTTTTGAGCCTAAAGTTCCCCGTAGGGTGGCTCTGCAGTTTGAAGGGATGGATTAAATCTGTGTGGGAGCATCTGCTGGCCCATTGCAGGGATTTGCTGCCAGGGTGGTACCACATGATTCAATGGAAAATGATAAATTCCCTTGGATAAGTTGCCTGTGCTTTCCACGAGGGTATCTGAGTTCCAGAGGTGGAAATGACTTGCTCCATGCTGACTTCTGCTACACCTGTCTTGCAGAGAGTGGTAGCAGCAGGATGTCTGCAGGAGCAGGGTGGAGAGCAGGTCCTGCATTGGCGGCGTAGGCTTTGGAAGCACAGCTGCCTGAATCACTGTGTTGGAGCTGCACAACACCTAAGTCACCCAGGCCACTCTGAGCACTTGAGAAGCACAGTCTCACCAGGAAGGAATGAACACAGTATGGAATTTGGAGCACTCAGAGGTGGCAGACGGAGCTGGTCACAGCCCAGAAGGATCCAGAGACTCTTGGTGTGCTTTCGGAGGAGTGCTCCAGTTTGGAGTATGGGGAGGCAAAAGGGAGGTTGGAGGAAACCTGGGTGGAGCAGAGCTGGAAGGACCTGGTGTAGGAGGACGAGAGGGTGGAGCTGAGTAGGAGCTGAAATGCTGAACAAGTCTGTGCAGAGGGAGGAGACCTCAGAGCTCTTGTGTGTCAGCATGAGCGTGCACAGGGACAGGCTGCTGGACACCTACCAGAGCAGTCCTGGCCTGGAAGGGTCTGAGGCTGTGGGCTGTGCAGACAGGGAACCCAAGGGCTGGCTGTGGTCCCAAGGGTTTTAGCAATGGTGGTGCTGAAGAGGGCAGCCCCAGGCATTTCTAATGGTGGGGCTGCAGTTCCTCTGCTTTGCTTTTTCCTCGCTACAACTCCCATGATAAACTGAGCCCAGCGCAGGAAACACTCTTCTCACTGCCCAGTGAGCTGATATCCACTGGCACTGGAAGCCGTGGGAGACGGACACTGGGGAGAGGAGCCCATGTCTGTCCAGGGCAGGTCCTTCCCTGTTTGGGCTTGTTGCCGTTTGCATCGTGGCAAGGCCTTTGAGGCTGGCTGGGTTCCAGCAGTTCCTCCTCTTTGGCTCCATGGGCTGGGGGAGAGCCTGTCCCCTGTCCCCTGTCCCCTGTCCCCTGTCCCCTGTCCCGTGCCAGAGCCAGGGCCCCGCCGCAGCCGCCTGGGGCTCCAGGCCGTGGTTGTCACTTTCCCAAAGCAAAACGGGGCCTTGCAAAGCTAATTAACAGCAGCTTTTAATTTCCTGGCATCTGAGGGCTGTAAGGAGAATCCTGGGGTTTATTTACTTGCATGGAAGAGTAAAGCTTCTCCTTCTAATCTCTGTGCTAATAGCCCTTGCCTGAGAAAGTCGGGGAGCTGGGAATCCTCCGTGGCTCACGGTGTGGAGCCAGCCTTGGAGCCTGCCAAGGCTGGATGTGCAGTGGCCACCTCCCCTTGCTCTGGATGTGGTTCTTTCCATCCCAGGCTGTGTCAAAGCTGCAGCTGCATTTGTTTAACAAAACCAGCCAACGAACTGGTTTCACTTGCTGGTTGTGAGACTTGTGTGCAGAGCTGGCAGGGCTCTCCGTGCTTTGCAGGAGCCCAGGAGCCCTGTGGGTTAGTGGGACAGCTGCATGTTGGTTTGTCTCTCCAAAAGCCATGCATTCTGGATTGCTGCTGCCCAGAAGTCAGAGTAAGTGCAGGTGGTGTCCCCTGCATCCTCCCCTGGTGACAGTGGAGGTGTAGGATCTGTGCTGGGGTGGCAGCTGCCAGCTACCAGCTCAGTCATGGAGAAAGGAGCTGATCAAACTCTTGGATGTACAATTCTTGGACACACAACCAGGGAACAGGAAAGAGGCACACAGATGCATTTTACACTTGAGGTCTGTGGAAGGGAAGTGACTGTTAATGTTCAGCTCTGTGGGACAGGTGTGGGTGTGCTGCCCAGCCTGTGTCTCCCCACCAGCTCGGGTCTTGGAGGAGGTTCAGGTGTGTGGAGTAGGAGGTGCAGAGGCAGCTGGGCAGTGGAGAGGTTTAGTGGAGTAAAATGTTCATGAAAATTCAGGTGGCCGTGGTTGGAATGGCTCTGCTTCTCACCAGACCTTGCTTGGCTCTGGTTTGGTACCTGCAGGGAGGTGAGTGGTGGGAGCACCTGCTCAGCCTTTCCCAGGTTGTTATAAACCTCTCTGTACATCTCTGTTGGGTGATTTCACACCTGCCCTGTCTGTGGGTGCCTCTCTGCCTCCTCGGTTCAGGAACCCTTGGGGTTCCTGCTGTTGGTGATGGCTGCCTGTGCCAGTTCCCCAGCCCTTGCTGGTGTTCCCGGGGCTGTCTCTGAAGCCTGAATGTGGCACTGCAGAGGCCCTGCCTGCTCCTCCCAGGTGTCTCTGGTTCCCCTTGGCTGCTGCTGAGGATCTGCCGGGGAGGATTAGTTCATTGATGGCTGGAGGTCGAGGCAGGGCTGGGTTAACCTCTTCAGGTTTGCTCTGACCTGTTCTGTGTGTTTCCTATTTTGGAGCCCTGTTTTGCCATCTCCCTGGCAGGAGCTTGGCAGTGGTGGGAGTGTGGTGGATGGAAGGGATGCTGTGTGCTGAGCATCACAGCATCTCTGTGGGCTCTGACTCTTGTTCCATTCCTGGCTCAGTAAATGCTGGTGTATGTCTGAGCTGTGGTCCTGGGAGCTGCCCCAGCACCTTCTGCCTTGTCCTCCTCCTGCTCAGAGGTGTTTGGGTCTGTGTCTTTCCGCACAGGGACACTTAACTCTCCTTCAAGTCTTTTCCAGTCCCCCAGATGTGCTTTCCTGCACCCCAGGGCATAGGCTGCCACTGAGTCCCCCACTTTGCACCAGTTATTTGGCTTGGTCTCACTGCCTTGTCTTGGATTCCTAGTTTCAGGGTGAGACCTGGTTTGTTGGGGTTTTTTTGGTTGTTTTATGATGCCTCACTGTGCTGGAGATGTATCTGTTGGATAAACAGATACTTACGATTTCTGCCTCAGGAAAACACAGTCTGATTGGAAACAATTGCAACAGGTTATTGTATAATACAACTTCTGGCATTTTTCCCTCTGCTAATAGCTGTGGCATTACAGATCAATTACTTTTTGTAATTGCAAGTTGGCCCTTCATTGCTGAGAGGATGGTTTAGAAGTGGCTGGTGTCCCTTGGCGGGATGGGAGGAGGTGGTTCCTGAGGTGCTGGTGTGCCAGGGAGGGCCTGGCTGGGAGGACCTGAATGCTGGGGCAAGTCAGAGAGGGGCAGAGGTGCTCGGGTGGGACCAGCCGTGTGCTGGGCTGGGCTGCTTTGCCCGTACCCGGGATGCTCTCCCATGAAATGGTCCCCACAGTGATGTCTCTTTGCAGTAGAGTCACAGAATCATTGAGGTTGGAAAAGACCTTCAAGATCGAGTCCTACCTTTGACTGAACACCATTTCGTCAACGGAGCCACAGCACTGAGTGCTGTGATTATTTAATATATTCCAGTATCTCAGTGGAAAATGCCCCTGAATGCCGTGTGCCTGCCACAGGGAGTTGTGGTCCTTCCTGCTTGCCCCGTGCCCCTGCACAGAGCCGGGGGAGGCTGTGAGTGCTGGGGCTGTGCTCGGGGCTCCTCTCTTCACAGCCTGACTGCTGCCTGCTGTCAAAGATCAGTGTGAGAGCGCGGGTCACTTCCCACACCTCCACAGCATCAGGATGCTGGTTGTGGTGTCTTGGTCTCATTCTGGCTTGGGATTGCCTTTCTGGGGGCCTGGGTGGGTCAGTGTTTCACCTGGAGCAGAGGTTCCTCCCTGCTGTGTGCTGTGTGCCGGGGACAGCATTCCTCAGTCTGCTCCGGGGCCTGAGGAGCAGCAGCTGCTGAGCCTTTGGCTCGGGGACACCTCGCTTTGTCTTTGCTGGAATGTATTCCCAGCACTGAAGGACTTTTATATATTTGCAGTGCATTCCTCAGGGGCTGATACGGGGTTAAATAGTCGGAAATCCGGCGGTCTGCGTGGGGAGGGCTGTGGGAGGGCTCTGCGAGGGCGAGGGCCGTGCTGATGGTTGTGGGGAGGGCCGTGGGGAGGGCCGTGGGGATGGTTGTGGGGAGAGCTCTGGGATGGCCGTGGGGATGGCCGTGGGGATGGCCGTGGGAGGGCTCTGTGGGGATGGCCGTGGGCAAGGCTGTGGGGAGGGCCGTGGGGAGGCTGTGGGCAAGGCTGTGGGGAGGGCCGTGGGGAGAGCTCTAGGAGGGCTCTGTGGGGATGGCCGTGGGGAGGCTGTGGGCAAGGCTGTGGGGAGGGCCGTGGGGAGAGCTCTAGGAGGGCTCTGTGGGGGCTGTGTCGGGGCTGTGTGCCCCTTGCTGGGAGCAGCCTGCTGGGGCTGCTCTCCTCCTGGCCCCGGTGTGTGCAGGACCATGTGGGGCCACTCCTGTTGGTGCCCTCTGTGCCCCTGCCCGGGCCCTCTGTGCCTCTCCTGCTGTGGGCAGGCAAGCAGTGTCCTCTCCTGGCGTGCCCTCTGCCATGGGCCTGACTGCAGACCTGAGTGTGGCTGCCATGGCAGTGATGTCTCTTCAGGGCTCCTCTGAATTGCCATCTTGTCACCTGCTTGGTGGCCATGTGCCTGCAGCCAGAGAATTTCACTAGCCTGGAGCTAGTTCAGGGTCTGGCAAATACTGAGGAGTGGAGAAGGAAGCACTTGTGGAGTGGGAGACAGCTGGGAAGATCTGGTGTTAGGGGAGGGGGGTCCTGTATCCACTGCCTGAGGTGTTGTCCCACACCTGCTGAGGTGGGTCAGACCAAGTCCCCAGGTGACTGGCACCTGGAGGGGGCTGTGGTGCCCTCCCTGCGGCACCAGGGTTGCCCCTGGGGCTCGGTCGTGGCCACTCTGCTGGAGCTCCAAATGATGTTCCCACCTCTCAGCAGTGTGATAGCTTGTGTGACCTCTACTTGTGTTAGCTCAGTTATCCTCACCAGATTTCAGTGATTCTTGTTGAATTAAGCTGTTCTGGGAGTAACCATTGCCTTCCTGGTTTCTCTCCTAGGGAAAGGTCTCTGTGGTTTGCTGCACTGGGGCTGCCTGGAGGCACTGGGCTCTGCTGGCAGAGTCCTGCTCTGCTGAGGGAGCTGTGCAGCCTCTGGAGCTGGCGTCCTGCCTGTGCTGCCCAGCCAAGGGATACAGGTCTTTCTGGTTCTCTGGCCTCACCTGTGCCGTGCTGGCTTTGAGCACAGGGACTTGGAAGTGCCGGGTTTAACCTCAGAGCTGATCAGCTCCTGGGTGTTTTGCTTTGCAGTTGCTGCTCCCAGCTCCTCCTGACTCTCTCCCAGGCTGGATTTCCCCAGAGACAGTGCCACTGGCACGGGTGTTGCAGGTCTCTCAGCACACCTGTGAAAGGAGGCCCCAGGTCTGTTCACACTTCAGCTCCCTGTGGTGTCTGGGACAGGCAAGGCAGACACGTGTCCCAGAGCCCGGCTGGGGAGTGTGCAGCAGTGCCCCTTCCTCCAGGGGCAGGCCTTAAGATGCCAAGCCCCTGTTTAGCCAGGAAAATGGGAATGAAACACAAGGCTCAAATACATGAGCTGGTTTTGCTGCCAGCATTTGAGGAGCTGCTGTGTTGCACTGCTGACAGATGGACAGACAGACACCTCCTGCCTGCAGTGCAGGGTCCCATGCATTCACCCAGCCTGAAGACAAACACAGAACTCCTCTAGGAGCCCAGCCCATGGGGGCATGGGAAGCAGGTCCTCTTGCTCATCAAGAGAAGTCACAAGAAGAATTGTAATTATTTTCCTGCTGCACAGTCTGATCCTGCCTTTAATTAAATATGTGCTGTCCTGCTGGAGGCAGGGATTGTTCTAGCAGGGCTGGACAGGTAGACTTGAAAGTCTCTGAAGAGAAATGAGAGGTGAGGAGACTGAGGAGGACCTTAGCATGGGCACTTCCAAAGTTGGAAGGGTTGGCAAAACCTCTGCCTTGGAGCCCCTTAGCTCGTGTTGGGAGTTGTCACACAGCAGGCAGTGCTGGGGTGCCTGGTCCCTGAGGAAAATCACCTGCTACCAGCACTGCTTGCCCAGGGCTGGTGTCTTGGGGCAGCTTGGGTTGTCACAGGTTGTCCTTGAGGAAGAGGAGGTGTCTGAGCCCTGCTCTTTGGGCAGCAGAGCTGGGAGCACCGTGATGATTTTGGCTGTAGAAGCAGAGTCTCTGTCCCATTCCAGAGCCAAGGTGGTGTTTGTGGTGTTTGTGGTGTTTGTGGTGTAGACCCTGTTCCTGGTCTCCAGCTGTATGAATGATCACTGCCTGGTTCCAGAGCCATTGGCCTGAGTGTGAGATTGTTGTGGCTCTGTGGTTAGGCTGGTGCCTTTGTCACCTGGAGAGGTTCTGAGGTGTTGCACTGAAACCTGCCTGAAGCCTGCTTGGCTGAGGGAAGAATGTCCCCACAGCCTGTGGTGGCATTGGGCAGCCACCCTCTTCCTGTCTGCTGTTGGCAGGAGGGGTCCTGGGGCCAAGGCAGCTCCACGAGCTGTCCGTGCTGAGGACAGCACAGCTCCTTCTCCACAAAAACTGGTAGAGGAGCCCAGGTGTCTGTCTGTCCTCCTCTCTCTGTCTTGACACATGGAGATGGCTCTCCTCCAGGTACAGGTGGGAACGTGGGGCTGGCCCTCCAAGGAGAGCATGAGGTGATGCCCCATGTCCTGGTTCCCTTCCCATGGCATTATGAGGTTAGGCACCAGGTGAAGGGGAGAGCTGCAGCTTAGCCTTGGGTAGGCCAGAAACCCTTTTTTACAGCCTCAGGAAAACAAAGGTTTGGAAAAGAGTGGTGGTGCTGACCTGGGAGGGGGGATCAGTCCACACACAGACACAGTTGGTGTTTTCCAGGTCCCAGGCTCAGCACCCAAACACTTTCTGTCTTTCCTTGGCAGTGGAGGTGCATCTCCTGCAGGTGGGACGGGAGCTGTGGCACCGGGCCTTTGTGGCTGCTGTGTGCAGTGGCTGGCACGGGGCTCTGTGCGTGCTGCAGGGCACACACACACACCAGCAGTCTGCCAGGGCAGCGCCTGGCCCTGCTGGCTCTGTGTCCCTGAGCCTGCCAGGGGACACCATCGGGGTGCCCAGGCTGGTGCAGGGCTGCAGCCCATTCCCCCCTCCTGCCTGAGCAGCAGGACCAGCTCCAGCAGCTCGCTGTGCTGGCATGGGGGTGGCTGTGGTGACCCAGCAGGGTCAGCCCCTGGGCCAGGCTGCCTCTCTGTCCCCAGTCCTGCCTGGGGAATGAGTGGCTTTCCACGCCTGCCCTTGGGATTTTGCAGTTTCTGGGGAACAGCATAGCTGAGTGGTGGCTCAGAAGGTTTGTCCTGAGCATTTTATCTATTGTCCTTTCTCCTTTTTTCGTTTTCCACCTCTTGGTCTGACTGAATAAGTGAGCAGCGGGCAGAGCAAGGCTCTGCCAAGCATCACGCTGCAGCAGGAGGGAGACATGGGGGTGGTGTCTGAACTCCTAGCATCCCTGTGGTTCTCCTGGATCACCCAACAGCTCCAGCAACCCTTTGTTCATGCCCTGGGGCTCTGCTGCAGCCTCAGCACTATTGCTGGGAGCTTCATAGACGTGAACACGGACATGTCACATCAGCTGGAGAACACAACTTGAAGGCTTGGTCATGGCAGAGAGGGGACAGAACCTGCTCCAGATGGTTCCTTAAAGGCAGAGAATGGGCTTAGGCGGCCCATTGAGATTCTCTTATGTGTATACATGTCACATGTGACTCTGCTGTGTGTATACATACGTGTGACTGCTGTGTATGTGTGTCACAAGACATTGCTGTGTATGCACATACTGCCCTGGGTAAGGTGCTGTAGCTGACCTTTCTCTGAGCAGAGGTTGGACTACCTGGTCTTACCAGGTCCCTTCCATCCTCAGCCCCTGCAGGGATCTGCTGGGCCTGCCTCTGTGTCTGTTCCATCCTCAGCCCTCCATGGATCTGCTGGGCCTGCCTCCGTGTCTGTTCCATCCTCAGCCCTCCATGGATCTGCTGGGCTTGTCTCTGTGTCTGTTCCATCCTCAGCTCTCCATGGATCTGCTGGGCCTGGCTCTGTGTCTGTT
This sequence comes from Nicator chloris, assembly GCA_013400495.1. Lineage (NCBI taxonomy): Eukaryota > Metazoa > Chordata > Aves > Passeriformes > Pycnonotidae > Nicator > Nicator chloris. Next base: position 102,206 of record WAAE01002151.1, read on the forward strand.
CCATCCTCAGCCCTCCATGGATCTGCTGGGCCTGCCTCCGTGTCTGTTCCATCCTCAGCCCTCCATGGATCTGCTGGGCCTGGCTCTGTGTCTGTTCCATCCTCAGCCCTCCATGGATCTGCTGGGCCTGGCTCTGTGTCTGTTCCATCCTCAGCCCCTGCAGGGATCTGCTGGGCCTGGCTCTGTGTCTGTTCCATCCTCAGCTCTCCATGGATCTGCTGGGCCTGGCTCTGTGTCTGTTCCATCCTCAGCCCCTCCATGGATCTGCTGGGCCTGCCTCCGTGTCTGTTCCATCCTCAGCCCCTCCATGGATCTGCTGGGCCTGGCTCTGTGTCTGTTCCATCCTCAGCTCTCCATGGATCTGCTGGGCCTGGCTCTGTGTCTTCCATCCTCAGCCCCTGCAGGGATCTGCTGGGCTTGTCTCTGTGTCTGTTCCATCCTCAGCCTTCCATGGATCTGCTGGGCCTGCCTCCGTGTCTGTTCCATCCTCAGCCCCTGCAGGGATCTGCTGGGCCTGGCTCTGTGTCTGTTCCATCCTCAGCCCTCCAGGGATCTGCGTGGATCTCTGTGATGCAGGTTGCCTTTTGGAGAGAGCTGCTGTACCTGGCAGTCTGTCCCTCCTCCACTTGCATCTTTGCAGTTTTGATGCTGTGGGCTCTCCAGAACATCCCCTGCTTTCTGGACATGCCTGGCAGCTGTGCCCTGGTGTCTGCAGGGCCTGGGGTGCCTTGCTGGTTGGGCAGGTGGACAGGTGCAGTTCTCTTGGGCAGGGCAGGAGGTGGCTGGTGCAGCCAGGTTTGGGGCAGGACAGTTGTTTCCCCGTGCAGTGAATGAGGAAGGGGTGCAGGGGTCCTGCTGTCCCTGCTCAGGGGAGGGTCATCTCCTTTTCCTAGTGTTGGCCAGCGCCTCCTCCAGTGCCACCCATCCCATGGTGACTCGCAGGGGTTATGAGGGCAGAAGCTCATTCCTGGCTCAGGTGGGCACCTCCTTCCTTCTTGGAGCACTCTGCTTTCCTGGGGACCTGGAGCTGTGCCCTGGCCTGGCTGGAGTACAGGCACACCTCGTGATTCCTGAGCTCCCCAGGGTTAGGGACTTGGGTGCTTGTGCCTCTTGCTGGCTGGAAAGCTCTGCCCGTGGGTGTTGGGCATCCTTGTGTTGTCCAGGGTCAGCCATCGGTGCCCGAGGCTCCGGGCTGCCCCGGTGCCCGGGTGTTCCCCTCCTCAGCAGGAGCCAAAGGGGAATCTGCCAGGGGAGCCTGTGTTTGCTGCTCCCAGTGTGTCCTGTTTCCTAAACTGGCTGAGCCTGTTGCTGTTTCTCTGGGTAACCTGGACTCCAAGCAGGGTGAGCCCCGTGGGAAGGTTCCTGGGCAGGGCTGACCTCACCCCCAGGCGGAGCAGGGTCGGGCTGGCTCTGCAGGGCTCACTTTGGGGACAGTTTTGGCCGTCACAGTGTGATCCTGCTGTCACCACTGGGTATTTCTCTTTAATAAACTGATGCTAAATGCAGTGCTCTGAAGAGGCTCACTGATAATTGCATGGGCCTTTCATCCTTTCTCACTCCTGCATAGATCAGCCAGTTGGAACCTGGAGAGGCCACAGAGACGATTAGAGGGCTGGAGCAACTCTCCAGTGATGAAAGGCTGGGACACTTGGGATTGTTCAGCTGGGAGAAGGCTCTGGGGAGACCTTAGTGCAGGCTTTCAGTACCTACAGGGGTCCAGGAAAGATGGAGAGGGACTTTGCACAAGGGCTGGGAGTGACAGCAAAGGGGGAATGACTGCCCACTGCCAGAGGGCAGGGTTAGAGGGGATACTGGGCAGGAATCCTTCCCAGGGAGGGTGGGGACGCCCTGGCATGGGTGCCCAGAGCAGCTGTGGCTGCCCCATCCCTTGGGACCAGGTTGGATGGGGCTTGGAGCAGCCTGGGATACTGGAAGGTGTCCCTCCCATGGCAGGGAATGGGACTGGGTGGTCTTGAAGGTCCCTTTGTGCCCAAACCTTTCTGTGGTTTGGCATCCCAAACCTGCCATCATGTAACTTCCAGTCAAAACAGAGTTCAGCCCTGAAAACCCAGTATCAGATGTCTCCATTCTCCAGTTAAGGGGGGAAAAAAGCCACTCTGGGACAAGGACAGTGTGCAAGAAGGAGGAGACAGGTCTGTAGAGGGGAGCTGTGTGACTTGTGGTTGTGGGGTGCTTGTGGGGTGTCACTGGGGCCATGTGGCTCCCCTGTGAGGATAACTCCTTGGTGGACCCCGGGGCTCAGAGCAGTTTTGGGCCAACCCCCATGGCTGGAGGTTTGACCAGACCAAGGCCTGAGCAACCTGCTCTGGCCTCATCCTGGAGGTTGGGCTGGAGATCTCCCAAATCCCTTCCAGCATGGATTATTTCATGGATCTGTGAGGAAGGTCTGTGATACACAACGGATTGGAAGGATATTGCATCAGGTTACATTTCAGTTCCTTTGGACTGAAAAATCCATGGGTCTAGGTTGCCTTTTCTGTCTTTTTTAAAGATGGAAGTAACTGAATTTTGTTTCAGAACTTAGTGAAAACCCTTAGATGTGTTTGCCTGCATTTGGCTCTTGAGGGGCTGCTGAGGGAGGATGGGACATCTGAAAACCTGGGCAGAGCCTGGCTTTTCAGTTTTCTGCCTTTTTTTGCAATTGTTGTCATTTTGTGGAGCATTTCTTATCTTTTGGCATATGGTTCTTTACAAACTCTTTATACCTGTCCCAAATTAATGACTGTTTAATATATTTCCAGTTGGTTGCACTGTGGCTGCTCTGAGCACTGTAAGAGTTTATGTCCCTGAATTTTAATTGTAGGACAGTTTTGTAGCTATTTTCTGCCTTATCTACCCTATGAATACTCCCATGCTTCAACAGAGAATATCTTTGTAATGCACCCTACTTTGCAAAGGCTTTTACCCCAGCTACACCCAACTGCTGTTATGTTGGTACCCCCTAATCTGTAGCTTTTTTTTAGTGATAAATTCCATCACACTCTGCGCTGCTGGACTCCCATGTGCTGGAATCTCCCAGTGCTGGTTCTGGATTCCTGTGTGCTGGAATATTTCGGTGCTGCTCCTTGTGGGCTTTGAGCTCCTGGGCTGCCAGGAGACAGGGAGAGATTGGGCTTACCTTTTTCTCTTCTTCAAACTTCCATTTTTAATCTACTCTGACTCCAGTTTGGACACTGAGGGATCTGGGTCAGGCAGATTTGCTGCTGTTTTATTTTATAAATCAGAGCACATTGAAGCTGGGGGAGTTTCTCTTTATTGCAGATGTTCAGTGTGGTGCCAAATTCCAGGGGTTTGCTTTGTCAGCTCTGGGAATTGGGGTAAACTTTGATCAGCAAAAAGGATAATTGCCAGTCTCCAGAGACATGTAATCAAGGTTTCACTCTTAGTTCTAGTCACAATTTTAAAATAATTTTGTTCTCATTTTCAAGTGTCACAAGTGAATCTCCTGTGCAGCCTTTGCTTTGTGTTGCTGGGCTGAGCTGAAGTCCTCAGCTCACAGAATACTGAGCTGGAAATGACATGGAAATTGGTGTCAGAGACAGCGTTTGCAGCTCTTGGTCACATCCTTCTGCCATCTCTTTTGGCAAATATCAAACCTGAATTCAGGCATGAAAACACTGTAATAATCACACTGTAATTCTTGTTTTTTCTGGCTACCACTGATGGCTGTTGGCTGGCTTTACTTTTTGTCACATCTGAATATTTTATCCAGGTCCAGTGTAAGTGATTGTGCCAAGTGAGACACAGCACTGGTGTGCTCCTGCAGCTCTGCCTGCGGGCTGTGCCCAGCCCTGGCACTGCCAGGGGCTTTGGAAACCTTCTTTCTTTTTAGGAAAAAAGCAGCATCTGGAAGCTGCTGCACCACAGACAGCCTGGGTTTACTCCTGTTTGCTCCCAATGTCATTTACAAGTGTGGACAAGTGTTCTGAGGCCACCTGTCCCCCTGGGCAGGAGTGCTGCAGCCTGGGCTGGGGGTGTTCAGTCCCTGTGCTTGTTTTCCAATGTGCAGACTCTGGCAGGTCAGCACGGTGTCTTGCCTGGAATTTCCTTGCATTCTAAAATTAGGAGAAGGCTCTAGGAAACAATAGCAAATCAAGTCTCTAAACTCCTGCTCCCCTGAACCTTTGTTGTCATTGAGACTTTCACCCACTTCCTTTTCACTGAGCTGGTCTGCATTAGATAAACAGAGTTAAACAGAGCCAGGGATGGCCCGTGGTGAGAGGGGTTATTTATTAAATTTATTTACTCATTATGCAATTACTGTGGTCCTTGAGGCCATCAGAAGTGTGAATTTCTCATCAGTGCTGTTCATCCCTGATGAGTTCCCCTGTGCAGAGTGCTGTGGAAGGCAGACAGCCCCGGGGCAGCAGGGGCTGTGCTTTGGTGCCCCTCAGACACACCCTGTGCCCAGCAGTGTGTCCTGCCTGGCCCTTGGGAGCTGCAGAGGCTGGGATCTGTGCAGAAACTGCTCCAGTTCCACCACCAGACCTCATGGTTGTCACTGCAGCAGGGGTCAGCAGCTCGCTTGTGCTCTGTGCATCTTCTCAGGGTTCTGTCTGCTCCCCTGCCCTGTCTGTGCTCTCTTTGCTGGCAGTGCTGAGGGGGTCCTGAGGGTGCCTCACACCTGCAGGTACCCACAGGTGCTCCTGGGCAGGTCTGTCCCAGCAGCTCCTGTGCAGGTGGTTGTTGGAAGGGCCCCTGAGGAGGGGGTTCAGAGCCCACTCTGGTTTGACCCCTCTCAGTGTGCACTGCAGGGGCAGCCCTGACCCTGGCCGTGTTTTGTGACCTGGGAATGATGCCAGGGTTGCCTCTCCTGTGCTGCTGGGACCCCCTCCCTGCCTGTGCCGAGGACAAACACGGGGTGATGTCATTTAGGCATGGCCTGTGCATGTCCCTGCACAGACCTGAGCTTGTCCTCGGTCCCTTCTGAACGCTTTCTGCAGCGCTGTTGTTTGTTACTCCCCGTGCTCTGAAACAATCCAGGAAATGCAGCAAACACCCCAGCCCTGCTTCCCATCCTGTCCAGCATCTGACCTCTGGCAGTGGTTAGAATCAGCTGCACTGTGTGGTCAGTAGATAATTGCAGTACATTGTGTTTAGTAAACTCACTGGGCTTGGTGGTGACCTGGAGGAGTGACTGGTGGACGCTGGAATTTGGCATTTGCAGCTGATGGACTTCTGGGAGCCCCAAGGGCTGTGTGAAAAAGTCGAGTGTTGTCACCATTCCTGTGGCTGTGGTGTTTCTAGAAAAGAATTTTCGTGCCTTCCCTCGTTCTGTGTTAACTTGGGGCCGTGCTGACAGCTCACCTGTGCCTTTTCCACCTGGCACGGGGGGCACAAACGCTGTCCCTGGTGGTGTGGGGACCTGCCACTGATGTCCTGAGCAGACATCCTGTACAGCAGGTGTGTGCAGCAGCAGGGACAGCTCTCTGGGCTGCTGGTCTCCTCGTGTTTCTCCTTTGTTGGCTCTCCTGGAGCTGCCTCACAAACCCAAGTGTCTGCTGCAAGCTGCTTCAGGGTAACCTGAGAGCCTGAGATGACCTGTTACTGCAGGAAACAGGGGAGGTCTAGTTTGTGTCCTGTGCCTGAGGGAGGAGAGCAGTGGGGTAACAGATGCTGAATGAATGGTCACCCTGAGCTCCTTTATGCCTTTTTGCTCGTGCCCTCATCCCCTGTAGGCCTTCCTGGGGATTCTGGTTCCCACAGTGACCGCCCGGGGGGGGCCTGGCTGGGGTGGGGTGGAGTGGGGTGCTGGGAGCAGGCAGGTGGCTCAGGGGTGGGGGCTCAGGCTTCTCCTGAAAGGAGGAGGTGGCTTTCCCCCAGGGGTGCTGCTGACCAGCCCTGTCACTTGTGTCACAGCCTTTCTTCAGGCTCCTGAACCTGCGCAAGCTGGGCCTGAGCGACAATGAGATCCAGAGGCTTCCCCCCGAGGTGGCCAACTTCATGCAGCTGGTGGAGCTGGACATCTCCCGCAACGGTGAGGCCGGAGCTGGGCAGGAGCAGGGGCCCACGCCTGCAGTGCTCCCTGGGGGAGCAGGGCCTGTCCTCCCCCTGTGGAGCCGTCCCTCAGGGCTCCTCAGTGTCACTGTGGGCTTGTCTTACCATGTCTCAGGCTCTCACACTGCCTGCTGACCCATTTTCTCTTTTGTTCTTTCACCTGTTTTTTCCAGACATTCCAGAAATTCCTGAAAGCATCAAATTCTGCAAATCCCTGGAAATCGCAGACTTCAGTGGGAATCCTCTCTCCAGGTGGGAAGGCACATGCAGCCCCTTAGTTTAGCTGAGAAGGAGAACTGAAATTGCACGTTCTCCCTGGCCTGCTCTGATCTTCACCTTGTCATTGTGTCCCTGTGAAGCCGAGGCCTGGGAATGCCCTGCCTCTCCCAAGGCTGCAGGTGTCTGCTGTCCTGGCAGGTGGAATGCTTGGTGTTGGGAGGAGCTGCTGTGTGCTCCATCCTCGGGTTCTGTGCCTGCAGATGATGAGCTGTTGTTGTACTGGTGTCAACAGGGAGGACTTTTGTCCTCTTGCAATGAGTTTGTCTCTCCCTTTGCACTGGTCACAAACCAGAATGGGTGTGGGCTTGTGCTGCAGAGGAGGAAAAGCCTGCATGCCATCCTCTGCACCCCAGAGCCCCTTCTGGGCCCCACTCTCAGCCCTTTTTGCCCCCTCTTAGCCCCTTTTCCACCTCTCTCTTATTCAGAACTGAGGATGGCCATGCTTTGAACCCTGTGGTTGTTTCCCTCTTATCTCAGTGCTCAGAGCTGTGCCCAAGCAGGAATCTCTGACCTGTCTTTCAGCACTCTGTCTCTGGAGCTTTTAATACATAAAGTTGGCATTCAGTGTGGCTCCCCTGCCCTGCTGAGCCATGTTTTCAGGCACTGTTCTCTTGAGCCCGGGTCCCTGCAGGTGCCAGTCTGGCCCAGGTGTCCCCTTCCCTTCGTGCTCGGGGCAGGTGCTGTCAAGGTTTAGGCACATTTAACTCTGCTGCCTCTCCTGGTCCTGGGCACTGCTGCAGTGGGACAAGCTTCCCTGTTGGTGGCAGTCCCTGTACCACAGGAGTGACCAGCACTTCTGCACCAGCTGTCACTTGTCAGAGCCTTTTCTGGCTCAGGGTTCAGATGAGTTGGGGGCTGGGTGGGGAGGGGGCTGCACGAGCTGCCTGTGGAAGCAAAGGAATTTCCTCTTTCAGGGTTTTTCCTATTGTCACACCTGGGGTCTGTGGTGGTGCTGCTTGTCCTGGGGAATGCTGCAGTGTCTTCTGCAGAGATATCCTTTTTGGGCACTTGGAATGCTTGGGAGCCCTCCTTTCTTCCAGGTGTAAATGATCCCATGACGTGGTTTAGTCTGGGATTTGTGCTCAAGTACTGCAGAGCTGAGTTGGCAAACCTGGACAGGTGATGTCTGGTGCAAGGGGGTTGTGTGGTCTTGGAAGCAGAACTTGTCCTGGATCAGCAGCCAGGGTTGGTGATGGTTCCCATTCTTCTCCTTTCCACATGTTGGTGCCAACTGGGATGAGATTGGCTTTGGTGGGATTGAAGTATTTCGGGGGATTCTGTGCTTTGTACACAGAATTAATTGTAATTGGAATTAATTGAATTAATTGGAGTTTTGTTCATGTTCTCACAGGCTTCCCGAGGGCTTCACCCAGCTCCGAAGCCTGGGCCACCTGGCCCTGAACGATGTGTCCCTGCAGAGCCTCCCCACTGACATTGGGAAGTGAGTATGGCCCTGTCCTGGCAGGGCTGGCGTGGGGACACCGTGCTGCTGGCATGAGGACAGTGGCAGCACCTGCAGGGACAGGCCAGGGGCAGCTTTGCCCTGGTGCTGACAGGGCTCTGTGAGCACCTCTGAGCCATGGTTTGTTAAAAGACCTCCCTGCAAAGGTTCCTGTCCTGGTCCCAGCTGCTTCTCCTGCTGTCATCTGTGGCACAGCAAGGATTGGCCCAGTCTTCTCCAAGCCAGTCTTTCCCTGTGTTCTGAGTGCCCCTGTGCCCCTTTCCAAGCAGGTGTGGGCTGCCTGATGGTGTTTGATTCAGGTTTGTGCTGCTGGCAACTGGCCACGAGGTGCACTGCCTCTGCCATGGGGTTTGGCTTTCCACACATGAGGGATTTTACCTTTTTGGGCAGACAGTCCTGTTGTGGCAGCGTGTTCCTTGTCCTGAGTGTGGGCAGTGTTGTTCCCTGTGACTGCAGCAGGCACTCGTGTCCCCAGAGCCATTTCTGTCCGTGTTGTTTCTGTTGCCCCATCTCCATCCATGTGTGCACATCCATGCATTGCACAGGACGTGAGGGGTGGATCCAAGGGAAGGGAGATGAGCAGCTCCTTGTGTCCCTGAAGCCCTGTCCAGTGAACCTGGCTTTCTTGCTCCCTTTTCTCTTGCAGTTTGGCAAACCTGGTGACTTTGGAGCTACGTGAGAACCTGCTAAAGACTCTCCCCACGTGAGTGTCTCTCTGGGGGCTGTAGAGTCTCCTGCCTGGTTGTTCTTGCTGCTTCCTCAGGGACCAGTGCAGGCACCATCACTTGGCTTGGGAGGGCTCAGGCTGGGCATAAATAGGCTGCATCTTGCTGGATTTCCTTAAATTGGGGCAAGGAGGGAGAGGATGGTGCAGGGCTGGAGAGCAGCAAAGGCTGTTCAGAGCCTGTGCTCAGCCTGTGTAAGGATTGGTTTGGAATAGACAGGCTTCCCAAAAAAAGCTGCTGGAAATAGTGAGAGCCATTTCTCCTGAAGAGGTGGAGCAGGCAAGAGGTTTCTTTCTCTTTTGGAAAGAAGAGAAAACTGTGGATGGAGGTGTAGGAGGAGCTCTGTGCACAGTGAGGTTCAGGATTTGAAGAGCAACAGGGTACAGCTGGAGGGTCCATTTTGCTTCTGACATCTGTTTTGTTGGATATCCCTCCTGGTTGTTCTGGGTGGGATAACTGCCTTCCCTGCAGCAGACAAAGCATAAGCCAGCAAGGGAGAAGAGGTAAGTGTTGTTCCACCTCCTGGAGTTAGGGCAGGGATGGGTTCCTGGCAGGGAACACGGTTGGTGGAGGTAATGCTCTCAGGTGGATGGACGTGGAGAACTCTCCAGTTGCTACTTCAGTCTTTGCTTTGGCCCATCAGAGTCTGTGGAGCTTTCTCCCCTCCATCAGCTCTGTCAGCTTGTCTCCTGCCTGCCTCTGCATCCCCCTGCTGCTTCCCCCAGCTTTCCTTGGGTGCCACTGGAAGGGATCCTGCCCGACTCCTTTTGGAGCAGCAGTTGTTCTGGGGCCACATCACCTCCTCAGTGGAGGTTGGTGTGAGCAGCTGTTGTCACCTGTCCCCAGAGCTCTCAGTGCTCGTGGCAGGAGCTGTTTGTGTGCTGGCACTTCCCCCCAGGGCTGCTCCTGTGGCAGCACAGGTCAGAGTCACACGCTGGCCCTGCCTGCTGCCATCAGCAAAGTCTCTGCACAGCAGTGACCCTGTCACAGAGGGCTGATAGCAGGGGGCAGCTGGGATGGCCCCACGTGCAGTATCACCACAGAGGACAGTACCAGAGTTCACAGAACCCCAGGAAGGTTTGGTTGGAAGGGGCCTTACAGCTCATCATGCTCCAGGGACACCTTCCACTAGACCAGGCTGCTGCAAGCCTCGCCCAGCTTGGCCTTGGACACTTATTGCAGGCTGAGAACTGGCAAGCAGGAGGGGTTTGGGTCCTGCTGTTGGGCCCCTCTGCTGTCTGTTCCTGTGCTGGGTGTTGGTACAGGCAGGCACCACAGCTGGGTTATACCATGGCAGCAAAGAGGTGCAGTAGCTTCATCCAAGACTGGGCTTTCAAACTGCACTGAAGGTAGTCCCAGGAGCTTTCTGTCATCTCAGAACCACCCAGTCTCTGGAGTCCTGAGGATTCAGGCTGTGATCACACCCCTTGGCTTTTCCTGGAGATCTCTCTTGCCCAGTGCTCCCCTGTTGCCCTTTGGCAGATCTGGGTGCCACCCAGCAGGATACTTGTGGTGTGCTGTGAGTTTTTGGTGGTTTTCACTGGAACCTTAATCCAGGCTTGTTACTCATTCTGTTAATGCAAATTCAGCTTCTTTTCATCTTTCCCCAATTCCCCAAGTTCTATTTTGGATGATTTCCAAAAGTAGAACCTGGATCTTGAAGGCCAAGGTAACTCTGATCAGATGTATCAGTCAAGTACCAGATGGCAGTCGATGGCCAAAACCATTTCAGTGATGCTCTGGGGTTCTCTGCCTGAGGCTCTGCTGCTTTGGCTGCACATTGTGCATGGGAACAGCTCCAAAGGAGATCAGGTGACCTTGCCAAAGAGGAGAGCGACTTCAGCAAAAAATGGCTGGTGCTTTGTTCACAGCTTCCTGAGCCCAGTGGGTAGGTGGGCTTCAACACTGAGAATTTGGGGCAGCATAGTGCAGCAGTGTCCTTTTGGTGGGTTTTTTTGTTGTAGAGCTTCTTGAAAGACCCAGCTTGCAGTGACCTTTGCCAAAATTCCGTTTCATTGGTCAGTCTCCTGATAGTGACTGAGCTCTGAAATGGCTCAGCTGGCACAGCTGGATCACCCCTCAGTTCTCCCATGCAGATGGGACACAGCCAGAGGCCGGGGAAGGGCAGCCCTCACGTGTTCTCATGGAATGGTGGGGATGATCCCTACTGAGACCTTCTGCCAGACGTCAGCAGTGTGGATTCCACTGCTCACCTGTTCCTGTTTGGGAAATTCAGCCTGTGAAGGAGCAAAGGGGCAGTCAAGGCTGAATCACCTTCAGAGGAGTCAGAGTTGATGTACATTCATGGTGAGGGAGTGCTGTGCAGCAGGATCCTTTGGGTGAAACCTTGCTGGGGTTTATCTCAAAATCCACTGCTGCAGTAGGAAATGAATTTTCCTGCGTAACCCAGATGTTTTTACAGCCTGCTTCAGGCAAGACAGCTCCCTTTTATTGCAGCCCCCAACAGCCTTGTTTGGGTGGCCTGGAGAGGTGGACCTGTTTCCAGAGAAATGTGGGCATTTCTCCATTGGAACAGTTCCTTAAGGAGAGCATAAAGGTTTTCCCTGCTGGGGAGTGGGCAAGGCTGGCAGCTCCCCCCTGGCACACAGTGAGGGGAAGCAGTGCTCTGGGGAGGTGGAGTTGGAGTTGGTGGGTCAGACTCAGGTGTGAGGACAGCTGAGCAGCTGGGCCATGTGGTGAGAACCCAGCCCTGGGTGTGTGGGGCTGAGGCCTGGTGCACCCCAGGTGTGGGGTGTGGGGTGCTGGGGGCAGGTCTGTGGGCCCCTGGTGTGGACAGGCCGCTGGTCCTGTGCAGTGTCTTCATCGTGGGCTTCTGTCTGTGCACAGTCACCTCACCTCAGACATCAGGCACTCTTGTCTTCCCTTCCTCTTCAGCAGCATGAGCATGGGGCACCTGAGGCTGTGAGTTTGTCATCCCTCCCTGTCCCTGCAGCCGTGCTCCTCTTGCCCCAAGCGTGTCTTGTCCTCTGCTGAGTGCTCCTGTTGCCTGTGTGTGCCCAGGTCCCTGTCCCTGCTGCAGAGCAGGCAGCCAGGTGAAGGTGTGGCTGGTCACCCTTTCATCAAAGGGTGCTGTGGTGGGAGGGCGAGGAGCCAGACTGGTACCAGTGGAACTGGGATGCTGAATCCAGGTCCCTGGGGCCAAGGGTCTGGTTGGGGAAGGGACCAGCCCTACAAACTGTAGGGCTCAGAGGGACTGTGGGAAAGCTCAGGATTGCCCCACCTGCTTTAGGAGTCACAAGAGATCATGTGATTTGTGCAATGTGTGTCCCAGATGCTAACCTTCTGCTCTTTATTTCTTTTATCTCTCTGTCCCCTGTGCCTTGCAGTTCCCTCTCCTTCCTTGTCAAGTTAGAGCAGTTGGATCTCGGTGGCAATGACCTGGAAGTGCTGGTAGGTGAGGGCTGCTGGGGAGGGGTTTGGGTGGTTGGCAGGGGCAGATCCTGCACCTCGGTGCAAGCAAGTGGCTTTCCCCCTGAAATGCAAAGCAATAGACCCTCAGGTTATTTGGGGAGATTCTGATCTGCCCAGCATGGCCTAGTCATCATGCCCAGATGAATTTTCTCTTCATGTGTCAGCCCTTGTGTCTTGTGTCCTGCTGGCCTCACACACTGCCTGCTCTGTCCTTTCCAGGCTCCTGGATGGTAATTCTTCCTGTCTGGCTGCCAAGGATCTTTCCTTTCCAGCAAGACTCTGGTGCTTCCCTTCCCTGTCCTGCACTGCCCCCAGCTGTTTTTCTTCTCATCCAGCTTCCTGCCTTGCTCCTTTCTGATAGGATTTCTGCCCCACAGAGTGTGGGGCCATCCCATGTTGTCCATGGCAGTGAGGGTAGCCCAGTGTGGGGGCTCTCTCCATGGAGAGCTCAGCATGTGGAGAGCAAGGGCACAGTCTCAGAATTCAGGTTATCCTGACTTTGGGGACACCCCGTGATATTCTGTACCTTTGCAGCTGTGGATTAAGCTACTACTGGATCTTACTCTTTGTGTTCTGGAATGGTTTTGGCAGAAACCCATCCAAGCTGGGAGGCAGAGGGGTTCATGCAGTTTAGCTGTGCACAGGCTGAACTCAGCTGTGGGAACAGGTGTGTGACACTTGAGCCAGTGGAGTAAACTCCAAACCCAAATGCTGATTGCTTGGGTGGGTTGTGGATGTGGACGTGTGTCTGTCACAGCTGATGGTGCCACTGGGCCATGTTGAGCTGGCCAGTGGTACCCAAGTGTTTATTTTCATGTCTGAGGGGAGGAAGATGCATTTCTTCTGTAAGGCCAGAATTCCCAACCCCCTAGAATCATGGAATCATTTAGGTTGGAAAAACCATCTGAGACCATTGAGTTCAGCCACTCTCCCAGCAATGCCAAGGCCACCACTTACCCAGGTCCCCAAGTGCCGCATCCACTCAGCTGTTAAGGCACCCCAGGGGTAGGGACTCCCCCTCTGCCCTGGGCAGCTGTGCCGGGGCTGGGCAGTCAGTTCTGGGAAGGAATTTCCCCAATATTCAACCTAAACCTTCCGTGGCACAACTTGAGACCATTTGCCTTTGTCCTGTCCCTTGTTGCTGAGAGCAGAGCCTGACCCCCAGCTGGCCCCATCCTCCTGTCAGGGAGTTGCAGAAAGCAAGATCTGCCCTGAGCCCCTTTTGCCCCAGCTCCCTCAGGTGCTCTCCATCAGAGCTGTGCTGCAGGTGGAGTCCTTGCCTGGGCTGCTGACACAGTCCTGCTGTGGCTGTCTGTGTTTCCCCCTGGAGCTGCTGCAGCCCCTGGGCCCTCCCAGGCGTTCCCAGACACGTGTGCTGCTGCTGGAGCTGCTCCGTGGATGGTCCTGGGAGGGGGCAGAGGCAGAGCAGTGCCTGGCCTTGCAGACAGTGCTGCATTGGCAGCTGCTGCAGCAGCTCCCCCTGTCCCTGAGGGGACTGATGGCCTGTCCTGTCCCCTGCAGCCGGACACTCTGGGTGCGCTCCCAAACCTGCGCGAGCTGTGGCTGGACCGCAACCAGCTCTCGGCACTGCCGCCGGTGAGTGCCCCGTGCCCCCTGCCCTGTGCCCCCTGCCCTGGACCCCCTGCCCTGTGCCCCGTGCCCGGACCCCCTGCCCTGTGCCCCGTGCCCTGTGCCCCCTGCCCTGTGCCCCCTGCACCCTGCCCTGTGCCCTGGGCACGTTCCCAAACCTGCGCGAGCTGTGGCTGGACCGCAACCAGCTCTCGGCGCTGCCGCCGGTGAGTGCCCGCAGTGCCCTGTGCCCCCTGCCCTGTGCCCCCTGCCCTGTGCCCCCTGCCCTGTGCCCCGTGCACCCTGCACCCTGCCCTGTGCCCTGTGCAACCAGCTCTCCGCGCTGCCGCCAGTGAGTGCCCGCAGTGCCCAGGCCTGTGCCCCCTGCCCTGTGCCCCCTGCCCTGTGCCCTGTGCACCTGACCTCTGCCCCGTGCCCTCTGCCCTGTGCCCCCTGCCCTCTGCCCTCTGCCCCCTGCCCCAGCTGCTCCTCGAGCCATGGGCTCTCCTCTCTGGTGCAGGAGCTGGGCAACCTGCGGCGCCTGGTGTGCCTGGATGTGTCTGAGAACAAGCTGGAGCAGCTGCCCAACGAGGTCAGTGGGCTGGTGGCACTGACAGACCTGCTGCTATCACAGAACCTGCTGGAATGCATCCCGGATGGCATCGGTGAGTTCTGTCAGTGGGGAGTGCTGCAGGACCTCCCTGCCTTGGCCCTGCTCCTGGAGGAGCTTCAGGAAGGAGTGTCTGTGGCAGGGAATCAGGGGTTGCTGGGCAGTCATCGAGAGCAGGAGCAGTGTGTGGGACAAGTGAGCAGAACTCTGCAGGAGAGTTCAGGTGTCTCCTTTGCATCAGGGATTGTGAGGCCTGTGAACAGGCCTGGTGGGAGGGAAGGCAGAGCCTGTGTGGTTGGGATCCCTGATGGGATCACAGCCAGGTGAGTGTAGAACAGCGTCCTTCTCTCTGGCACAGCTGACGCCTAACTTGTCACCCTGGGCAGGTCAGCTGAAGCAGCTCTCCATCCTCAAGGTGGACCAGAACCGGCTGACAGACATGACAGAATCCATTGGGGACTGTGAAAATCTGTCTGAGCTCATCCTGACTGAGAACATGCTGACAGTGAGTACACAGCAGCCACCTGCCTCTCCCATGCTGTTCATTGCAGCGAGCTGCAGGGATCCCTTCCCATCTGCTGCCCTCCAAGCTGGATCCCTGAGCGTGCTCCAGCTGCTGCTGCAGTTTCACCAAGTTCACAGACGTCTGGGAGCTGCTTTCTCTCACTGATTTTTTTCTCCTAAAACATTCTCTGGGATAGCAGGGATGCTGGGATTGCCCATCCCAAAGACCATCCTGGCTGACAGGTGCAAAACCACATCCCAGGCTGCACTGGTGAGGGTTTGGGATGGTGTGATTGAAAATGGCCCTGCTCCAAACTGCCTGTGATTTGATTGGTAAAACATAAGATTTGGAAATGGGCAGATAAACAGAAGGGAAGTCTTGAGCAGTGGTGGTTGGAGTGTGCTGTGCTGTGTTGAGGGGAACAGTTGGCATGGATCAGTCTATGAGCCTGTGGGAGAACCTGTCCCAAAGCCGTCCCAGGAACGTTACCCCAGATCATCTGTTGGGACAGAAGGCAGCTCATTCCCCAGACCGAGGGCTCGGTGCCTTTTACCTGTGCTGCCCTTTGCTCTTGCCACCCCTGACTCGGCTCCTTGGCAGGCCCTGCCCAAGTCCCTGGGCAAGCTGGGCAAGCTGACGAACCTGAACGTGGACCGGAACCGGCTGACGGCGCTGCCGGCCGAGATCGGCGGCTGCGCCAACCTCAGCGTGCTGTCCCTGCGCGACAACCGCCTGGCCCTGCTGCCCCCCGAGCTGGCCAACACCACCGAGCTGCACGTGCTGGACGTGGCTGGCAACAGGTGAGCACGGGAGGCTGCAGGGCTGGGAGCCTGCCTGGGGGGACACGCTGCACCTGTGGGGATCCCGGGATCCACAGGGTGGAAAAGCCCAGGCTGGTTGCTGAGGGCTCGAGCTTTGCCTCTGAACCCCTTCTCTGTGTCACAGGGTAGAGGTAAGGCAGGAGTGTGAGGGCATTTTATCACCTGTGAAATAGAGATCAGGGGAAATCCCTGGTCACTGGCTTCCTTGCCTTCCTGCAGGTTTTGTGGGTTTGTGTCAGTCCTCGGGTGGTGGGTGCCAACGCCTCGTTCGTGGTGTGTAGGTGCCTGGGAGCTGCTCTGAGGGGTCCTGTGGTGCTGTTCCCTGGGGTTCTGCTCCCTTTGGGTGCTGAGCAGAGGTTCTGTAGGGAACATTCTATACACTGGTCTGTGAGAACATTGTTTTTCTGTTTCTGAACCTGTCCACATGGCTGGAGGGAGTTGTCCTCTGGTCAAGGCTGGTGAGGATGGGCTGTTGGAGCCCAGTCCACAGCCATGGACAAAATCAGCTGTTCCAGTGGGCAGCACTGAGGGATCCACAGCAGCTTGGCACTGTCCAACTCTCTTCAGGTGGGGCAGTCTGGAGCTGAGGTGAAGCTCCTTCCTGACCAGGTGACTTTAACAAGCAGTTGCTCTTCTCTTTTGCAGGCTGCAGAACTTGCCCTTTGCTTTGACCAATCTTAACCTGAAAGCCCTGTGGCTGGCAGAAAACCAGTCCCAGCCCATGCTGAAATTCCAGACCGAGGATGATGAAAAGACAGGAGAAAAGGTTCTCACTTGCTACCTGCTCCCCCAGCAGCCCTCTCCCAGCCTGGGTAAGAACCTGCATCACAAGCACTGGCTGCAGAGCCCTGTGCTCTGGAGGGGGCTGGGGCCTTGAACCTTCTCTGCTGGGTTGGAATGTCCCTTGCTGTGATTCCTGGAGCAGTTACAGGCTCTTGTATGGCTGGGACACCTTTCCCAGGCAGTGGTTGTTAACACTGGGGAATTGCTTTCTGCCAGGTGATGGGGCCCTGCAGCCTCATCTTTGAGTGTTCTGCTTGGATCTACTGACCAAGCAGTTAATTTTCATTGTCCTGTCAGCATTAATTCTGTCTTTTTCTGCACTTCCTGGGTGAGGAGTGCTGGAGCTGAAGCATCCCTCACTTCTGCAGAGGCTGCTGTAGGTCTGGTGGGAGACGTGCAGAAGGTGACAGGATGTTGAGGCCACAGCCTTCGTCCTCAAGGCCTCTGATGCCACGGGCAGATACAGTGGAAGTGCCCTACTGGGATAAGAACTGACTTCCATCTAAGTCTGCAGCCCTGCTTTTCCCCAAAGGAGCCCCCTCTGTGTTCTCTTCCTCCCCAGAGAACCTCCTGCAGAACAGCGTGGATGAGAGCTGGACAGACACCAACTTAAACAGAGTCAGTGTGATCCAGTTCCTGGATGAACCCAAAGGAGATGATGACGAGGAGTCTGGAGCTGAGAGACGAGTAAGAAATTCCTGGAGGCTTGTTTTCCAAGCCAAGCTTCCCAGAGATGGGGAGCCACTGTGGTGTCCTGCTGTGTGACACTGCTGTAGGTGTGTGCAAGATTTCCAGCCTCTGAAGGCTGTTTGGTGCCCTGAGGACCCAAGCAGGAGCAAAAGGGAATGAATTCCCTGGGAGCTGTGGTGCAGGGTCACGTTTTGAGGCTCTTGTGTGGAAGGGGAGCACTCAGAATGTCCAGGGATCCCAGCAGAGCACTGCCAGGATGGGGTTTGGGCTCACCCCCACCATGGGGAAAGGCTTCCCAGCAAACCCAGACCATCCCCATCCCTCCAAGCATGGAGGCAGTGCAGCCCATGCTGTGAGTATCCTGTTAGTAAAGTACTAAACAGTGTAAGGGAGCCTTAAAACCTGCAAGAGATGGTTGTGCTTCCAGTGCAATGCAAAGGCCAGGACAGAAGTTTTCAGCACGTGCTCTGAGGGTTTCAGCCTCTTGCAGGACTTTATTTCTTTTTAGTTTATGGAAAGCCATCCTTGAGATGTGAATCCTTCTAATGAATGGTGTTTGGAGCTGTCCTGGGAGTGTGTGTATGCTGCTGGCATTGGGAGCTTTGGGGTTTTTTGAATTGCGTTTAACATTGTTACTAGTTTTAGAATGCTGGTTTTCTTGACTCTCTGCCTGGGATGGAACTCACTAAGCAGCACCAATTCTGGTGCATTTGGGCTTGGCAGACCTGTTAAGCCCAGAGGAATTAGGAAGATATCCCAGGATTTCTCACCTGTGTTCTGGAGGAGTTTTCTGTCGATAGTTTTTCATTTACTAAACCTGAAACACCACTTTAAACTTCCCAGCTCTTACCACTCTTCCCAAACCTGTTACCAGCTGGAGAGCAGGGTGATGTCCAGAGAGCTGTTGGGGTTCCCTGCCTCTGTTCTCCCCGTCCCAGCTGCAGGCTGTGTGAGGCCTGGGGCAGATCCTGCAGCAGCACATGCTGCTCGTGTCCCCTGGGGCTGTCTGCTGACGGTGTTGGTTCCTGCAGGGCCTCATTCCCGAGGCCTGGCACGTGCAGCCAGGGCTGCCATCCCTCCCTGAGGGTCTCCCCTTGGCAGGGCCTGCAGCGCCGAGCCACCCCCCACCCCAGCGAGCTGAAGGTGATGAAGAAGGTGATCGAGGTCCGGCGCAACGAGGTGAACGCCGCCAGGGCTGAGGCCAAGCCCAGCCCTCCCAACTCAGAGGTGAGTGCTGGTCACTGGGGCAGGGATAACCACGAGGACACGGGGTCCTGGAACGGTTTGGGTTGGAAGGAATCTCACACAGCATTGACTTCATCTCCACGCCACGGGCACAGACATCTGCTAGGGACATGTGGCATGTGTGGGAAGTGGGGATGTAGAAAGGTCTGACTTTGGGAAAGATTGGGAGGGTCTGAGAATGGATTGCCTGGGAAGGTTGGGAATCTGCCTTGAGGTGTCACGGGGGGCCTGTGAAATAGAGCAGGAGATGGAAGCAGGAGACAGAGAACAGTTAAGGGGAACTGTGTGTGTCATAGCACAGGGACAGGAGGAGAAGGCTCTGATGTTCCCAGTGGAGAACAACGGGAACAGAGCACTGGGGGAGGCACCTTGCTGCCCTGGTGGGAGCTGAGAATAAATGGCTGCAGGGAGGTGGAGCAGGGTGGGCCCGGGTCACAGGGAGGGAGCTCAGGAGGGGAAGCCGTGGGCAGCCTGAGGAGAAGCTGGTTCTGTTGGTGCTGGCTCGTTCCCTCCTCACACCAGTCACACTGCACGGCTCTGTCTGCTGCTCTGGGCTCCCTCCTGACCATCACCACCGTGTTCCCAGGAGAAGAGGCTGAGTGCCACGTCGAATCGCAGCGAGGACTCGCAGCTGTCCAGCAGCACGGCCTCTGTGGAGTGCAGGGCAGAGGAGAGGGAGCGGGGCTGGCCCAGCGGGCAGGGCCGGCCGGACACGCAGGCCAAGCCCAGAGCGGAGGAGGAGCACAAGGAGGCTGCTGAGCAGGAGGAGGAGGATGTGGAGGTGGAGTACAACGAGGTAGGAGCCTGGGAACTGCAACGGGGTCATCAGAAAAAGGGGAAGGACCTGGAAGTTTCAGAAGAAGGGGGAAATAGATGTACAGGTAAATGGACGTGGGATTTGGGCATCACTGGAGGCCGATCCAGGCTGTGGAAGGCAGTGCAGGGAGAGACTGAGGCAGCTTGTGGGAGACCAGGGTGGACAGTGTGGGAGCCAGGCAGGCTGTGGGAGAGCTGTGGTGGCTGTGAGAGGTTTGAATCCAGCCCTGCATCCCTGGAGCTGACAGAACGTGTCTGGGGGAAGGCGTGGTTGTGGGAAAGGCAAGGATGGGGAATGGTAATTCCTGCCTTTTCCTGAGCACACCAGCAGTGCCACTGGCTCTGCCTCTGCTGGGAGAGGGCTCACAGGGACAGCAGGTTCTGTGAGGCTCATGGCCTGTCGGGGGCTTTGCTGTCACAGCCTACTGTACACTTTGCTGAGGACACGCTGATCCGGAGTGAGGATGAGGATGAGGATGAGGAGCGACCGTTCCCAGTGGAGAAGCAGAGGCTCATCCGCAAGGACACGCCCCATTATAAGAAACACTTCAAGATCACCAAGCTGCCCAAGCCAGAGGCAGTGGTGGCACTTCTGCAGGGGCTGAACAGTGATGGGGTCCCCAAGGAGGAAGAGGAGTTGGGAGGCTGCAATAACAACACGGAGCCCAGGGATCAGGAGGAAGCCTGGGACGAGGATGACAGAAAGAATGGAGCTCTGTCTGCTCAGCCATCCGTGAAGGTAAGGTCTTGTGGGGAGGGGCAAGGGCAGAGGGCTGCAGACCTGCCCTCTGCTCCTGTGGCCGAGCAGCCAGGTTCAGGTGGTTCTGCTGAAGCCACGGGCAGTGGGGATGTGCTGAGGGTGACAGCTGAAGGTCACTGGGGGCTCCCAGGGCTGTCAGAGGGCTGTGCTGTGTTGCTGTGTCTGACACCTTCAGTGTATCCAGGTCCTTGCACCATCCCCATTCCCTGTGCTGCTCCCTGTGCTGCAGGGACAGTTCTCTGTCCCATCACTGGTGGGTTCTGCTGTTCCTTCCAGCCTCCTCCTCACTTGCTGGTTCACAGGAGGATGAGCTTTATCCCTGTGTGGATTCAATCTTAGGCTGACACGTGTTGGCACAGTGCTTCCTGGAGCATGTGAGTGCAGCCAGGAGTGTGCCCTTCCTGTGCTTCCACCCAGACACAGCCTGATGGAGGGTGCCTTGGGATTTGGGGGAGCTTGTGCTCTGAAGGTTTGGCCTTCCTGGTCATACTGGGGCTTAAGAGATGGGGGGTCCTTGGCTCTCTTCAGCTCAGCCCCCACGTTTGGTTAGGCACACAGGGGTTCCTGCTTGGGGCAGTTCCTGACAATGGAATGGGAATGCACAGATGGGGGAACATCTCATGAGATCAGCCCAATTCTCACCCAAGCTGGTCTGAGGATGTTGAGTTGTGTTTGGTGGGCAGAGGTCAGGATGTGGCTGAGTCTCCATCACAGTCTGACATCAGCAGATCTCATGGGTGAGGTGTGGGTCTCTGGACGTGGAAGGTGCTGGAGTAAAACCTGCTTCTGCTGTAACTGCACCTGCTCCAGGGTGCCAGGATCATTCCCATCCCTGCTGGAGCTTGGGTTGCCCCGGGAAGGGTCCTTTCCCCCAGTGGATGCCTGCCTTGCTCTGTTTGAGCCAGTGCAGCTCATCTTGTGCTCCCTAGGGACGAGGCCAGTTCTCCCACTGCCAGTGAAGTTCCTCAAGGAATGTTTGAAGCTGTCCCAAGTCCCCTTCATCCCAGACCTGTCATACTTGGGAATGCCTTACCTGAAAAGGTTCTTTGAGCTGGGGACTCGGAGCTGAGGAGACACTGGCCCACTGGCAGAGCCTGTATGCCTGCTCAGGGGTGGGGCACCTGTCAGAAATTACCCTGGCTGTCAGCTGAGCCTTCTGCCTGGGGCTCAGCTCTGCTTTCTGCGGGCTGCATTGGATGCCTGCTCCATGAGGACATTCCTGAGCTGCCTGCTGAGCTGTGTTCCAGGATGGGGATGTAGGGAGCAGTGTCCCTGTGCAGGGAGGCTTATGCAAGAGGTGCTTTGAAGGAAGAGGCAGGACAGCTGTGCAGGAGGCTGAATCCTAAAACCAGAGGGTTTTGCTGCAAGGACAGTTGGTTTTCAGAAGGAATCCTGAGGTTTCCTGTGCCTGAGAGCAGGATCCCAGGTGCCTGTCAGGAGGTGCTTTTCCAGCAGAGAAAGGGATTGGTGCAGTTGTGTTTGGGACTGCTCATTGCTGTGCAGCAGCTTGTGGCAGCACAGGCTCCTCAGTTCTTTATCCTGTGTTTGACCCTTTGTCCTCCCCAAGTGACCTGTGGGGAGGGATGAGGTCAGCTCAGGGCCTGGTGCCAGCAGGAACAAAACCTGGCCTTAGGGCTGAGCTGGCACCTGGCACTCTGCAAGGCCCTGGGCAGCCCTGGCACTGCTGAGGGGCTGAGCAGGAGTGGGGCTGCTCTGCAGCTGAGGGGTCAGCTCTGCAGCTGTGGGGTCAGCTCTGCAGCTGTGGAGGTGACAGTGACTCCAGAGCTGTGGAGGTGACAGTGACTCTGAGAGCTGGATCAGCTCTAGAGCTGTGGAGGTGACAGTGACTCTGGAAATGTGGAGGTGACAGTGACTCTGAGAGCTGTGGAGGTGACAGTGACTCCAGAGCTGTGCAGGTGACAGTGACTCCAGAGCTGTGCAGGTGACAGTGACTCTGAGAGCTGTGGAGGTGACAGTGACTCCGGAGCTGTGCAGGTGACAGTGACTCTGAGAGCTGTGCAGGTGACAATGACTGAGAGCTGGATCAGCTCCGGAGCTGTGGAGCTCACAGTGACTCTGGATCTCTGGAGCTCACAGTGACTCCAGAGCTGTGCAGGTCACACACTCTGGATCTCTGGAGCTCACAGTGACTCCAGAGCTGTGCAGGTCACACACTCCAGAGCTCTGGAGCTCACAGGCTCGGGGCTGTGGAGGTCACAGTGACTCCAGAGCTGTGCAAGTCACACACTGTGGAGCTCTGGAGCTCACACACCCCGGAGCTCACAGACTCGGGGCTGTGCAGGTCACACACTCCAGGAGCTCTGGAGCTCACAGACTCTGGAGCTCTGGAGCTCACAGACTCGGGGCTGGCCCAGCCCAGCCTGCTGTGCCTGTTTGGGTGGTGGTGGTGGTCGTGGTGGAGGGTTTGGTTGATGCTCCACTAATCCGCATGCCTCTCTGCTGGTTCCTGTCCTAACAGGGGGTGTCGTTTGATCAAGCCAATAATCTGCTGATTGAACCTGCTCGCATTGAGGAGGAAGAGGTCTGTACCACTCCTACTGTTCTCTCTCTGCCCAAAATCATCCAGCCTGCTTGATTTGCTTCCCAGCCTCACCCGTTGTTGTAGGGGGAGCTCTGATCTCTCTGGGCCAAGTGGCTTCTGGACCTGGCTGATCACAAACACGATGATTGTTTCCTCCTTGCTTTCCCTTTTCCTCCTTTCCCTCCTGGAGGTGAGAGTGGCTGCTGCAGAGCAGGAGTGAGATGGAAATGATGTAAAAAGGAAAGGGGCCGAGGTGGGCAGTTCAGTTCCTGTTTGCTGTGTGTTGATGGAGAAGTGCAGTTAAATAAATGGATATTTCTGGGTGTGTGGGTTCCCTGGAGGAGCAGAGACCTCAGGAATCAGCTGAGTGCTGTGTACTGACCCTGTGATAAAAGGAGGAGAGTCTCACTCAGGACACTGTGCCACTGCCTGGGGAAAGTGGACTGGAGCCAGTGATTTGTGCGTCTCCTGAAGCCTCCCGCAGATCCCTTCAAGGCTTAACATGCAGCACCTTGAGGTGTCAGAAGGGGGCAGGTGGCAGCTGAGGGACCACAGAGCCCCTGGCATGGGGATGGTGAGTGTGCTAAGGGTTAAAATCCTGTGGCTGACTGCCTGGCTCATCCTCTGACTGACCAGCTCCCTGCCTTTGTCTCCAGGTGTTCAGTGCCTGCTCAGTGCCTGACCCACGGGGTCAGGACCTTTCTGCAGGCAGGTGAGAGCTCCTGCCACTGACAAAAGGCAGAAGCAGCATCCATGCTGACAGCTTGCACGGTGATTTGTCCCCCAGGACAGGCAGCATGGGGCCACCAGACCCCTGTGCTACCTGGGACTCTTGGCCTGGCTGTCTCTGAGAACTTGGCTCTGCTGTTCCCTCAGGTGTAAACCAGAGATTTGTCTTGGTTTTGCAGTGAGAATTCCCAGGGGGGAGGTGACAAACCCTTTCCACCCAGGCAGAGCCTGAGCTGGCTCAGGTGTGGTGCCCTGTTGGTGGATCCTGAAGATTTCTCCATCTTTCTCCATCTCTAGGTCCCTGAAAACCACATTAGTATTTCTTGCATTTCTCTTTTGCAAAATCTTCTGATGCTGGAGGTCTTTTCCAGCCTAAATGATTCTGTGGTTCCTGGGTGTGGCTGCTGGGAGGCCCCAGGCTGGCTCTGGTGTCCCCCTTGCACAGATCTGTTCCCAGACTGTGAGGAAGAGTGTGGCTGTGCAGCTCCCAAGGAGCAGCATGCTGGAGAGCCCCAGACTGGTGGTGGCAGCTGAAGCCACCCCAGAGCAGACCAGCTCTGGGAAGTTGGTTTGGACCACTTGGTTGTCCTGCAGCTCTGGGGAGTGCTCAGCAAGGAACCTTCCAGGAGATCAGGTTGCTCCAAGCCCTGACCAGCCTGTCCTTGAACACTTCCACATGGCATCTGCCTGCTGCTTCCAGGGATGACTCCTTAGAGTCAGTGGGCTGATGGAAGTGAGCAGAGCAGGGAGCCTGGTGCCCTTGAGCAGCAGGGTTTGAAGTTCGTGATACTGCTCTCACATTTCTTACATAATTTCACAGAGCCCCAAGAGATAAGGGGCTACTGATGGCTGGCTGTGTGTTCCTCAGTCCTAAACCATAATCCTGAGCTGGAGACTGATGGTGCTGGAGCAGAGGTGGAAGGACAAGCCCAGCTTCTGCCAGGAGCCAGTGTAGGGAACACCCAGGGCTGCTGTGGCTGTTGGTGCCAATGGGGCTCTGCTGCAGTGAAGGAATAACTTGGTTAAAGTCTGTGGTACCCAGTGGTGGATATCTGGATTCCAGGGCTGCCTCTGTTCCCAGGGTTTTGTCTCCATCCCCATCTGCCTTGCAGACGTGGCTGTCCTGGGATGTAGAGAGGCTTTGAGAGGAGAAGAGCAGCGTATTGAGCACCTGTTTGATGGCACAAGGTCAGAGCTGAGCTCTGTTTTCAGGTAGTTCTGATGGAACAGCCTGCAAAGCTGCTGGGCAGGTTACAGGAGCAGTGGAAGGAGAGTCCCAAACAGTGTTCAGTGCCTGATGCTGCTTTGCTGTAGCAAAGGTTGGTGCCAGCCTTAGCCCACGTCCTGCAGAGCCCCTGCAGGTCCAGGAGCTACAGAGGGTTCTGTGCTGCCAAGGCTTGTGCAAATCCAACAGGATTTTGTCTCGCTCTGCCCAGGGGCAGAAGGAGCTGCCATTGCACTCCCTGGGAAGGAGAGAAGGTTCCAAAGGTGCTGGATGTGTTCCTGGCTGCTGCTGCTCAGGTGTCACCTCCTGTTCCTCTGCACTCAGGAGTCAGTCACGTCTCCTTGAAGGAGCCTCATCCTGTGGAAGCTGCTCAGGAATGTCACCACTGGTGTTGGAATGCCAGTTAGTATTTGCCAATGGCAGATGTGACAGCACAGCATTGTTCTGCAGCATCCTGAGCTCAGGGACTCAGCTCTGGAAAGGCTGGCACGTCCTGTGGAACATCAGGATGTGCTGGGAGCCATCCTGTGCCTGCTGCAGCATCCTGAGCTCAAAGGGTTCAGTTTTGGAAAGGCTGGCATGTCCTGTGGAACATCAGGATGTGCTGGGAGCCATCCTGTGCCTGCTGCAGCATCCTGAGCTCAAAGGGTTCAGTTTTGGAAAGGCTGGCATGTCCTGTGGAACATCAGGATGTGCTGGGAGCCATCCTGTGCCTGCTGCAGCATCCTGAGCTCAGGGACTCAGCTGTGGAAAGGCCAGCACAGGCAGTGGGGAGCACTGGGATGTGCTGGGAGCCATCCTGTGCGCTCTGCCTCGGGCTGCTCTTTGCTGCTGCACATGTGGAGCTCTTCCCCTTGCTCTGGTTTTGCATTTACAGGGTGTGTGCTTCCTCAGGGCATTGTCAGACTTGGAATTCTTATGTAGCAAATTTGATTTTCCCACAATGTGACCCATACATTTTAAACCCAGAAAAGTTTATAAACCTCTACTGTGGGGCAGGAGAGATCATGTCACCTGTGTTTGCTCACCTGGCTTGACTGGAATATGGCAGAGTGGAGTCTTTCTGATGTTAAAAAATAAATACTCCCATTTCTCTCGTTTAATTTTTCAGGTAATCAAAGTTCCTATTGAGCAAAGAAAATTGTGCCATAATTTGTTTTAATTTGTCTGGCTTTTAACTTACTGCCATCAAAATGTTTTTATTACCTTTTCCTACTGGGTTAAAGGGTCCTCAGTGTTTTTTATGAAATCACAGCATGGCTTGGGTTAGAAGGGACCTTTTAAATGTCACCCAGTGCCACCCCCCTGCCACTGGCAGGGGCACCTTCCACCATCCCAGGCTGCTCCCTGCCCAGTCCAGCCTGGCCTTTAACACTTCCAGGGATGGGGCAGCTTCTGTGGGCAGCTGGGGCCAGGGTTCTGCCCCCTCTCCCAGGCCATGACCCTCTGGTTTGGAGGTGGGTTTGTGATCTCTTCCTGTAAATGTCCAACTTGAGCCATGGCCCTGTGTGAAGGCAGGATTCAGACACGAGTCACCCACAAGGTGTCAGAGACTGAAGACTGATGGATGTGGCTGCTGCTTGTTCATCATCACTGATCCCCCTCAGCTGCAAGTGTTGTCTGCTCCAGCCTTCTCTGAGGACCAAGGAGCAAAGTGTGGAATGATTTCTCACACAAATGCAGCCCCATCTGAGTTTCCTTTCCCTGCTCCAAGGGTGGGGCAGGATCATTCTGGTTCTGCTCTGTCACACCATCGTCTCCTTGGCCTTCACAAAGAGAGCAGAAAGCAGCAGAAAATTGGCTGATGGAGAGAAAATGATACGTTGAAACACAGTGCTACAGCAAATCAATTCTCCTTTCTGCACCAGGCAGGTGTCCTGTGTGTAACAGACAGGGGCTTTTGCTCCTTGGTCCCAGGGTCATGTACAAGAGCCAGGCTCTGCAGTAACCCTGCAGAAATTACAGGGGCTGAAGCATTGGCCTGCCCTAAAACTGGCCCATGCTTGCTGCAGCCTGTTCTCACTGTCTGGCAGTGGAGAAGAGCAGGAACTCCCAGGAAGCTCCAGGACACTGGTGGGAAACAATCCCCAGCTCGGCTGTGGGCACTGGAATGAGGCCAGGCTGGGAGAGGTTGGCATTTCTGGAAGATACAGTTTAGCTGAAAAAGGGCTGTGCTCAGCTCAGGAACAACACAGCTGAGTTGGCAAGGAAGGTAACAGAGGATTTGGAAGAAGTGCTGAGGTCAAGTCTCCTGCCATGACTGACAACCCAACACTGTGCTCTGGTTAATAACTCAGTCACTTCTATTAAATACAGATTGATTCATCCTGTTCTGCAGTGTGCACACACTCAAGTTCCTCCTCAGGGAGAACCCCAGAACTTCTCCATGTTTCTGCCTCTGGAGTGATGAGACAACTTTAATCTGTCATTTGTCACAACTTTAATCTGTTCATTGTTTTCACTGTGTTTTATCTTGTGGAATCTCTGCTCTGCTGGCTGACCCATTGCCTGCTTGTCCTTGGTGTAATTCTATGGAGACCAGTCCTGGCTTCCTCCAGCCTTCCTTTTGCTGGATTAGAGAAACCCAGTTCCTCTGGTGTTCTCTTGTAAGAGGGATTTCCATTTATTCCCTGCCTTGCTCTCTGCCTCTTCTTTCACCTGATCTACCTGAGCCCAGGTTTGGTGGCTACAGACAACATGAGAGAGTTTATCCAGGCCCTAGTTCACTAAATTCCATGTTTGTTTTTCCATTTCAAATCTGGCAGTTCCTGTTCCTGGGTGGGAATCCTCTTTAGCCACCTTTGTTCATACCTTTATTACACCTTTAGCTTTTCTTCCTGTGTCCTTCAGGACCTGGGGAGGTTTGGCCTCCACACAAGGTGCACTTAGAGATGTCTCTGCCTGGATGTTCTAGAGCAGGTGATGCCAGGTTTAGTGAAAGTTTTCCATGTATTCCTCTGTTCCTTGGATAAATACTCTTCCTGCAAGGCCTGTCCTTAGCAGCACAGCATTGAAGTAGATTTTAGGAGAGTTGTAAACTCCCCAGTCTTTATAGTCTTGTGTATTAAATGATGGGCAAAATGGACCTTTAGAGGAGTCTGAAATTGCTGGGCTGAGAAGAGTCTCCAGTGGAATTTTATAATGGAAAACATAGTGCAAAAAAATGACTGCTCCAAGGATTTCACCACACAAGAAGGGTCAGTAAGAACAGGAATAAAATTGTGTGCAGCTGAAGAGATGAAATAGAATATGTTCTAGTGTTACCCATTCCAGCTGAATCGGGCTGTCAGTTCTTGTCCTGTTTCTGGTTCTGAAATGGTTTGAGGATTGGTGGCTTTGGACAATGCTTTTTGCTTCTCTTTAAGCATGTGAGTGTTCTCATTTCCAGAGATACCCTGTCCTGCTGCACTCCACAGTTTGGCCAGCCTGGATCCTGCAGGATTCCCTCCCTTCTCTGTTTCTGTGGCTGTGGCAAAGCTGGCTCCCCATCGTGATAAGAAGGAAGTACCAGCTTCCCAAGCCCTAGTTTCTGTAGCTGATGAATTAAATAACTCACCCTTGAACCATAAAGCAGCCCAGGCTGCAAGGGCCTCAGAAGGCTCAGGGTTTTGTGGGGAAGGAGCCTTGGTGAGGTCACGGCCACCTCGGCCCGTGGCATCCAGGGATGTGACTCAGCAGCTCCCGTGGAGTTTGTCCCAGTGGAGGATTGTTCTCACTGCACCAGGATGAAATCACACCTCTATATAGACACACTGCAATACTCTTAATCTCCATAGGAATCTGCAGCCATGGCACACAGCTATCAGATAGGAGTCTCATATGATATGTCAATTTTCATGTATCTGTAGGAGCCTCGGGTTTCATTTGTGCTGGAAATGTGGCCATAGTTCATGTTCTAAAAGGCATCCTTGCTTCCTTCTCCCTCTGGGCAATGTGGCCACTGTCCTTGAGTCTCCTGGGGGAGGGATGTGCAAGAGTAGAGCAGCACCTGAGCATGGCTGGTCCCTGTCCTGTGTGCTCCCACTGGGGCTGTCACCAGTGGAGCTGTCACCAGTGGGGCTGTCACCAGTGCTGCTGTCACCAGTGGGGCTGTGGCTGGGCCCTGTCACTGCTGCTGTCACCAGTGGGGCTGTGGCTGGGCCCCTGTCCCATCTCCCAAAGGTCTTGTTCAGGGTTCTCTGCTTTGCCCTGGTTTTGTGGAGGTGTTCAGTGAGAAGTCAGTGAAGAGCTCAAACTCTCCTGCACTGTGCCCACCATCTCTGCCCTCCAGATACCCTTTCCTTTGAGAACTAAACCCATTGGAACAGAGGGAGGAATAATATCAGAGCCAGGAAACCTCCAGCCCACGTCCAGGGGCTGCTCTCCTGCCAGGGGTGCTTTTCCTTCATGTTCCTTTTCCACTGCCTGGGGTTAATTTAGCTCTCAGCAGTCACACAGCAATCTCCCATCTCCCTTTTGCTCACTGTTATTTTCAGCCTTGTCCCCATGAGCTGTCACTGACCAAAGCCAGACAGATTTAGCTCTTCTCATCTTTCCTGGTGAATCAGTGCCTCCAGCCCCTGCCCTTCCCTGTCCCAGCTGTCTGCACCCGAGGTGAACAGAAGCCCAGAATTACTTAGGTTGGAAAAGACCTCCAAGACCATCAAGTTCAAGCTCTGGCTGATGCACACCTTGTCACCAGCCCAGAGCACTGAGTGCCACATCAGTGGTTCCTTGAACACCTCCAGGGATGGGGACTCTACAGCTCCCTGAGCAGCCCCTGCCAAGGTCTGGTGACCCTTTCTGGGAAGAAAATCTCTGTGATGTCCAACCTAAACCTTGAGGCTGCAATATGACAGTTACACACTGACACGTTTTGTTGATTTACACTGACTGAACGTGTGTCAGGGCGAAGTGACAGGAGCTGAGGGGCCCAGAACTCAGCAGGACAAAGGGATCCTTTCACTGGTGGGTGCTCAGCTCCTGGCACTCTGTGGATCAAGAGGTCTGGGCTGTTCATGTCCATGCATGAGGCACCATGGAGCTGCCATCCGTGGTTTTGTCTGATCCTCTCCCATTCCTTTTGTATATTTCAGTCCCACAGAATCTAGTGGTAATAAATAATGTAATTTGCTTGAGCTTTATCTCAAAAAGCATTTTTTAAGCCTGCCACTGATACTTCATTTGGTATCTTACTGAGTTCCATTGACTATCCCTAATTCTTTTGTGATTACAAACATGGAATAATCATCTCCTGTAAGTTATTAATGGCATGAAAAGATAAAAAGGGTCTGTGTCCCCCTCCTGAATTGGAAGGCTCCCAGCCTTCCCTCATATGGAATTATTTCAATTCTGTCTGCTTTAAAGACCACACCTGATACATCTTGACAGAACCCAAATTCTTGTTCCTCTCCTGATGAGCCTCACCTGGTTCTTGGCTTGTACAGCACACACCTGTGCCAGCACTGGGTGATGTCAGTGCCAGCTCTTGGAGCACCGTTTTGCACAAGTCTGCTTAGTGAATCTTCACTTCAACAGCCAAGCCTGGAGTCTTCTCAGAATGAAATAGTTTGGGTTTTGAGAGACCTCGTTTTCATAAAATTCAGCTGCTTCTCATGAGAGGCGTTTGTGTGCCTGGTAAGAGCCAAATGTGTTCCTCAGTTGCTCCTCTGGAATGGTGTCTGGAGGAGGAGCTGAGGGTTACAGGCATCATTCTGTGTCGTCTCTCAGTCCATCAGCACAATATAAGGATTCTCGGGAAAAAAAAGAATTTTGGAAATGTTCTATAAGCATCTCAGAGATCCCAGGGAAATGTTGGGACTCTTAAACACAAGTTGTCCAGTCCTTTTGATTTTTGAAAAGATTATTGATGATATTGAATGGATTCTTTAGCTGCTGTTGAAGTGAGATCTCTCATCTTCATGTGGGTCCCGTCCCTCGTCTGTCCCAACATAAATCCAAATTATTTATTGCAGTGTGCATTTCCTGTGTCAGTATGACAGCCTCACATAAATCTTTTGGAATATGTAAATGTGAGGATTGGACACTGAGAGGCAGGGAATCAGTAAGGTTGGAAAAGACCTTGAAGATCAGCAATTCCAACCACCAACCCCGCACCACCACCACCTTCATCACTAAACCATGTCCTCAGATGCCATATCCACGTGTTTTTTGAACACTTCCAGACACGAGGCCTCCACCCCTGACCTGAGCAATCCGTGCCAGGGCTGGACAGCCGTTTACAGGAAGGAATTTTCCCAGTGTCCTGGCACAACTTGAGACTGTTTGCCCTTGTCCTGTCCCCTGTTCCCTGGGAGCAAAGCCTGTCCCCCACCTTGTTCCACCTTCCTGTCGGGGAGTTGTAGAGACCCTCCTGAGCCTCCTGTTCTCCAGGCTGAGCCCCCCAAGCTGCTCCTGGTGCTCCAGACGTTTCCCCAGCTCTGTTCCTGGATCTGGACTTGCTGATGCCCCTCAAAGTCTTTCCTGTTCTGAGAGGCCCCAGACTGACCCCAGCTGTCTGCATCCACACGTTCAACCATTTGTAAATTGATGCCTGTGCTGGCAGAAGCTTTCTGCCTCCTGGAGGTGAAGCCCTTGAACCCCACTCCTGTGGGTGTGTTTGGGGGAGGAACTTGGTCCTTCCTCAGCTCTGAGTGTTGTCCCTGGAGTCCTGTGGCTGCAGGGGTTGGTCCCTGCCCCAGTGTCTGCTGTGCCCTGGCAGGCTGCAGGACCCCTCAGTGATGAGCTGCAGGCTCAGCAGCAAATTCACACTGTCCCAAACCTGCTGGGCAGCACACAGATGTCCCTGGCTGCTGCTGGAATGTGAGTCTGTCCAGGTGGTGTGTACAGTTACTTCCTGAAAGCTGGGAATTCCTGCAGGAGCCAGTGAATCTCTTAACAGAGATGGGTGGGTGGATGAGCTTTAAGGTCCCTTCCCACCCAAACCATTCCATGATTCCATGTTAGAAAACAGGGACACCAAAACCCATGTGAAAGCTGGGCCGAGGTGGCCCCGGTTCACGTTTGGTGTGTCCCCAGTTCACGTTTGGTGTGTCCCCAGTTCATGTTTGGTGTGTCCCCAAAGGCGCAGGCACAGCCAAAGGCAGGACTGAGGGGAAGAGCTGGAACTGCTTCCCTGGGCCCTGTTTGGTGCCACTGGTGGTGAGTGGGCTCCTGGTGGGAGCCCAGGGGGAAGGATGGCAGCTCAAAGCTGATGTGGCAGCCTTTTCAATGTACCCACATTTTCCCAGGCACTGCAGCATTTTCCATGCAGGGCTGGAGCCCTGCTGAGGAGCTGGGGGTGTGGTGTGCTCTCCATGGAGGTTTGTCCTTTCTGCAGAGGAAGGAGAGGTGAGTTTTGGTGGGCAGCAGCACAGATCAGACCATCTGAGATGGGCTCTGGGTGGGTCCCTGCCTTTGGGGAAAAATACACCAAGAGTAAAATACCCAGTGAAGTCCATGGCAGGAGCAAGGGCAAGGAGGGAGCTGAGCTGTCCCTGCTGGGGGCAGGGGTTTTCTGTGCTCTGCTTTTAGTGCCAGCCCAACATGTGGTAGTCCAGGCAGCCTGGGAGCAGCCTTAGCAAGGAGGAGCTTTGGGGAACAATAACTTAAGGTTTAGTGCAAGAAACAGCCTGAGCTGCAACGTGGGGCCATTACAGGCTGCTGGGTCCAGGTCCTTCTTCTCAAGGTTCATATTCACATCAGTTACTCTTTGCACAGACCTCAAACAAACATCCACCAAGTCAGTTCCTCACCACAATGGTTGTTGTGGGAGAACTGATTTGCTTTGGAGTTTGAAATCTTCTCAGCCTACATATATTTATATCTAATTCAAGCCCCTTTGCTACAGTTGTCTCAGTATTTTTAACCTGGCCTGGTTTTTTTCTTGGTGTTTTGCTTTTCAGTGTACATTGATGGACAGAAGGTCCTTCCCCCTCAGGCCAGTTGGCTTTTCTGGCAGGTTTCCCCATATTTTTAGGCTGAACATGTGAAATCCAGGGGGTCTGTGGTGTATCTTTCTGTTAGTTCACAGCATCAGCATCCCATGCAGCTGGAAGTGACTTCCTGTGACCAGGGACATCAGACAGTCCTCAGGTGTCCACAATCAGGATCCTGTCCAGTGGATTCGGGCACTGAGCAGAACCATCAGCTGCCTTCCTGGGAAATACCAGATCCAGCTGTTAGACTGGTCTCTAAGCCTTGCCTGAAGACCTCGTTTTCTGTTGTCCTCAGAAGCTTTTGTGTTGAATGTAGAATTCCACAATTTCCTGGTCACCAGGATCATCAAGTCCAGCTTCTGGCTCTGCACAGAACAAGCCCCCAAATCCTCCCATGTGCCTGAGAGCATTGTCCAAAAACGCCTTGAACAATACAGATGTGAGTCTTTAGAGCATTTCTAGAGTCCAGTGAGTCTGCATGGAAAAACACAGGTTTTGTAATTAGTTCCTAACAGACATGGTCATGCAGGAAGCATTTGTCTTCAGGAGCTGGTTTGATTTGGGCTGTCTCAGATGTGGTGCTGTCTCATCACTACCCCATTTCTGTCTTACTTGGGTATTCCAAAACTTGGAATTTTATTCAGTTTCTGGCTCTTGCACCAGAGACAGGGAACTGATGGCAGGTCTAGAATCAGGGATTTCCCTGGGAAGATCCCAGAGTTCTGCTGTGCTGTTAACTGGGTGTCAAAGGAATTGTCAGTGTGAGTCTGATTTTAACCTGCGAGCTGCTAAAAGCAGCAGTGAGCTCTGTGAGATAGATAAGTTTTTCCCAAAACACTCTGGGAAAGCTGAGATGAAGAATGTAAATAATTTCTACACTTGTAGTTTGTTTACATGGAGGTGTTGTTTCTAATTAGATAATTATAGTGATAGGGAGTTAAACAAAAGACTAATTGTGTCTAGCTGTGTCGTATCACTCCATAAAAGAGACTTCATTTGTTTTAATAAAGTATTTTCAGCCTTTTGACATCGTAGAGTTGTGTCAGTCTTTTCTGACAGCAACATGGAAGAGCACCTCAGTTTGTTTCACGTTTCTTGCAGTGGTGTTTTGGTTTGGTTTTTGTTTCAAACTTAGCAGAATATGGAGCTCCACAAGACATTGCTTCTGTCACTGCAGAAGTGAAAGAGGGTTGGAAGGAAAGAGTGAGGAAGGTAATCTCCTGCTTCCTTTGCTGGCTGTGCCGTGGCCACGTGGAGCTGACACTGACACTTGACATCTCTGCAGCAGCCTCTCTCCACCCTGGGCTTTGTTTCCAAAGAGGTGACATGGAGGACAGCAAATCTGGTTCTCTAGAGGAGTCTGTGCTCATTTCTGTCACTTGCCTCACCAGCTCCTTGGTCCTGAGAGAGTCCTATCTATCCTGTTCCTTTCCCTGTATCCTACCACGTGCTCCCTGTCTTCCTTCTCATGACTGTGGCATTGTGAATGGTTCATGCTGGTGTCCTTAAAAGAAACAGCTTCAGGTCAAGTCAGATCAGCTGCTGGCAGTGGGCATAATTAGGTATGTAGAGGTGGGAGGTAGGAAGGAGAAGACTTGTGGATTGCTCAGCTGCAATCCTGAGCAGCTGGGGCAGAGGGAAGCAGAAGATCTGAACGCCACAGATGGGGTTTTTTGGAGCTGTGTGTTGATTTCCATCAGTACAACAAGGCCAGGTATCCATCCAGAGTATTCTGGACAAGGTGCCATCCTTGTCACTGCACGCTGTGCTGGGGTGACCTGGAGTCCCCCAGTGGCTGAAGGAATTGCACTCAAAGGGAGCCCCGTGGCAGAGCCAGGCTGTGGTGTGAATGCTGTCCCTGTTCTGTGATCCAGTTCCAGCCCACGGCTGCCCAGTTGGCCTTGTGCTGGGATCCCCTTCTGCTGTGTCCATGGTGAGCAGGCTGACTGTGGGGTCCAGGCTCAGCTGTGGGAAGGGATCTGTGTGTTCCACGTGTTGTGGTGGTGGTGCCTGTGAGGCGTGAGTGCCAGGGCTCACCCAGGGGTGCCAGGGCTCACCCACAGGTGACACAGCTCACCCACGGGTGCCAGGGCTCACCTACAGGTGCCAGGGCTCACCCACGGGTGACACAGCTCACCCAGGGGTGCCAGGGCTCACCCGCGGGTGCCATGGCTCACCCACGGGTGACACAGCTCACCCACAGGTGCCAGGGCTGCCCCAGCGTGTCAGTAGATGACTCGGAGGTGCTGTTTTTATCGAGGGTTGTGCCTTGCTCTGGGGCTCTCTGCCCCGTAACCACTGTCCTTCTGCTTGCAGCTGACGCTGACCATCGTGCGGCAGACGGGGGGGCTGGGCATCAGCATCGCGGGGGGCAAGGGCTCCACGCCCTATAAGGGGGATGACGAGGTAAGGCCGGGGCTCTGGCACTGCTGAGGCACCTGCCCTGGGGCTGGCTCTCCCTCGCTGGGGCCTGGGGGTCCTTCCTTACCTGTGGGGCTTTGGGGCCGGGCGGGAGCAGCCCTGGATCCCCCCAAATCAACAGGCTGGCGGGGTGGAGCAGACGGTCTGACCTGGAGCAGCCATGGGAGCAGAGGGCTCCTTCCCAGCTGTGTCCTGGGACACAGAGCGTGGCGTTGGTCCCCACCTGGCGGCATCAGCTGCGTCAGGTGCCAGTTCCACTGGAGAGGGTTAACGTGTCATTCCCTGGTCTTGTGTCTCAGCTGGGGGCAGCCCTGCCGTGGGGTTTCTGTCCCCTTGTCACCCTGGGGCGGCCCTGCCGTGGGGTTTCTGTCCTCTTGTCACCCTGGGGTGGCCCTGCCGTGGGGTTTCTGTCCCCGTGTCACCCTGGGGTGGCCCTGCCGTGGGGTTTCTGTCCCCTAGTCACCTTGGGGCAGCCCTGCCGTGGGGTTTCTGTCCCCTTGTCACCCTGGGGCGGCCCTGCCGTGGGGTTTCTGTCCCTTTGTCACCTTGGGGCGGCCCTGCCGTGGGGTTTCTGTCCCCGTGTCACCCTGGGGTAGCCCTGCAGTGGGGTTTCTGTCCCCTTGTCCCAGCGGGGTGATGTGGTTGCTGTGTCCCCTCATTCTGGGTTCAGGACTGGCCAGGGACTGACCCCTCTCCTTGGAGCTGAGGGTGCTGAGGGGTCTCTGCACTCTGAAGGGGCAGGCAGTGGGCTCTCCACGTAACAGATGGTTTTGTTTCCAGGGCATCTTCATTTCCCGTGTGTCTGAGGAGGGCCCTGCAGCTCGCGCAGGGGTCCGTGTTGGTGACAAGCTCCTGGAGGTAAGGACTTGACTCCTGTGAAGGAAATGCTTCTGGTAATTTGGAGTGGAGATTTGAGATGATTGGGAATGGATTTCCATCACACACGTTTTAGACCAAATTAAGCATTAGGAGATGTGTAAGAGCTAAACAAAATCCCTTTGGCTCAGAGATGGTTGCTTAATTTATGTTACCATGAATCCTTTAGTGCTTTATAAGCTCCTGAATTTACGCTGGCCTAGCTCTGGGTTGTGTGACCCAGATGGGAAAAAATACAGCCCCAGCAGGCTGAGCTGTGCATACCTGGGCGAGGCAAAAGTGAACTCTGTAAAATAACTTGCTACCCAGGGAGCCAGCCATGGGAGTTGTTTGTGTGGAAGGGACCTTAAAGCTCATCTCATTTCACTCCCTGCCGTGGGCAGGGACACCGTCACTAGAGCAGGTTGCTCCATCCCAGGCTGCCTGGGCCTGATCCCCTGGTTCTCCCTGATGTGCCACACTCAGGGTGACCTGCTCTGAGATTCCCACACTGAGGGACTGTCGCACTGACAGCTCCAGGTGTTTTGAGGCTGTGAGCAGGTGGATGTCCCTTCTGGAAGACGGACAAGGGTCGACCTGAGTTGTGTTGAATTTTGCTGAATTTTGTTGGTGGAGATGCTTCTGTGTGGGGTGTTACCTGTCTGGGATGTTGCCTGTAGGGATGATACGGGTATAGGGAATTCAGGACTCCCTGTAGGGAAAAAACCCCTCTGAAAGGCCTTACCTTGGTTGCCCTGGCCTGGCACAGGTAGCAGGTGCTGTGGGAATGCAGGAAACCTTCCCAGAGGTCTTGACACACCTGTGGGAGCAGGGCCTGGGTGGGTGTGGCAGGACCGAGACAGTTCCTCGGGCAGCAGAGGCTCAGCTGGGGCTGTGTGTTGGTCGGGGCTATATCTGAGGGGAGGCTCTGTGTTGGCCGGGGCTGTGTGTGCGAGGCCAGGGCTGTGTCTGAGGGGAGGCTCTGGGTTGGCCGGGGCTGTGTGTGCGGGGCCGGGGCTGTGTCTGAGGGGAGGCGGTTTGTGCGAGGCCGGGCGCTGTGTGGGGCGGGCCTCTGTGTCGTTGGGGGTGTCCCGGCGGGGAGGAGGCTGTGTGCAAGGCGGGGCTGTGTGTTGGTCGGGGCTGTGTCTGAGGGGAGGCTGTTTGTGCGAGGCCGGGCTCTGTGTTGTTTGGGGCTGTGTGTGTGAGGCCGGGCTGTGTGTCTGAGGGGAGGCTCTGTGTTGTTTGGGGCTGTGTCTGAGGGGAGGAGGCTGTGTGCAAGGCCGGGCTGTGTGTTGGTCGGTGCTGTGTGTTATTTGGGGCTCTGTGTTGTTTGGGGTGTGTCTGAGGGGAGGCTGTGTGTGCGAGGCCGGGCTCTGTGTTGTTTGTGGCTGTGTCTGAGGGGAGGCTCTCTGTTGTTTGGGGCTGTGTGTTGGTCGGGGCTGTGTCTGAGGGGAGGAGGCTGTGTGCGAGGCCGGGCTCTGTGTTGTTTCGGGCTGTGTGTTGGTCGGGGCTGTGTCTGAGGGGAGGCTCTGTGTTGGTCGGGGCTCTGTGTTGTTTGGGGCTGTGTCTGAGGGGACGCTGTCGCCGTCCCTGCCCAGGTGAACGGAGTGTCCCTGCACTGTGCCGAGCACCACGTGGCCGTGGAGGCGCTGCGGGGCTCGGGCAGCTCCGTGTCCATGACGGTGCTGCGGGAGCGGATGGTGGAGCCGGAGAACGCCATCACCGTCACCCCCCTGCGCCCCGAGGACGACTACAGCCCCCGGGAGCGGCGCGGGGGGCTGCGCTTCCCTGAGTGCCCTGAGGGAGCTCCGGCCACCGAGAGGTTTTCCACCTGCCTGATGCGCAACGAGAAGGGCCTCGGCTTCAGCATCGCCGGTGGCAAGGGCTCCACTCCTTACCGGGCTGGGGACACGGTCAGTCCTGATCCCCTGGGATCCCCGAGTCTCCCTCATCCCTGGGCATGCAGCAGTGCAGCCTGGCCCTGGGCTGGTGGGCCAGGCGGTCTCTGAGAGCCAGATATTCTTAAGTCAGGGAATCATGGAATTCCAGCGTGGTTTGAGTTTGGAGGGACCTTAAACCTCACCTATTCCATTCCCTTGTCATGGCCAGCTTCCACTGTCCCAGGCTGCTCCAAGCCCTGCCCACCATGGCCTTGAACACCTTCAGGGACGGGACAGCCACAGCTTCTCTGGGCAACCTGTGCCAGGGCCTCCCCACCCTCAGATATCCCAATATCCCATCTGTATTAGATAGGTTAGGTTAGAGCATCTAACCCTGCCCTCTGGCAGTGGGAAGCCATTCCTCCTCACGCTGTCACTCCAGGCCCTTGTCCAAAGTCCCTCTCCATCTTTTTTATAGAAGGAG
The DNA here is from genome assembly GCA_013400495.1 of Nicator chloris. Lineage (NCBI taxonomy): Eukaryota > Metazoa > Chordata > Aves > Passeriformes > Pycnonotidae > Nicator > Nicator chloris. The sequence continues at coordinate 139,973 of WAAE01002151.1, forward strand.
CGGGGCCGGGGCTCCCAATCCCTGCCAGTGACATCTAATCCTTCTGCTGCCCTCTTGGCACAGATGCCAGGCTCTGGGCCACAGAAGAGTTTTGCTGCCAGGGGCTCTGGGAGCAGAGGGTTTGTGTGGAGTGAGGAGCACATGGGAAGCATCAGGACAGGGGAAGGGTGTGTGGAGGAGAGAGGACTGAGACCTGCCTGGTGTCTGGGAACGGGTTTGGAGAGCCAGGCTGAGGTGAGGGATAGCCCAGGCTGCTCTGACCTTGCTGACTGTGCTCCAGGGGATCTTCATCTCCCGGATTGCAGAGGGTGGTGCAGCCCACCGGGATGGGATCCTGCACGTCGGAGACCGAGTCATCTCGGTGAGTGTGTGTGCAAGGAGGGGGCTGACTCGGTTCCACGCCCTTCCTCTTGCAGGGGCTGCTTCTCTGTTACTGGAGCTGGATTTTGGGGGTCCTTTTTTCAGCTCCTGAGCCTTCTGGGAGAGCATGTAATTTGGGTGGTTCTCCCCTGTCTGGTGGTGGGTGCAGTTACACCTGCCCTTTCCCAAATGCTTTATGCAAGTGCTTTCCCCAGGAGTGGCACAGAGGGAGGGGACACAGCAGCACTGCCCCAGCCTCGTGTCCCTCTGGAGCCTGGGTGGCAGCTGGGGGGCTCGGGGATGGGGAACCCCTTGGGGCACAGAGGGGTGGCAGGGTCAGCGTGGGCTGGAGCAGCAGGAGCTGCCCAGGGGTGCTGTGGAGCAGTGCAGGGGTACCTCAGTGCTTCCCTGCTTCACTTGGAGCTCTGGCCTCGGCCTCCCGTCCTGTCCGTGCGGATCTCGCTACTCTCACCTCGTGTCTCTGCCTCCTGGTCCTCGCTCCCCTCCTGTGGGAGCCTCTCCTGAACCTCCCAACCCTCTTCCCACGCTTGCATGCTGCCTCTGAGGGAAACCTCCAGATCCTGGTGCTGGTGGTGGGTTTCTGGCCCAGCTGCTGTGGTAAGAGCACGTGTTACCACAGCGCTGGCGTGAGTAAGCACTGATACAGCCTCGTCAGTGCTGGCTTCTGTCTGCTCTATCCCTGGGCTGGGACTGTGCTGTATTTGCTCAGGCACAACATTTTAGTGGAGCTTGGGCCCACGTCTGACACTGGTGTCTTGGCAGGAAGCTTGAAGTGGTATAACATCTCTCTCTCCCTTGTAGTGCTCCCCACTCCCCAAAATCAAACCCTGACTGTGATTAATGCCAGATTGACTGAATTATTTTGGATTTGGTCACGTTTTGATGCTCCATGGTACAAGACAGTACTGAGGCCTGTCATTTGGGGTTGGTTTGCTCGACCTGTGGGAAAAAAAGACACAAAATCTTAGAACAGATTCAAAAGTCAAACCTGTCTCCACCCTGCTTCAGCAGCTCTATTTATATCCATGGGCAGCTTCATAGGAAAAGCAGATCTAATTCCCTAGTAACAGCATGCAGTGGATTCCTCATGGGATGTGTGAGCCCAGGGCTTACAGAGTTCAAGCCTTTGCCGGATTTTGACATGGCTGAGGCGTTGCTGTTGTTCCTGACACCCCCAGCAGGGTCCCCTTGGTTACCTGTGCTGAGGTGTGTGACCATTCAGGTTCGGTGCTGAGCACCAGCTGATGCTCAGATCCTGTGCTCACCTCTGATGAGTGCAGGAACATGCCACCTTTCAGGAGAAAGCTCCCCAGGACTACTTCCAAGCCTGCTTACCACACTCTCTGAAAGCAGCAATTGCCCATTTTTGTTGGAAAGCTTCCATGATGCCATGATTTGTAGGATGTGGGTGCAGGTTCCCTGTACTTGCATGGGGAAGGGGAGGCCCTTGCTGGTACAGGGCTCATAGGTCCCTCAGACAGGACCCATTTCCAAAGCCACAGTCTCCTGGTCATGCTCAGCTCTCGCTTTGCCAAAGAATTGTTTTCTTAAGCAAATAAATACAGCACAGCTTCCTGCTCTTCCCCTGTGCTCTAAGTCCTCCTGGACTTCTCCTCAGCAGAAGAACTGGGATTGCTCCTTTGACTTTCTTAGGGGAGCTTTGAGCACATGGATTGAAGAGCCCAGCCTAGGTCTGCCGTGAGTTAACACCCCTCAACATGCCCCAGCAACTGTCCCTCACTCCCCTGGTTCCCTGTGTTCCTGTGTCTCTTGGGAGTCATTTTGGTGGGGGAAGACACTGGACAGGGACCTGCTGGGGGGAGTGCTGGAGTTGTGGGATGGGAATCTGGCAGGGAGGGTGCAGGATTGGGAGCAGTTGCTAAGGGCAGCTGATTTTTTTGAGATGGGACTGGGAAGGAAACTGATGGTGGGGAGATTTAGGATAGTGGTGGGTGACACATGAAGTCCTAATGAGGCAGTGTGACCCCTTAGAGATTTGCCAGGATAATATAATTCCCTGGCACAAAGAGAAATATGTGGAGCAGGGCAAGGACAGACACTGTCCCTTCCCCATGGCATTCGGGGAGCCATGCTGCATGGCTAGCCTTGCTCTCTAGCTGGATAAAGGCCATGGAAAATGAGCTGCCCAAAATCTGGGTAGCCACCAGGATTGCCAGGTAGTGGAGAGTTACTGGGTGAAATGCACCAAGGGCTGTTACATTTGAGACACCTCTGAGTCCTGGAGTCCTGTGCCCTGCAGGGTCCCTGCTCCAGGGAGGCACCGCTGTGCCCTTCTGGTCTGACCCCATCTGACCACTCTGATCCTGTGAGGGGCAGGAAAACAGCAGAGGACATGTGAGAAACGAGAGTGGGTCATGCTGCTGCAGGTCTGTGTGTGCAGTGTCACTGTGGTGTCACAGTCAGAGCAAGGCTTGGGTTGGAAGGGACCTTAAAGATCGTCTTGTTCCCACTCAATGAGCATGTTTGGCCTTGATCTGGTGGTAGAACCAATGAGCCAAATCTCTCCTGCATGTTGCCTTTAACCATCAGAGGAACCCTCCCTTCCCAGTCCCCTGGACACATGGCTGCTGCTTTCCCTGCTCCCAGGTGCAGCTGTCAGCAGGGATAAGTGCAGACTGCAGATGTGGAACACACTGCAGACACAGCTGGTCCCCAGTCCCAGAGGCAGGAGGGGGGCAGTACCTTTACAGGTGCACACCTGAGCACAGGTAGTGCTCACAGGGCAGGAACAACAGCCACCTTCTCCCTGGTGCTGCCCTGCAGCTCATCAGCATTCAGCTTGCTGGTGGAACCTGCACACGTCCTCCCTCCCTCACTCCAGTGAATGCTCCTGGCTGCAGGTCTCCAGCCTCTGCTCCACGCAGCGAGGTCTTCCAGGCCCTTTGCTCAGACCCCAAGCTTTTCATCCAGCTCCTGGGCCACCTCTTGAGTCTTCCCACGTTTTGGATTCCTCCTTGCTGGCTAGTCCAGCTTGAATTTTACCAGTAGCTCTCGCACATGTACCCAGAACAGAGTGAACTGGCACAGTAAATACAGAATGTGGGGAGAAGGCAGAGCAGATGTGGACTCAGGCCCAGAGCTTGGCCAGACCAGCACTGATCAGCAGCCTCTTGTTCTCCCCTGTATTTCCCCGTGCTTGTTCCTCACCTCCAGTCCTCTTCCTGTTCTGCTAAATGTCCCATAATAAGTGCTGCATATTCCCACAACACCTCCTTCAAGCTTCCTGCAGCCACTAGTCCTTTCCTACAAGACATGTGCTGAGACAACCCCGTAGAATCTCTATTTCTTCTGCGAATCGGTTGCCAGGTCTGGTCACACTTCTCCAGTGTGGGTGATTCCTTTGGGTGATTGTTTTTGGTGACTGCTTTAGGGATCCACCCAGGAGTGTCTGAGCCGTGTGTCTGTTACCTGCACTCTGTTCAGGGCTGTGCACCTGTGGTAATTCATTACCTTTCCTGCTTGGTGCCATGTCCTGTGCTCAGCAGCCATTGCTCAGGTTCCTTTCATCCTTCCTGTGGGCATGTGCCAGCTGCTGCCTTGACATCCTTGTGGTTCATGCCAGAGGTGTCCCTCTGGGGACAGTGCTCTCAGCAGAGGTGACACCGTGGAGTTCCCAGCACAGTACAGGGCCGCTTGTGCTTCTCCCTCCCAGTCCTAAGGAGAGCAGCACCCACGGCTGTGGGTGGGACGGGGCAGGTGGGGTGAGTGCTGGGGGGGTCACAGGGGCCTGGCAAAGCCCTGGCAGATGGTGCATGTCAGCTGAGTGCAGAAACTGCTCTCTGGGAAGGAGCTGGGGAGTAACAATAATATCTCTGGGAATCAGGCAGTGGGGAGTTGGGCTACAAAGCCCAGTTGCTGTGACTGTTACAGTCATGTTTTTATTTCATGAGCTGATCAAACCCCATCTTGGCAGCTCCTTTTTTCATGTCCCCATTGTTCATTTTGGAAAGTTTTTTCCAGAACCTAATCACTAGACATCTTTTAATTTTCAGCTTCAACTTTTTCCTGTCAAGTCTTGTTGTTTTGGCTGTGTTCTCTGAGCTCGGCTCTCCTCAGGTTTCTGCCCCTTGTACATCCATGGAGAACAGTCATGTCCTTTCCCATCCTTTGAGTTTCTAGGGAAGCAGTTTTAAATCTTAATTTTGTAGGAAAGGCTCTCTGTTCTTTCAAATCTCTCTGTACCTGGGGTCAATTTTAATGCCCTAGAGCTGGCATCTTCCCCGGGCTACCATGACCTTGCCCAGCATGGGCAGCCAGTGGCCCAGTGACAGGTCCTGTCACCCATCAGATTGTGCCTGCAGTGTCTGTGTTGGGGCTTTGGGTGACCAATGAGGGCAGGTGGCTCGGTGACAAGGCAGCAGGTGCTGTGACATTGCTACTGGCAGTCACTGCTTTTGCTTCTCCCACGAGCCCTTTGGCTGCGGGAGGTGGAACATCCCACCTGGCCTGTGTGGTCCCCTTGAGCACCACGTCAGTGGTGTGCAGGGAACGTGGGAAAGGGGCAGGAAAGCTGAGTAGGAAGGGAATTGGGATCCGCGGGAATGAGCAGGTGCCCGTGTCCCCTTGCCAGGTCAGAGGGAACTGGGAGAGGTACAAGGTGCTTTGGGGCACAGGCCTTTGAGTGGGGCAGGGCTGCCGGGGGCTCGGCCGAGCGCCGGAACAGCGGGCAGCGCCGCGGAGCCGCCCTGACGCCGAGTTTGCGGGTTGTTCTAGATCAATGGGGTAGACATGACAGAAGCCAGGCATGATCAGGCCGTAGCGCTGCTTACCGCGGCCTCCCCCACCATGGTGCTGCTGGTAGAGAGAGCGGGCGCGGAGCAGCCCGGCCAGGGAGGCGCGCCCCGCGGGCGCATGCACTCCCCGCCGCCGCCCCCCGCGCCCGGGGACAGCCCGCCCCAGGAGACGCCGGCGCCGCCGAGGAGCCACCTCCCCAGAGGGCTGGAGGATCAGTACCCCATCGAGGTGAGCGTGGCTTGGGGCTGGGGGCGGTGCAGTCCCGGCTGGGTTCCGTTTGAAAGATGGGTGTTGTGGTGGGGCCCGTCCTGCTGGGTTATTGGGGCCTGGAGATGTCATCATGGGATGGCCTGAGCTTGGGCTGGAAGGGACCTGGAAGCCCATCCAGACCCACCACCTGCCATGGCAGGGACACCTTCCACTATCCCGGCTTGCTCCAAGCCCTGGCCAACCTGGCCTTGAAAGCTTCCAGAGAGGAAGTAGCCACCAGTGCCAGGGCCTCCCCACACTCACAGGGAAGGATTTCTCCCCAGTATCCCATCTAACGCTGCCCACTCTCAGGGAACCCATTGCCCCTTGTGTCACTCCAGGCCCTTGTCCAAAATACCTCTCCAGCTCTCTTGGAGCCCCATTGTAGCTCTTCTCCAGGTTGCAGAGTCCCACATGGGGAACTCCCTTGTCCCATGAGTGTTCACCTTGTGCTTACCCATGTAAAACACCCCGAGTCCATGTGTGTCAGTGTTTATGGTCTGTATGTGATACCCTTCATTGCCTTTGACACTGCTTCTTGTTCCCTTCAGGAAATTCACCTGGTGAAAGCAGGTGGTCCCCTGGGCCTCAGCATTGTCGGAGGCAGCGACCATTCCAGTCATCCCTTTGGGATTCATGAGCCAGGTGTCTTCATCTCCAAGGTAGGGTCCCAGGAAAGCTGGTCTGAGTGTTCCTGAGCTGTTGATTATTGGGATTCAGATGAAGGATTTTGATGTGAATCTAGACGTGCAGGATGGATTTGTGAAATAAGGGCATAGGAGAGGGATGTGTGAAGGGTTGTTTGTACTGGATGTGCTGCTGCTGGAGCCATCTGAGGGCATGTAAAAGCCTCAAACCTATATAATCCGTGCTGAATCCCCCTTTGAAGGGATCCCAGTTAGCTTTTGAAATTGCTGAGTTCATGTTGGCTTTAATGAGTCCTGGGAAGATGCTGGCATTGCAGAAAGCCAGTCATTGCTGGGAAAGTGCTGGTGGCATCAATGTGTCACTACTGAGCTGCTCTGCTGTGCTCAGGCCAGTGTCCTTTGATCCCGTGTTCCCATTCCAGTGGTGACATCAGCTCATGCCATTCAGGTACAGCACGCAGGCTGGCCACTGGCTGCAGCCCATTTCCTCACAGTCCTGCACATCCATGCTCATTGCAATAGGGATGCTGGAACATCATCCCTGCTGAGCCCTTTGTACTTCCTGGCTTCTCTTGTCACTTGGAGATGTTGAACCTGCCCCCTCTGACACCTGTGGCTGGGTTCACACCTTGTTAAGGGCCGTTTGGAATTCTAGGAGTGATGCCTGCCAGGTCTCTTCCTTCATGTGCCCATGGTTTTTCTTGCAGTGCATCAGCAGGTCAGTGAGGAAGGATTTGCTCTTCTCAAAGCCTAACTAATTCTTTCCCACCATCCCTGCTTGCCCATGTGCTCACAGATTTCACCCTTTCCTTGCTGACTCCTTTGTTTCACCAGGAACACAGGTTTGGTTATACGTTTAGACCCTCTGTAGCTCTCAGGAGCCCCTGTAGAGCACTAGATGAGGACTGGATTAGTCCTGGTGCTGTCAGTCCTAGGCAAAATAATGGCAACACCGGCAGGGCATTGGTTCAGATTAAATTGGGAACATGGGAATAATATCTGGAGTAGCACATCAAAGCACATCCCACTTCATTCTTCAGCAGTGTTCCCAGATCTGTCACCTCTTAGGGAACTCTGTCTGCAGAGAGAGGGGCCAGAACCAGCCTGCGGGGTGTTGGAGGGTGCCCGGGGACACAGCCACACCCCCAAGGGGAGGTGGCCTCCCCGCTGTGGCTGCAGCCGTGGTTGTGTGCAGGTGATTCCGCGGGGGCTGGCGTCGCGCAGCGGGCTGCGGGTCGGGGACAGGATCCTGGAGGTGAACGGCATCGACCTGCGCCACGCCACGCACCAGGAGGCCGTCAACGCGCTGCTCTCCAACGCGCAGGAGCTCAGCATGCTGGTCCGCAGGGACCCCGCCCCGCCCGGCATGCAGGTGGGCTCCGGGGAGGGGAGGGCCCGGGCAGGCACTCGGGGTGGTGCTGGGGCAGGTTCTGACCGGGCTGCAGGTCTGGGACTAGGATACAGCCAGACTGCCGTGTGCAACTTCCTTCTCCTTTGGCAGAAGCCAGTCTCTTGTAAGTGCTTCTCCAGCTGGGGCGTGGTGAGGATCTCTTGGCATGGCCTGGTGACTCTGTCACCAGGGAACAGAAAGGGGCAGGGCCTCACCAACAGGAATAAGCTGCCAAATGAGAGATGGGGCTAATTCAGGCCTTTTCCAGGGCATTTAGAATTGTGGTCACCCCGAGGGGTGGTCCCTCGGCTGAACTTGGCCCAGAAACAAGGAGACTCTTCTGTGTTTCCAGGAAATATGCATTGAAAAGGCTCCAGGAGAGAAGCTGGGCATCAGCATCCGAGGTGGAGCAAAGGGCCATGCTGGCAATCCGTTTGATCCCACTGATGAAGGCATCTTCATCTCCAAGGTACCCGAGCACCACCTCTGCAGGCACTGCCAGGGAGAAGGGTGATCCCTGGGGGAGCTGTTGGAGTATGCTCTCAGCTTTCACTGGTGCATCCCTTCTGGAGATTCTCCCTCCAGCAAAGGAGACAAGTCCTTGTCCTTTCATATTTCTTCCTCTACAACAGCTACACAGTTTCTTATTTTATTTCCTGCTTGCCTTTATTTTTCTTCGTGTTTCTTCTCTCATGTTTTTTTTCTATAATGCAAACCCACACATCTTTCCTTGTACCCACATTCCTATTGGTCCCCCTGTGCCTGTGGCTTCTTCTTCCCTGCCCACTTACACATGCAAGCTCTTTTCTCCTTCCATGGAAAGTGTCAGGAATTCCTAACCTTTTCTCCTGTGCCATGCACCCTGTGTGTAACTTCGTTCCTTTTTTAGGTGACTGCTTGTGTCACACTTAGTTCTCACATCACTTTTCCTCCAGAAATTACACGCTTTCTTGTTCAACTTATGCTTATCAGTTTGTGCTCCTCCCAACCCTTTCCAAAAAGTTTTTATTGCTGCTTCTTTGCTGACAGCAGAGCACAGCAATAAGTGGTGTCATTTTGGTCTTGCTGCTGACAAAGAGGACTCTGGGTGTTCACCTTCGTGTCACTGGTTCGCTCTTGAGCTGTTTTTTTGCGGTCGAAACTGATGTGAGTTCTCCTCATGGCTGAAGACACTCCATAATTGGCAGTCAGCCCTGATAATTGATAGTTGGTTGCTGTTAAGGCTAGGGAACATTCAGCATTTGTTGTTATGTGGCTGTAACTGTTTTACCTGGGTTCTAATTCCCTCTTTCAGAGTGACAGTTGCACATCCATCTGGGTCATTGGTAACAGCAGGAATAGAAAACCTGGGATTATTCTGACTGACAGTTATTTTGAGTAATTGGGTCTGGTTTTCTCTGCTGCAGCATTACAGCATTTGGGGGTTGGAAGGTTCACAGTTTAGCTGTGGCAAGAGTTAGTTTACCCCATTTCCCGTCCCTGTTTTTCCCAACACTTGTTGTTTTAGCCTGCAGAAAACCAAAATCCTGAACTTCCCTGCTCTCCCTTGCGCTGTGTTACTCCCCTCAACCTCTCTTACCTGTACTGTCTGGAATTTTCCTGCCTCTAATTTTCCTTGGATATTTGTGGTAACCAAGAGACAAAGTGGTGCTTTTCCTCTTCTTCCTGTTTGCATGTCTGATCCCTGCCTCCTTCCTCCTTAATTTGTCTTCATTTGCATTTCCATTGTGTCTCTCTTCCACCACAAAATGATTTCTCTTTCCGTGAGGTGCATCATGATGTGACAGCTTTTCCTTCTCACCTGCTTCTTTCCTTGGGACAACGTATTTCAAATTCACGTTCTTTATCTCACATGAAAGATTCTTCCACACCTGTTCCCTCCACCAGCCTGTGCAGGTTCTTCCTGTTCTGCCCTCTCCACAGTACTTGCAGATGCTCCCCTGGCGTGCAGCTGCAGGCTGTTGTCCCCGTTGTTCCCCGTGTGTGCTGTCCCCTCCTTCCCTCCACGGTGCCCAGGCCCTCCTGTCACAGGCCCTCCTGTCACAGGCTCTCCTGGCTCCTGTGAGGCCCCGCCCCGCAGCGGCCCCGCCCCGCAGCGGCCCCGCCCTGTAGTGACCGTCCCTTCAGCGACCCCGCCCGCTGTGTTCCAGGTGAGCTCCTCGGGGGCGGCAGCCCGCGACGGGCGGCTGCAGGTGGGGATGAGGATCCTGGAGGTGAACCACCAGAGCCTGCTGGGCATGACGCACACGGAGGCCGTGCAGGTGCTGCGGGGCGTGGGCGACGCGCTGCTGGTGCTGGTCTGCGACGGCTTCGACCCCCGCGCCGCGGCGGCCATCGAGGTCAGCGCTGGACTGCAGGTGCCCCTGGAACCCCCCAGTCCCCCCCACGTGGATCCCACCTCTTCCTCACACAACGCTGTCTTCTCCCAGCCTTGTGCTTGTCGATTGTTTTGGTTTCCTGAGGTCCCAGATTTCAAAGTCTGACCTGTGATATGAACTGGAAGGGGGTCTCCCTCTGGACTGTCTTTCTCCTGCTGGTGCCAGAACTGTCCCACAATAGCACTGCACTGAAAAAAATAAGTTTTCAAGCTCATTTTCACTAGGCTATTTGTGCCCATTTTTTCTTGGCCAGTGTTACATTTACAATAAATGATCTGGCTCTTTATTGGTGTTCATCTTTCCCCACAGGGTAAAGCTTCCCTGGAGCAGTCCTGTGCCCTCTCACATTTCTGTTTCCAAGGCTTAGCTAGTCAGCTTTTGTATTCTCCAGTAGAACATGAAGCCAGTCCCTGCTCACCTTGTCCCTTTCTTGCACCTGGATCAATTTAAATTCAGCTTACTTAGACCTTGGATTCCTCAAACAATTGTCAGCCTAAATGGCAGAGATGGAGCTGGATGCTCTTCAGGTCCCTTCCAACCAAAACCAGTCTGGGATTCTGTGGAATAAGGCTTCAAGTTGTTAAAAGAATTCAGTTTCTGACTGGCTTGGGATTGTCCTGTATCTGGGAGGCTGGAACAGGGAGTTTTTGGGATGGCACCCTGTGGCTTCCACCAGGTGTGATTTGCTGTTTGCTTTGCAGATGTCCCCAGGAATCATTGCAAACCCTTTTGCTGCTGGCATTGGGCGCAAGAACAGCCTGGAGAGCATCTCCTCCATCGACCGGGATCTGAGCCCCGAGGAGCTGGAGATCCTGCAGAAGGTGTGTGTTGTGGCTGAGCTGCCAGCACGTTACAGCATGGAAGCAGTTTCTGGAGAGCTCCAGTGTCCCCGTTGGTGCATGCAGCCTGCAGTGTGCTGGGCAGTGGGCATGGCAGGGGATCAGCAGGACCCAGCCCTTGGATCAGGGACACGCCAGGATGGGACTGTGACACCTTCATGAGGTTCTAGGTGCTGCAGGTGTGGAGAGAGCACTGGCTGAGGTGGCTCTAACTCTGCTCTCTCCTAGGAGATGGAAATGGTGAGAGAAGCCACTCAGTGGGAGAGAGAAGAAATGGAGAAAGTGGTGAGAGATTATTTGTGCAGCAGAATCTGTTTGTGGCAGTGTCTCTGCTGGGCCTGTGAGTCCCAGGAAGGTGTCACAGGTTATCTCTGCCCTGTTGTCAGTGCCATGGGGAGCTCTGGAGCTCTGCCCCGTTGTCAGTGCCATGGGAGCTGTGGGTCTGTGCCCCGTTGTCAGTGCCATGGGAGCTGTGGGTCTGTGCCCCGTTGTCAGTGCCATGGGGAGCTGTGGGTCAGTGCCATGGGGAGCTGTGGGTCTGTGCCCCGTTGTCAGTGCCATGGGAGCTGTGGGTCTGTGCCCTGTTGTCAGTGCCATGGGAGCTGTGGGTCTGTGCCATGGGAGCTGTGGGTCTGTGCCCCGTTGTCAGTGCCATGGGGAGCTGTGGGTCAGTGCCATGGGGAGCTGTGGGTCTGTGCCCCGTTGTCAGTGCCATGGGGAGCTCTGGAGCTCTGCCCCGTTGTCAGTGCCATGGGGTGCAGCTCTGGGCATTCCCTCTCTGTCGTGCTCTGCTCTGTTGCCCTGGCTGCTCTTTGGCTTTGCTGCACCTCCCTGTGCACCTCTGGTGATGTTCCTGTGGCATTCACAAAGACCACCCTTGTTATTTGCTGGCACCTCCTGGCCAAGCTGCAGCTTTAAGAAAAATGGCCAATGAGCTTGGAAGTCCCAAATTCAATGTTTTCTCTGTCCAGCACCCTGTGACTGACAGAACTTCTGTGAGCAAGGATGAGAACACACAGCTCCGAGCTGCCCTGAGTGGAGAGGTGATGCTGTTGATCAGTCACAGCTTTGTGCTCCTCAGTTCACATGGTCATTTCTCTGCTTTGCTGTGAGAGTTTTGTGTCTGCCCAGTGGCTCAGCCTGGCACAGAAGGAGAATTTCACAGAAGGAGACTTTCACAGAAAGAGATCCAGCAGACTGAAGCCTCTTGAGGACTTAGGGTTTCCAGTCATCCCTCTTAAAACAGTAATTTATCCAGTCAGAGTCGCTGGAAGAAGAGGGAAAACTGAATTCTTCAGTGGGGAATCTGCTCCCCTGACAGATGCGTGTGTCCATTTTTCAGGTGTTTGGTCAGGTTTCCTGTTCAGATACACCTGAAGTTTCCCTCAGTTCTCTCTGCAGCTGCAGTCCCTGAGTTTGTTCACATTTGCTGCCCCACAAGAGCAGGGTGAGGTTGGCCATTCTGGATGGAAGTCACATGAGCTCATAGGATGATCTTCAACCTGATCCAGTTGAAGACATCCCTCATTGCAGGGTCCTGGACAAGGTGACCCTGGAAGGTCTCTTCCCACCCAAACCATCCTGACTAATTTGGGTAGGAGGGGCCTCAGCAGTTCTCTTGGTTCAGAGAGGCAATTCAGATCAGATTTAGTTTTTTTCTGTAAAATGTCTCATTCCTTGCCTGGGCAGGAACTCAGAGTGCTTTGATGTGGTTTCAGCAAACCTGATTTCATTGTGTTTCTATCTGAGCAGAGGCTGTTCCTGCCAGTTTTAATGTTGGCAGCATATGGCTTTGAATATGGATATATGGATTGAAATACGTTCCAGGAGACTTCAGGTACTGTGGGTCAGTGTCAGCATTCCTGCCACCTGTGAAGGTACCAAATGTGGCCCCAAACTATGCTGCCACCTGTGAAGGTACCAAATGTGGCCCCAAACTGTGCTGCTCGGGCTGAGCAGGTGGCATTTGTGCAGGCTGAGGTAAAAACTTTGCCAAAATTTATACCGAGATTACTTAAAAATACTTGGGTAAAAAAACCCCAGAAAAACCTTTATGATTGGTGAAGTAGCAGTGGCCATATGGCATTTTAAAAAATGCTGATATTTGTGGTGCCCCTTCCCTTGGTGTGCCAGGAGGAGGCAGCAATGGATGCTCCAGGCTCCTTGGATCTGCTGGGATCCTGAGGCCCGTGAGCAAAGATGTTTTTCTGCTGGGCCTTTTAAACCTTGAATCTGAGATTATGGCTCTAAAACTGGTTTTGATGATTAAATTTATCCCAGTGATGGAGCCAGCACTCCATCATGGCCATTGGAATACTGAAGCAAGTTCCTGTCCCAGTGCCAGATCCCTGGTAATTCCTGTCACCGTTTTTGGAGCGTTTTTCCTGCTCTTCAGTGTTTCATGTTCATTCTTGCACCAGAGCAGTAGAGACCAAATGTGTCTCCAGCCACAGCAAACTGTGAACTGAATAACTGGGAGGAAATATGCCTTTGCTTTATTTATGGTAGAAGTTTTCAAACCCATTCACTGCTGACATCTCTGGCCTCCAGTTCTCTGGTGATTCAATTTCCAGAAGTGTCAGTAATTCTGAGTCTCTGTGGATGATTCCTGGTGCTCTCTCCTGGCTCTGTGGCTGCAGTTATCTTTCTAGTCTTAAAGCAAATCTTCCCCAGCTGTTGTCAGAGATGGATTTGGAGTGTGCCACAGCTCCATCTGGGCTGCCTGGCGCTTCTGTCCCTCCTCAGAATATGACCTCAGAGAAGAGTCATGCACCAGATTAGTGTCACCTGGAACCCTCACCCTACAGAGAACTCTTGGCCAAAACAAGCATAACCAGATTCAGAATAAACTTTACCTTAAATATCCCTCAATGTCCTTCTGGGAGTTGTGATCCTCCAGAGCATTAGTGGCTTCTCATGCTGCTTATCCTTGCTTGGAGGTCAGGGGGGGATGTGGGGCAGTGGGAATCTGTAATGCATGGAATCTGTTAAAGAATAGGGCCCAGGTGCTTAGCAGACTTTTTGGCTGACTCCCTCTCAGGTGCCTTCCACCTCCCATCCTCCCAGTGTTTCTGCACCATCTGGTTCCTGCTTGGCAAGAACTGGTAGGGTTCCACAGACAAGGGAAGGATGCTGCTGTGCTGTCCCCAGGCCCGGTCTGCCCAGAGGTGCCATGTGACAGGTCACAGAAATATCAGTACCTAGAAACCAGTCCTTAGGACAAGTCCTGCACTGTTCCCTTCCTCTGGCAGCCTGGAAGCAAGCCCATGGCTGGGGCTTTTGGGAATAGTCAGTGGCCACTCTAATGCCCCTGCAGTGCTGAGTGACTGCAGGCTGACAGCTGGTGCTGAGCTGACCTTGTGCCAAGACCTTTCTGTCCCTTTGTGTGTATTTGCATCCTTCTGTATGTGATGCTGTAAGCCAGCAAGGCCTGTGCTCTGGAGATTTGTTTTTCCGTTTCCTTCCAGCCTGTCCTGTCTGTGCTCCATCAAGGTGTCTCTTCCAGCAGCAAGCAGACTCCTCCTCTCCCTGGGTGTAGCTTATGCCTGGGGGCACTGTAGCTCTCCTTATTTCCCCAGGATTGTACCTGCTGAAGATCTCAGGGGTGCCTGCTCTCCCCTCTCACCTGATCATCACCCAGATGATCTTGTTCTGTCCCTGTCCTTTCTGCTGGCAATAACAGTGCAAGTGCCAAATTCCAGCTCCTCCTGCCCCAGTGCCAGTGTTGGTGCTGGGTTTCTGGTGCTGGCACTGCAGCTGTGCCCCCTCAGCAGCTCCTGCCCAGCCTGTGTGACCTCTCTGCCTCTCTCTTGTCTCGCTGCTCTGGCTCTGTCTGTCCCTGGAAGCAGCGGATGCGCAGGGAGCGGGAGGCAGCCACGCAGCAGCTTGAGGAGGAAGCAGAGGTGAGCAGCACAGGGGAAGGAAGGGCTGGAGAGGCTCAGAAAAGGCCTACAGCTAGACTGGAAGGCTGGAGAAGTCCCCAGAAAGAGTTTGTTCCCCAAAGCTTGTGTTCTCCACTCCCCCCCCCGTAAAAGGATGTGGCTTTGGGAATAAGAGAAGAGATCAGAAGTGGCGAAATGTGTAAGGGATTGAGGAAAACTGGTTAGAACTGGTTTCTAACTGGGCTGGGTTAGAAACCTTGGCTTCTATTTGGGGTTAGAAAGTCAATACATGGGAAGCAAAATTGAATGAAGTTGTACAGTGAGTGTGAGCTAAGGCTGGGAAAAGAATCTGTAGAGGACTTGCAGGCTTGCATGCTGACACGTGTCCAGGTCCAGTCACGCTGGATGCTGTTGGAGCAAACGGGTAGGTATGGCACCTTCTCTCCTCTGTAAGGAAGAGGACATGAGGAAAGAGCAATAGAGGGATCTGAGCAGCAGTGGGTGGCCAGGGGTCCACAGTGACACGTTCTCTGTGGGGCTTCTCACGCCTGGCTCCTGCTACAAGTTGGCAGGGTTGTGTTTCAAACAAGTGCAGCTCTTTTTCCAGGCACTGGGAGCTCTGATGAGTTGGGAAATAAGGCCTTGGTTATTGCTGGGGTGGTTCCCTTTTCACTGCTCTTTCTCACTGGTTTGGTTGACTTTGGGCCTGACCTGTTGCTGGTGTTTGTGGTGTTTTTGCCCCTCTCCAGAACGCGCCCAGTGAACCCCTGCGCCTGGACTACCGGACACTGGCAGCGCTGCCCAGCAGTGGCCTGCAGAGAGGCAACCGTGCTGTGAGTGGGGCTGGGGGCCCTGGGGGGGCAGTCAGGGGCTCGGGAGGTGTGATTCCCCACAGGGAAGGCCACAGTCCTTCCATGGTCTGCCCTCACCTGTGCCGTGGTGTGGGCAGTGACAGCATCCTGTGCAAAGGAAAACCGGGAAGCAGAACTGTGGGGGACTCAGGCACTGAACCAGGAGGTAGCTGTGAAAGAGAGATGGGAATAAGAAAATGAGGAGAGCAAGAGCCAGGCAGCTTTGCCTTTTGGGAAGTGGCAAAGTTTGAGAAGTTGCAAAAAGCGGAGTTGGGAACAAGACAGAAAGAACAGCCTGGTGGGAGAGAAGGGGATGTGAATGGGAGAGGGCAGGGGTTTGTTGTGGAGGGAACAGGCTCCAGGAAGCTGCCAAGGAGGGAGGGAAAGATTCTTCCTGACACAGTGATGACAGTGTTGTGTGCACAGCTCAGTTGTAAATCCACTGTGGGATGATGTTTACGAAGGGGGAGGGATGAGGATGCTGAAACTGAAAGTACTAAAAATAGAAAAAGTGTAAGTTCCAGGTTGGGCAGTGCTTGGAGCCATCTGTCTAGTGGAAGTGTCTACCACTGGTGCTCCAGTGGAAATGTCCCTGACCATGGCAGGGGGTGGGACTGGCTGGTCTTCAGGATCCCTTCCAACCCAGACTACCCTGAGGTTGTGTAAAAGCCAAGATTCCCCCAGGTGTGCAGAGGTGAAGTGGCTGTGGTTGTGTGTCGTGACTCCTGCCCTGGACGTTCCTGTCCTGTGCCCTGCCCAGCAGTCCCTCGTGTAGTGGCCAAGAGAAATTCCAGATATCACAAACTTCACAGATTACAAACTTACCTCTCTCCTGTGTTGTTTAAAATCTCATCTCTCCATCTTTTCTTTTTCTTTCTTTTATCTTTCCTGCATCACACCCATTCTGCTGGGTTTCTGCCTGCTTCTTCACACATCCTCAGTCTTCTTCCTTTCCTCCTGTTGCAGCAAGATCTTCCTTGGCTGTCATCATCCCATTCTGCAGTTTCAGGATCATGTCTTTTACCTTTCCTGTCTCCATCTCATTCCATGCAGACAGGTCTCCTCTCCTGTTCTCTTTCCTCTGTTACTCCAGGCCTTACTCCAATAACAGCCCTGCTTTGGTTCCAGCTCTGCCTCCTTTTGTTCCCACACTTCCCAGCTTTTGGGGTTTCCCTCTTGCTGTTCACACAACAAAGCAGTATCAGGAGAAAGTTTATTTTTAGCATCTCTGAGTGTAACTCAGGAGCTGAAAGAGGGGCAGAGTCAGCCCCAGGCAGCAGCTGCCTCCATGCAGGACAGCTCGAGTGTGGTCCAGAGCAGAGCAGCATTTGGGCTTGTGCCTGGCAGCCGTGTCAGCCTGGGCACGCCAGGCACGCCGGGGTGGTGGGCAGCTTCCAGAAATGTCCCACTGCAGGGAAGGGTCCCTGGGTGCCTGTGTTTGTCCAGCTGTCACCAGCCCTGTCTTTGCTCTGGTTTGAAAAGTACATCTGCTTGGGTCGTGGGGACAGGGAGGTCCTGCTGTGGGGACAGGGAGGTCCTGCTGTGGGGACAGGGAGGTCCTGCTGTGGGGACAGGGAGGTCCTGCTGTGGGGACAGGGAGGTCCTGCTGGTCCTTCAGGAGCTGCCCTGGCCTGCTGGGTGACTGCTGGAAGGCTCAGCCAGGGTCAGTCCAGCCAGGGGAGGAGCAGGCAGGTCAGTGACAGATTGGCTATCTGAACAGCCTCATCCAGATGAGTGGTGCTCTTGCCCTGCTCCCATCGTGGTTTTCTCTTCCTTCCTGTCTCCGGGCCAGTTCTCAGCACGGATGTTCTCCTCTGAACAGTGCCTGGGTGTCTTTTGCTGCTGCACAGTTCCCTGTCTCTGAGGGGGCTGCAGGGAACTGTTCCTGTCCTCGCCGTGCCACATGAGGATCTGTAGGGAGTGTTCTTGCTGTGGAGCAGGAGGAGCTGCAGGGAACGTTCTTGCTGTGGAGCAGGAGGAGCTGCAGGTCCATCTGTCCACTGTGGAACAGGAGGTGTAGATCTCTCCACTGACCACTGTAGCTATGGGTGGAATTGGTCATGAGGAGTCCCCAAGAACAGCCACCAGAGAAGGGAGCAGCTGGTTGTCTGTCTTGGCTCCATCTGTGCTGCTGCATCTGGGTCCCTTTGTGAGCAGGATTTAACAAAGGCTGATGAGATGCCCATTCTGTGTGTCCACTGTTAGAAGCCAAACTGAAAATTCCCACTGGAAGCAGCGTGGGAATGTTTGCTTGAGGGCTGCTCTTTGGCCATGCACCCCGTGCACTGCAGCCTCTGGATAGAAGCTGTGGCTGCCCCATCCCTGGAAGTGTCCAGGGCTCTGCTGGATGGGACTTGGAGCAGCCTGGTCCAGTGGAAGGCGTCCCTGCCCATAGCAAGGGGGTGGAACAAGAGGAGCTTTCAGGTCCCTTCCCACCCAAACCATCCTGGGATTCTGTGACTCTCTGACATTTCCCTTACAGAAGTCAAAGAGCTGCTACAGTCTCTGTCTTCTGCATTGAGCAGGAATGAAAGCCAGACCCGTGAGGGACTGATCACAGCAAAACAATCAAAGTCTAGTTTTGCTTTCTGGACTATGACAAATGGAGAAGATTTGACATGTCTCAATACCAGGTGACCATGGTTAGTCAATTAGCAACCTGTGCTTTCTGTTCTGAATCTATTTCTCTTCAGTTTCTTGCCATTGATTCCTTTTTTTCACTTGTTTGTTGGATTTAAGGTTGGATTTCTTTCAGTGCCAGGGAGGATGCAGGGTAGCACGTCTGTTCTGTCTTCAAGCCGGGAAAGCTCGTGGCATTGCCCAAATTTTTGCTTACCCAAAATAGAAATAGTGGCTTGTCTGACAGGAATAGCCCCGGTGAGGCTGGGGAGTGAGGAATCCCTCACGGGGACGTGTTCCAGCAGGAGCTGGAGCTTCCAGTGAGACACAGACCCAGCCCAGTGTCAGTCGGGTCCAAGAACAAAACAGGGACTGAGGCTCCCCATCGCCTGTCAGGCATTATGGCACTCTGGGGAAAAGGGGTTAAAGGTAGGGTTTTTACATTGAAAAATCACACAGCCACAACAGCAGAATTTCTCAGGAATTTCTCCTCACTGGTGAGGAAACATGATACAAGCCGGGGCTGTGCCGGCCACAGAGGTTGGGCTGGGGCTTAGGGGAGGGCCTCCGAAATTCCTGAGCCTCCCAGCTGCCATTGTAGTCACCAGCCCACCCTTGAGAGCTATTTTGGTGACCACTGCCATGACACAGGAGCTGAAGAATTTGCTCTGAGCGGGAGAGGTCTTTCTGCTCCCTGGAGGCACTTGGATGGAAGCTTTGGTCTTTGCTCCCTGACCGTCCCTGCTCCCCTAAGGAAGGCTCTGGCTGGGGTAACAAACTCTCTTCTATGGCTTTAAGAGGAAGGGTCAGGGCTTCATTTGGGCTCTGTGCATTGAGCCCAAACAGAGCTGGGGCTGCCTCAGTCCTGCCAGCAAGAGCCACCCAGAGGGTCTGCTCTGTCTGCTGCACTGAGCTCTGGTGTTTCGGGAGTGTTTGATGCCGTTGCAGCATGCTCACCTGTGCAGGTGTGGTGGAAGTGCAAGGGTGGCTGTTGTGTGACTCTGGGGCAGCGCTGGGATGGCAGCAGAGGCTGGGCCATGGCTGGTGGGGGTCAGTGAAGTGGGGGTTGAACTGGAGGATCTCCAGAGGTGCCTTCCAGCCCCAGCTGTTGTGTGATTCTGTGTGCTGAGGTGAGGGGGGGAGCATGTGCTTGTGCAGGTGTTGGAAGTGGGTTTGGCTGCAGAGCAGCTGCAGGAACCTGTGTGAGTTGGAGGAGTGCAGGGAGCGCTCCCTGGGGTGTGTGTGCACAGCAAGGTCCCCTCCTGGGAGTGACATTGGGGGTCACAGATTGGTGGCAGAGCAGGAGAGAGGGTCGGGATGGTGTGCGGGCATTAGCACCCGAGTTCTCTCCCCTGTCCTTCAGCAGCTGCTCTGTATTTTCTCCCTCCTCTTCTTTACTCTCCGTCTTTCTCTCTGATCCTTGTGTTTCCTCTCAGCCTGCTGAGTGCCCTAGGCCCAGCCCCAGCATGGAGGGTGACTGCACGGTGCTGTCCGTGCCCGCGGCATGGCACAGCCGGGAGGCGTCCCCGGAGCCGGCGGCGGCCGTGACCGGGCCCCCCGCGCCTCCCCAGCAGCACACCAGCGGGGCACAGCCGCCCCAGCGAGACAAGCAGGGCCCCGAGGGGTGTCCCTTGTCCCAGGAGCAGCTGCCCGAGACGCCAGAGTGTTTGATCGACTCGCAGCCCATCCCCTTCAGTGAGAACCCCTTTGTGGTGGCCAACCGCAGGGGCAAGGCCGCGGGCACGGCTGGCCTGGGCGGGCCTCCCCTGGGCTATGGCAGGGGAGGCGTGCTGAAGACCAGCCTGTACTGCAAGGCAAGCAGCGTGCAGTGTGTGGCATGCACTCACACAGCCCGGGCCACTGCCCCTACTAAACCCCGGTGCCGGGCAGCACGGCGCCCGTGGGCCGGCTCCCCTCACCCCGAGGGCTCCCCTCACCCCGAGGGCCGGCTGCTCCNCCCCCCCCCCCCCCCGGGGGGCCGGCTCCCCACACCCCATGGGCTCCCCTCACCCCGTGGGGCCGGCTGCTCCCCCAGCCCGTGGGCTCCCCCAGCCCGTGGGCTCCCTCACCCCGCGGGGCCAGCTGCTCCCCTCACCCCGTGGGCCCCCAGCACCGCCATCCGTCCCCAGGAGTCACCATGGCGTCACCGTGGCGTCCCCTAGCCCTGCCACCCCGGTGGTGGTGATGTGTGCACCGCTGAGGGGACAGGGTGGCATCTGTGACTTGCCTGCTGGGCTCTGGCTGGGAGCCGTGGTGTCCCTGCCCGCTCAGCTGGCAGCGGGGAGCTGGCAGCACTGGCACAGGTGCCTGGTGCCACTTCTGTTGTTGCGCTGAGCACAGCCCTTCTGAGACATCTGGAAAGCACAGCAGCTCTGCAGCCCAGGAGCTGCTCCTCCAAGTGACACTATTTGGGAGATTAAGGTTTTGGAATTTCAAGGGAGAACTTTGCTTTCTGCTCTGGGAAATCTGTATTTGACATTCCTGCTGTTGCACAGGGAACCTGTGGTGGAGCAGGGACTGGACCCAATGATACTGTGCTCCAGATGAGCACCACACTGCTCTCCCCTTCTTCCTCTTTAAGCCTTTTGGGAGGTCTGAAAATCGAAACAGCACCACATAAACAGCCACATACACAGCAGATAAACCAACCAATCAACAAACCCAGTCCTCAGCTGTAGTGATTTGGAGATGTTTAGTTCACGGGTGTGTAGCCAGGTGAGCTTAGAGCAAGGTATCTGGAATCTGTGCTCCAGGATAAACCTCAGGTCACTTCAGGCTTGGTGTGTCAAAATCCTGCCTTGATTCAAGGGACCATGTGCATGGCTGTGGTATCAGTATCCAGTTCCCTACATCCCAAATGACCTGCTTCTGCCTTAAGGCATTTGAAATCCTTGTGGGACGTGCTCCTGGTGCTGCAGTCGGGGTGCAGGTGGTTCCTGGAACGCTGCTCTGTGTCCAGCTGCTGGGGAGGGCTGGTGGCCAGCTCAGCTGAGCCTCCGTGCCAGAGGTTCCTCTGGAAGCCGGGACAGTCCCGTCTCCCTGCAGCCAGGAATGGCTTTTTTTACTCGGTGTCTGTACAGCAGGAGGTTTGCCTGGGCCGTCACCCTGCCTGGGAGTGCCGCGGGGAGTCAGGGAACAGCATTCCTGGGACGTGCCTGGGGCAGAGGCTGTAACCTGATCCAGCTGGCCTCGCAGGGCACCGGGATAGGGTTCAGTGTTTAACGTCATTCCCTCGCTGTTTCTGGCTTTTGGGCATGTGCCAGCTGCTGCTGGGCCCTGCTGACCCTGCTCCCGGGGTGGCCAGGGTGTCCCCCGGGGCTGTACAGACCCCCTCCTGCTGTAGAGTAGCACTCGAGCTTAGTCTTAGGCTTTGTCTTCTCTCTTTCAGGCTCCTGTGGGCGAGTCTGGGACAGGAAATTCCAGGCGTGAATCCCCCTATTCTCCCAGTAATCCACAGGTGAGACTGTCCCCAGGATAGGTGGTATGGGAAAGGCAGGGAGGCACTTCCAGACATGAAGGACAGAGGTATCTGAGGGCAATCACCCTTTTGTGACACTGTCAGGGTGGAGGGGATCCATCACAGCAGGCAACCAGAGAGCAGGAGAACAGCCCCCTCCTTCCAAATGACTCAGAGAGCCGGGAGGGTAATTAGCTGGGCATAAATGAGTTCTGAGGGGTAACTTAATTGCAGGGTGATGAGGAGGGGCTACAACATCTGGTTGTGAGGTTTTTGGGAATGGTCTTTTTTGACCAGTGCCTTGTACAGAGATTCTTTAGTTCTGGCAACTGGTATGTGGTAAGAAATGGAGGAGTGAGGATTTGGAAAAGGATCTTGGGTCTGTAACCCAGGGCTGCCCACTGCTGCCCAGGCTTGCAGAGCATCCTTGGCTCTGTGTGAGACTGGGGGTGACCCACAGGAACTGCTGGGCAGGAGGTGGAAGAGTCCTGCCACAGCCAGTTCTGGGTGACCCTGCCCTCAGGGAGTGACTTGCTACAGCTCCCTGCTAGAGGCTTTCCCTCTGGAATGGGAAGTGTCTTTGTTTCTTGTAACTTGGGATGATTTTTTTCTTTGTAAACATTACCTCTTTTCCCTTGACATTCGTATTCCTTATTTATGTCTGAGCTTTCCTTTTCCATATCTGAGTCTTTGATCCCCCTGTCCATCCCACAGCAGGAGGTGTCACAGGTCAGTTGAGCCTTTTGAAGTTAAATGAACTTGAATAGATTTTTAAATTTTCCCTTTACAGTCGTTGCCTATTACTGGGTTTTATATTGGGGGCTGGAGTGAATTGCCAGTTGTATTTTGTTCTTTGTCCTTAGTCATTTTGGGTCTGTTGCGTTCCTTTTGGAGTCCAGCTGTTCTCCAGCTGCTCTCCCCACCAGCTCTGGCACTTCCCTGGTCTTCAGTGACCCATTTCAGTTCTCAGAGCTGGACAGGAGCTCTTGAGGTGAACAGAGTCACCCTGGGGTGAGGTGTCTGCTGAGACAGGCTTAGCAGAAGGGTCAGGGCCATGCAGGAAGCAGTAGGAGCAGCCCTTCAGTCCATCTCTGTTGCTTCTTGGCCTGACTCACATCTCCCTCACTTCTTGGATTGTTTAGAATTGAGTGTTCATCAGGAACACAGCAAGATCAGAAGATGCTGTTGCAGCTAAACTATTTCAGTGCACTTTGTTCCAGCTGTGTTTCCCTATTTACATTTCTGACAGCAGCTGCATTATTTGTAAGTTTTCCTTTTACCACAAGTGCCAGTTTTCTTTGAGATCAGTTTTCACAGAATCCCAGGATGGTTTGGGTGGGAACAGACCTTCCAGACAATTTCATTCCAGCCCCCTGTCACGGGCAGGGACACCTTCCACTACCCCAGGTCGCTCCAAGCCCTGTCCAACCTGGCCTTGGAGATTTCCATGGATGGGGCAGCCACAGCTTCTCTGGGCACCCCATGCCAGGGCCTCACCACCCTTGAAGTAAAGATTTTCTTCCCAAAATCTCATCTAACCCCACCTCTGTCAGTGGGAAGCCATTCCTGTAGTCCTGTCACTCCAGGCCCTTGTCCAAAGTCCCTCTCCAGGTCTCTTGGGAGCCCTTTAAGGTAGCAGCAGGGACTCTAAGGTCTCCCTGCAGCCTTCTCTTCTCCAGGCTGAACAGTCCCAGATCTCTCCTTTTCTGGGGAATTCAGGGGTCTTGACCTTCAGGTTGTTTTTCCAGAGCAGAAGTTCTGAGGAATTTTGTCTCTTATTCTCTGGCTCCATCTATTTTTAATGTTAATTCCTTGGTTGCAACATCTTGTAGTCCAGCCAGAATTTATTGGCTTATTTCAGAGAATTCCTAGAGGGAAATGGAATCCTTTGTCCTGTGTTGGCATTGTGGTGGTCGTGCCTGGCCTGGAGTTCTGCCGGGGGTGGGGGAAGGCAGGAGGTGTTTGTGGTGGGTCTGTGTGTGCCAGGCAGGGCAGAGGGGCCTCCCCCGTGACGGGGACCCCACCAGCTGCGGCTGCTGCAGCCCCCGTGCTCCTCTCCCGTGGAAAACCCGGTCTCTCCGTTTTCTCTCCCGTTCTCTCCCGTGCCGATGCCCCTGCAGGTGCCCGCAGCCCCCCGGCCCCCTCACCTGGCCGGCCGGGAGACGCGCTTTGTAAGTGCCTTGGTGTGCGGTGTGCGCTGCTGCTCCCGCTGCTGCCGCTGCTGCCGCCGCTGCCTGCACGGCCCCCGGGGGCTGCCCCCGGGCTCGGCCTGCCCTGGGGCTCGGCCTCCCCTGGGGCTGCCCCGGGGCTCGGCCTGCCCCGGGGCTGCCCCCGGGGCTCGGCCTTCCCTGGGGCTGCCCCGGGACGCGGCCCCCCCCGGGGCTGCCCCCGGC
>WAAE01002155.1:0-50758 GCA_013400495.1 Nicator chloris
TTTACTCTCAATACCAGCCCTGAAAGAGCCCACAGTTCATCCCATGCAAAAGCTCAAAGAAGCAGTACCCACCTATGACACTGAGTTCTGCCTTTTTTCAGCACGTACACTACACACACTTTTCTGTTTCACAGAGTCCAAGGTGTCTATCTAGCTCTCACTCAGCTATAGGTGCCAGGAAAGAAGCACCTGCCCTATTAGTCTTTCTACGTGGAAGACTCTCAAGAACCCACCACCATCTGGGTGGCGAGAAGGGGACGTGAAGAACCGGTTTTTGTCTTGGCACCTTGTTCCATACAAAGATCAATTTGGATTGCTGGCCCTTGTGAGGCTGTCGTGAGCATGGTGGCATTCCAAGCTGAGAAGGACCATGCAGAGAACGTGGTGATCTGACAGCAGCTCGCAGGCTGCAAAGGAAAGAAGATTGCCTCTTGAATGTGGTGCAAACACAGGTTTCCACGTTTCAGGGGCAAGCTCTGGGGAAGCTGGTTATCCTGGCATGGTTCTCTGTGCAAGACAAAGCTGAGAAGCTTTCCATTTGGGTTCAGATGACAAGGGAGGCAGAATGTGGTGCTCCATAGCACTGAGAAGGTCAGTGCATGGCCTGAGCATCTTTTGGCAACAGCAGTGCGCTGGAGTGCTTCACTGCTGGCAGGGTGTTCTGGGGGAGAAGCAGACAATGTTTCACCTCTGGAAGAATGAAATCACCACAGCTTATAAGGGGCAAAGAAGTAGCAGAGCATTGGGATGGTGTGTGCAGCGTATTGGCTGGAAGAGGAGTGTGGCTGCCACTGGCCTGCCAGCTGAACTTACATTAGCAGTCAGAAGGAAGAGGTTCAACGAGAGCTACTTGTCCTTCTACCTATTCCTCTTCCAGCTCCATGTGAAAAAATTTCCCCTAAGTTTAGACACTGAGATCCAGAGAACACAATGGTAGACACAGCGGGAAATGGATTTACAGAGTGCACTGGTGAGTTTAATGAGGCTTATGTATGATGGCAAGCTGAAGGTGCAGCCCAGCAATGGCTTAGTCTGCTACACCTTTTTTTTTTTATGAGGGCAGCTGCTGGACTTTTGCAAGAGAGCTGCCAGAGTGAAAAATGTGACAGTTCATATGTGTTAAAAGGGAGGGACGTAGTCCCAGTATACTGGGCACAATTTAAATGTTGCTCAGAGGAATGGCTACTTTGGTCTGTCCTGACACTTCCTTCCCTGTGAGCTCCAGCTGCCTGGACTCAGCGACAATGAACGTGTGTGAAAGTGATTGGGCTGCCAAATTCAGGTTTCCCAGGGAAGAGGGTAGGGCAGCAAATGCTCTCTGTCCTGGCACGTCTCAGTCTGAACTGCAGCTGGGGGTGCTTCGTTGTAACCGTGGACTCTGCCACTTTGAGAGACTGTGCTGATGCTATCTATATCGATGAGAAGGAAAGTGTATCACTAATGTGTTTTGTCTAGTTTACAGACTGCTAAGGTACCATGAAGGCCAGCACTGGATTTTGTAATCAGACTTTTTCGTTGCAAGCAGCTGCTGGACGTTTTGAAGGGGTTTGGGATCTGCGAGCGAGAGTGAGAGGGTAGGATGGTGCATAGAGCTGGAGAGAAAGTGCATATCCCCGGGGAGGTGGATGCAGTTCGGAGGATGCCAGTTACATGTTGAGCAGCTGATCGCACAGAAAAGGTCCTAAAAGGAAGGGGCCGTGCCGCAACTGCCTTTTCTTTTGCAGCGTATAAACTGCGCAGCCCGCAATGAAACGATTCCTCTTCCTTCCCCGCTACATGCGGGATCCCATTCTGCCGGTGTCCAAGAGGCAGGATCCACAGCGGAGCTCTCGCAGAACTGCTCCCTCAGGGATGGGGCAGCGGCAGGAAAGCTCTCGGCTTTTTCCTGGGCACTGTCAGCGCTCATGGAAAACAACCACACGATGCCGCTGCCGACTCGCAAAAGAGCGAAACGCTCCGAGCCCAGCTCGAAACCATCGCCAGGACAGAGCCAAGTCGGAAACGTCTCTGCTCTCAAACCTGCCGTGCCAGCACAAAAAGGTTTCGCTGATCTTCCCTGTCCAAGTGCATACGTTTCATTGCACCACACTCAAAGGGCAACACGAACTCCTTTGACCCAAAAAACCTTTTCACTCTCGCAGGGTCCGCTAACAAACTTGAAAACATCTGGCGAAAACATCTGGCAAAAGCAGAGCTCACAGAAGTGCCAGCTGAGAAAGCTCTTGCTGCCTATAATTTCAACTGCACCCATCAAACTACGAGAACACACCCTGCTATGGGCACTTTCCTTCTCAGCTCTAGGTACCACCCAGAGCCTTCAGTCTCACAGTCAGGATCCAAATGGAATAGCACCAGGGACTGCTCACACACTGAAGCTACAAGAACAAAAGCTCAACAGCTTGGTGTCTGCATTCCCACTGACAGTTCAACAGCTCCAGCCCAGAGAACTGCCCATTGGGAAAAGCCTTTAAATTCACCGAGACCACCCAAAGTGCCCATCCAAACATGCGTTCTTTGCCAAAGAAAAACAAGAAGCCCATCTCAAAAGAAATGAGATTGACAGGTATTTTCTAGTACGTATTTATAGTATACCAGTAAAACTGTTTCTACCCTGTGCATCACATTTTTACAGGGAAAATTTGCACTGTTATTATCAAAATTGTTACACCAAAAGAGGTGTCACAGCTGTGTGCCAGGATAACCAAAGAACTGACCTGACCTGCCACAATATTTCTGTCAAATCTGCCATCAGACCCACGTCTCCCTGTGGCAACACAGATGGATTCACTGCATCTGTATCTGTACTACTCAAACACCCTTTTTCTTTCTGTTCTTCTATGTTCCTTTTTTTTAGAGTGCAGCCTGTCCTCTCTTTGCTGCACCAGCCCTTCAGGGTTTGCAGAGTCCCACTTACCACCTGTGCACTGGAAAATATTGTGTCTGCCAAAGCAAATGCCTGAGAGAAATAGCTGGAGTGGGATAAAGATGCTCAGGATTTGTCAATATCAAATATCTTTTTTTCCACACTGGATTATTATGAAACTAAGAACACCATTTCCCCCTTTATAAGTTGTCCTTGAGACAGGAGATAGGAGAATGAAAAACTCCTTTAGGAATGTGACAGAATGGGTGGATTTTTTTTTTAAATCTTTTGACACACTCTCATAGTGCAAACACCAAAGCAAATGGTGACAGATGTCACCATAGTAACAAAACCTTGGTCAGTGAAAGACTTCAAGAAGTCGTGATTATGTCCTTCATGTAGCAGAGAATAAAAACCTCATTATATCCAATCTGTGAACACTTTAATTTGCACTTTGCTTTAAGGGAAAAGGCAAAATTAAGAGGGAAAACAATGGGTAGAATAGCATTTGTTCTCTGGAGTGGATAGTAGAGTACAATAACCTTGTTACCATACTTCCACCTTAGAAAAACAGCAAAAGTAAATATTTCCTGATGCATTTTAAGGTTATAAAAGATAAACTACTGACGGTAGTAACAGTCTTTCTTCATTTTAGCCCTCTAATCCCAAATTTAGTCCTTCTGAAAACAGCAAAACATTGAAATATCCTTTAACCTAGGGGTGGCTAAGCTTTCTCCACAGCACATGTGCCAAAGGACAAGAGAACTCTTTTCCAAGGAGCCCAGGGCTGGGAGGGTGTTCCCCTGCCAGCACATGGCAGAATGTCTAGCTGGGAGTCAGAAGGACCTTGAGGCTTTGGGAAACTAGCTGGAAAGCTGAGGGTATGCTGGGTTTTGGGATAACAACATCTCAGGCTGATGGTGCTACAGCCCCTTAGAAGGCTGATCCATTTTCCAAAAGAGCTGGACTTGCATGCTCCCAAAAATGTGAAAAATGAATCAATAACAGACACTTCTGTTGCTGCCTAAAGAGTGAAAATTTTGGTAACAAGCTGTTTGCAATGAGATTTGTAGGATCTGGAGGATCTCTATACATTCTTGTTCTGCAGCAGAATGAAAGTTTGTTTGAATGGATTCCAGAGAAGATGAGGCGGCCTAATAACAGTCAGATTTAATATCAATGAAGCTAAATTACTTTAAATTACCTTGAAAATATTTTTCATGAGCATTTCCGTTTTTGAGAGGAAAATGAATTTGTATTTTAAAACTTTTCCTTTAACCAACTTGAAAAAACAATTTGGGGCCTAGCACCAGCCACCAACTAGCATGCCAAAAGGAAACAGCTTTGACAAGTGCCTCAGACCCCAAAACTCAATGGACCTGACTTTCTGGTGGAGTTGAAATTCTATAACATGTTGAATTAAAACTATGGGGTTTGGTATTTGATGCAAAATTACAGCAATTTGTGGGTTTCTTCTCCTTTTTTCAGCTCTGTGAATGATGTCCAGACACAAGTATTAATTCAAAACAAGGAAAGGTTTAATATTTTAGAAAACCAGACAAATGCTTAGAAAGATCATTGGCTTAATTGATTTTCCTCTTACTAAATACAATTCAAATTCTCCTCTTTTGTGATATGACATCACAATGCCTTTTGTATTAGGCAGTCTATGGATAGTATTTTCATCTTCCTATAATTAAAAATCAAGACTTTCCTACTGAGACTGCACAGATAATATATTCAGCCTGGAAGCACAGTGTTCTTATAAGTTACAAAACTGATATCTTCCACCTCTATAGAACAATTCCCATTCTTTCTTCTGATTTATCATTTGATTTTTGCATTGTTTTTTTTTAATTCTGTTGGACCAATATGGCTAATACTGAGTGCAGTTCCCAGATTGTATGGCTTCATTTACATGTATAATGTAATTTGGGTTATACATCTACAAAAAAGGGCTGATGTAGTTGTTTTCACCCACAGCTCACTCAAATAAATCATCTAAAGCCATGCAGGACATCTGTCACTCCTCTGTACTGCAGATGTGATATATGAAAAGGTATATATTGCATATGTATGTGTATATTTCTCCATAGATGGAAAGTAGAGCATGTGTGAGAGCAGCTGTAATGAAGTTTCTCTCTTTGTTGGTAAAAACAATGTGATTTTGATATAAATCAGGGAAGTCCTGTGAAGTCAGTACTTTGATGTCATTTTCTTTGAGTTTTTATGCCATTTGTGGGGAAGGCACCAGAAATAGCTCTGTTTGTAGAGGGAGCCCAAGGAGCTCTGCAAACCTTTTGATTTTATCAACAAATAGAAAAAGCTGTATTACCCCATGGTATCTAAAAGAATGAGCAGGAAGAAGTCAATTGAGGTGCCATAGTTAGGACTGTGAAAATAGGTTTTATCATCATCACCAGCAGCAGCATTTTTATTGTTCTGCATGCATATAAACCTGGATACATATTTTGATCTAATTTTACCCATTTTATTGAATAAAGCCTATACCAGCACAACAAAATCAGAATCTTTAGCACTGTAATAGTCATTAACACTCAAACTCATGGTTCACAGACCTCTGAGCAGAAAAGTAAAATAATGAAAACACTTGGACAGTTTTCAATGGAAAAACCATTTCTCCTTCCCAAAAGTTGGAGGAGTATTGTAACTTGACCTAACCTAGATAAACTGACAAGAGAACATGCCAAAGAATTACTGTAGAAAAAATACTGTTATATCATCAGATTTGGACACTGCTCAGGAGACAGATGGTTGAGAGTGTTGTTTAGTGATCAATTGCCAGCAGAAGACTGGCAGGGTTGCCAGGAAGATATGATACCCAGTCTCAGAGGGATCAGCATCATCCTTTATCAGAGTCCTGTATAAAAACATGGGGGGGAAAGAAGATCAGAATCTACAGAAGATTCACAATCACAGCAATACTTCTCCCACAAAAGCTCCTGGGGAGTTTATCACAACTGAAGAAAGAATGTGGCACTAAGTGCCACGGTCCAGTTGACAAGGTGTTGATCAGTCAAAGGTTGGACTTGATCTCAGAGGTTTTTTCCAACCTTTCAAAGCACAGACTTTTTTTACTGTGGATTTCCTTTCTCTGATTGCTGGTGGGACTTTTGAGCACCAAAGCAATGGTCAAGAGAATGAAGTGGACAGTACCTGCTCATGCCAGCACTTACAGCCTCTTTTCTGCTATTTCAGTGGCAGAAAAATCCACTTTTTGTGTGTTTATAGAAACTCGTTTCTAAAATAACATCAGCTAATTATTTTACTTGGTAAATGTGCATGTGCTTCTGAGTTGCTGAATTTTGTCATTCTTCCATTCATTTCCTGGTAGAATCATCAACAACCATTTCTTCAGGTCTGTATTTAAAGGCTGGGGTAGAAGCAGCCCAGAAGAGGGGGTTTCTCACTTGTTTTTTGGCTAGAAAATAGAAGGTATCTGCAAACTAGCTGTTTCATGATTTCAGCAGGACTGTTTTTAGATGCTCTGACTTAACTAGATCCATTATACTGCAATTATCTAACTGCATTGTGGATTTACTTAAAAAGCTATGATTAGGCAAATGCCTTTGAAAAAGTCAATTCATCAATTGAAGCAGGAGTAGTGAAGTCAATATTTTGTATGGAATAAATGCTGCTTTCACTGCCCAGAAAAAAATACTTTTAAATTTAGGGAAAGCAAAATGTCAAAGGGTCTGGCTTCTTGAGGTATCTGATTCAACTAAGAAAAACATCGATTTTGGGCTTTCCAAAAGCACACTGCTGTGGTGAGGGCATGGTGAATCATGATTTGAAAGGGTTAAGATTTTAGCTAAGGGGTAGAAGCAATTCATATTGACCAAGATGTAAGTTGGATAAGCAAACAGTAGGTTAATGATTATTAGATGCTTGAGCTACAGCTAATTGTTATACTGCTTGTCATTATGAGCTTGTTTATAGAAGGAGGTAGAGCAAGCAAACCCTTCTAAGAACAGATTGAAACCAGTAGAACCATGGCCAGCACCTGGGCCTTACATCAACCCATCACAGGGCAGGGGGCCTTAGACTGTGCCAAAGGGTCATGGAGACCTGATGAAGACATTCTTTACTTCATCCTTCAGGACCATGGACCCAATTCAAGAGAAGAACTGGGCAGGAGTGGAGGACTAATGGCCTCATTTTAACACAGAGCAGAGATGGGAGGTGCTGGGGTTAGGCACATGTGTTGTGGGTAAGGACAAGGGAAATAAACAGAAGGCAAAGAACCTTGTATGGGGCTGCCATGTCTCTAGGGGACTACCCCAGTGCAGCCTGCTGGACTATTAATAAACATACCACTTTCTAACTTCCATTAGAGAGTCTTTGTCCGTGATCTTCGGTTTTATCGACTCAATGGCACAGCCTATGCTGGGCTCAGCCCCCACACCAGGCTGCTTACTGACCCCTCAGGGTCAGCCCTGGGACCAGGGACCATTAGTGTCTTTGGTCATGAACTTCAAGGTGATAGGGGGTGACCCTCAGCAAGAGCCCCTGACCCCCTCAGGGAGGCCCAGAGCACTTTCCTGCAGGAGCAGCCTTTCTGGAAAGTGCCATGGCCCAGGACAAAGGTCCCCAGGAGAGAAGCTCTCAGCCTCCACTCCCAGTGAAGGGCACCCATTGGCCTTGAGATTGCTCCCATGGGTCAGAGTTCAGGAGCATCTCCCTGGAGCTGGGGAGCCAAGCCAGGCGTGACACACCCACAGGCTTACCATTTCGTCTACCCTAACGCTGAGACAAGTGTTTGGCATTTAAAGCATTTCCTTGCCTGGTTCTCAGATAATTCTGTCACACTCTCCTCTTTTCCTCCAAACATTTGCACAGCTCCTGGATGCAGATGCAGCAAGTGAGCAATCTGAGCTGAGGTTTGTACCTGACATTCTCACAGTGCTTTTGCTTTGCAGGACAAAGCCATCTGTTCTTTGTTGGTGTTGTGGGTGGACACGGCCCAGGAGGGACCTGAAAGTAACCCAGCCAGTCATGTCATGTGCTAAGGAGATGCATCCACCTCCCTGTGTAAACATCAGGGCTCAAACCTGAGGTCTCAGGGTTGGTATGGCCACAAGGCCAGGTGGCTGCATGAGGACAGATGGGCTCCTTGTGGCCATGGCTGGCAAATATTTCAAGCCCCAGAGCTTGGTAGTGCCAGAGGTCCCACAGGCAGTGCCAGCAGTGCATATTGGGCCAAAGGAAGGTGATCCCCAACCAAAGGCAAGGGCCGAGGTGAACAAGGCAGTAACAACAAAGAATTACTTGGAAGAGCCTGGAGAATCCCAGTCATAAGTGTCCACGAAGAAATTCACCTTGGGGTAGCAACTGATACCAGATACTGCCTTGGTTTTCTCCAGAGCCCAGCAACTGCCTCACAGTACATCAGCTTGTGCCTCATATTCCCTTAGAGGTGAAAATTCAAAGCTGAGTCGGATGCTGGCATGCTTTGGAGATAACAAAGAGGCCTGACCATGGGCTTAGAAAAAGAACATAAGCACTTGGCACAGCTGAAGAAACTCAGTGACACCATTTGTTTGTAAAAAGTTAGTCGATTTGATCAACCAATTTTGATTTGAAGCTTGGCAGTAGTGCAGAAAATAGGACTTACAGCACTTCCAATCCCTGGAGAAAATGGGATGGGAATGTGCTATTTTGTTCTCTTTTTTTAGTGTCTGGTAGTGACCAGCTCCCTTTGGCTGCTCTTGAATAGGCTCTCATTTGCTCAGCTATGGCAGCCTGTGGCTTTCCTGCCTCTTTTTCTTCCTCTGCAGCAAGCAGTGGGTCTTCTAGCTCCCTGCTACTACCCTGCAGCTCTAGATTTTTTTATTCAGCAGCATTAGTTATCACACCCAGTGGCTGCGGGTTTATTCTGACATTGGAAGGGATTTCAAAATGTCCAAGGCCTTCTGTCAGAAAGCTGCAAGGCTTTTCTCTACTGGCCCTATTGTTCCAGTGTTTCTCCCTACAGACAGTCATGACACCCCTGTTGACAGAGGCAGGGTTTTCTCAGCTGGATGGGCTGGCATGAGCTTGATCCTTACACGTTATAGGACCAAGGAAGACTTTAGGCTATTGCAGAATATACCTCTGTAAACTGACAATGACAATAGCTCACATTCTTGTTCTCAGCAGTAACACTTGTTTGTCTTATATGTATGTTGTAATACCTTGTGCAGGTGAGTTATCCCAAGGCATATACAGCTAAGACAATCCTGAGTTACTCAGCAATGCTTCCCAAAAAGGAGAATCCAGGAAGATACACAGATCGATATCAAATACTTGTCCTGCAGCAGTGAGGCAATGGAAGGATGATTTTTTTGTGACCACAATTATTTCTGAACCCTCTAAGCCATCTTATCAAGTGACAAAAGCAGCCATGGCAAAAGTCAAACTGCTCCCCACATTTATGCTCAACGTTCTGGTCATTTCAATTTGGTATTGTGTGAGAACATGATTAATAAGACTGACCACATTTAAAAGCATACACATGATTTAGAGACTTGTGTAGGATTTAATGAAAATCCAGAAAGAATTTAACATTCCTGTGTGACTTTTAAAGCCTACAATGACTCTCACTTCCTAAATATTTTTTTTTTTTTTTAATTTTCACTTCTGAACGGAAAACATTTCTGTGCCCATGGCTAGATTACACATCTTGTCCTGGAAATCATCTTTTATCTTCTTTTCAGCAGAGTGGTACCTTCAGCCATGTGTTGCTGAGTTTGTTTAATAGATGGCTTGAGCTCTATCATATTGTCTTTCTGGTATCCTTTACCAAGCCTGGTTGATGTTCCTAGGATTAAAACCATACCTTATCTTCAACATCTTTTGCATATATTTGCTTTGTCCCTGTTTGCCAAAACACTTCAGTTTGGACTGAAGACTGACTTTTTTCTTTCTATGCCCTATTTTTACATTCAGTGGTGTCTGTGCCTGTCTTGATCAAACACAGACTGTACAAAATCTGGAAAAATAACTTAGCAACTATGATGTCTTTCCTTTTTCTCACTTTCAGTAATCCTTTCACTTTTCCTGAAAGGACAGGCATCCACTTGTGCATCCACTGTTTCATTGTCCCCAGAAGGAGAACCAGCTGAGAAACCTAGAGCTGAGCAATTAAGGTGAGGTAGATCACAGCTCCTCAAGACAGGAAAAATATGTTGTTTAGGACAGAACCATGAAGCCAGGATCAGAGAAGAAAATACCTGACTGTGTCAATTGAATGCACCAAAATCACATCCGATGGCTGAAGATGAGCAGATCTAGATCTTGAATAAAAGACTTTCCTTAAACTTTGGGACACAGGGCAGTAGTTAAAAAGTTGCACACAAACATGGCAAACGCCACGCCACACAAATCAAATATGTTGAATCAACATGGAGCTGCTGTGGGAAAAGAGAGAGGGAATTGCATACCTTCAGCTGGGAAAAACATCCAATTTCGAGTTGTCCAATGATATGCTACCATTTTTGTCACGGCCAAGTGTCCTTGGCTGCTTTGCATGTAAGCTGCTTTCTTCACCAGTAGGAATTAATTTGATGCTTCTCGTGGCTTGTGCCTACACGAAAAATACACTCAACATTTCAGTGCCTGTTAAAATGCTGTCTGAAATTTGGTTTAAAAATAGCAATTGTAGTTAAACAAAACTTTGAATTAGAACTCAAATGAGACAAAAAAAAAACCAAAACAACAGAGCAATCCTTTTGGTAAGAATAGAATACATTTGTTTACTCTGCTGCTCCCTTTAGCTTCAATTAGCTTTCATTTCAAAGCATTTTATGCAATCAATATGAATGGCAATAATCCATGTTAAAAGGTCTCAGCCACTCACATTGAATTTCAGATGTTCAGTTGCAGTTCTAGTTGCAGTGGCAGTGTCAGCCAAACCTACTCTGCAGTTCCTCAGCAGATTAGCTTGCACTCTCCTACTCTTCAGGTAGCATCTTTTTCATTTGCAAGCTCAGGAGAGTCCAGTTTTCACCCCTTTATCCCTGCTCAGGAGCCCATAATAATTTAGGGACCAATTTATTTATACCATGTAACATCGCTCATGTTGAAAGGCCCCAAAGCACACAGAAGGCAGGACTGTCACAACTGAGCACAGAGCTCAGACCTGCAGGTAATCCTGTGTCTGAGACGAGCTGAGATGAGCCAGGAGGGGTACAAATAAAGGCAAAAGGGCATCCGTGCACAATTCCTTACCCTCACCTGACAAGCAGCAGGACCATGGCGTGTGCATCAGAAATGGGACTTTAATTAATTAATTTAACAGAGTTCAAGTACAGGAGGAGACTCAGTGTAAAGTGACAGGGGCCACAGTGGCTTGGTTCACACCTGACTTCTTAATGAATGTCCTGAGGAATGTTTAAGGAGCACAAACCACAGGAGCTTTATTTTATGTCTCCTCAGAAGGTTTGGAACTCCTGAATCACAAGGTAGCTCTTTGTGCAGAAATCTGACAACAAGCTAGAACTGCAGACAGAAAATTTCAGCTTATTCATTCCTCATAAAAAATACAGGTCACACAGTCTGTGATAAGACCTGACACAGCTTAATTGCAAGGAGGCAGATCTATTTATGCTGCTTGAGACTCTAGGCCTTTTAAGCAAGCTTCAAGTGTCAAAGATTCTTTGAACATAGCTTGCTGTAAAGAGAAGAAATACATATTTGGTATTCATGGTGTAACTCTGCATGATAATATTGCTTCTAATGCAAATAGAACTCATATTGCTTTCATCTACCTTAATGCTGGTTTATTAAAAAATTGTAACTGCCTTCATGTGACCCATTCTTTACTTGTTGCAACACAATATTTCATGTGGATTGGTTATATTCAAAAGCAACCAAGTGATTATTTCACCTCCTTTACTATTCATGTATTTCACACCCTGTAGGACTTGATCTGAGACATGTTTATTAAAAGTGACAGCTGGGGACACAGGAACCTGAGCACAATGAAGATATTATCCACCTTTCTCGGAAGTTCTGATCAGCTGAGGCTGCTTCTCAAAGGATTTTATCCTTTGAAAAGTCATTATTACACAAATGCCTCCCTGGAAATATTGATAACAAAGTTGGTAGAAAATAATCAATACTTTTTAAACGGGGTATTTTTAAAAGCCTTTTTAAGTCTACATGTTTTGAAAAGAAGTAATTTTGTGTGTCCGTCACAGTTTGCAAAAATTTTCATGTGAAACAGTCTTGTCTTCTGTGGAGTATTCCCTCTCTCACATGCTGTTTATCTCTCCATATATCCTTTCCCAATCTTAGCACACTGCTGAACAAAGGGGAAAAATAAAGGGAGAAAAAAGGTACGGAAAACAGGTTTTTAAAGGAAAGCACTGATGACAAAAACTGCACATTATTCTCCTCTCCTGCTACAGAAAAGGCAGAAAATTGAGATGAAAAGGAGATAAGCCTCTTCTTTATAAAAGGTCTTTAAACAATAATTTGCACATTAATGGTAATTAATTAAAGGCATTAGTTCCTCCCAGCACCACCACTGCCTTATGGGCACATTATCATTCATCTCAGCATTAGAGTTAAGCTCTTCCTCCCCATGCACAGCGGTTGGGAAGGCAGATTAGGGGTTGGTAGCACTCTCAGCTGAGGGACATGTAAAGCCACGAAGCAGCCAGTGCACAGCCTTCACCTGCTGCCCTCTTTTCCCACCAGTGCCAGCACCAGCAGTTCTGTGGCCAAAGGGGCTCCTGCCCAAATGTCAGCTTTTCAGGGCCAAACTGCATTGTGCCCTGGGTGGCAACAATTATGGATCACTGGGGATCCTCCAGAGGATCCTGCTGAGGGCGTCTGATTGGCGTTCTCCAATAATTGTGCTGCTTGTGAAGGTTGAGTTTGCACCATTGCCACAACTTGTGTTGTCGTGCGTTGACGAGCCGCGCTCTTTCTCCGGTTTCCCGGAAGAGGCAAAGGTCTTCCGTCTGCATCTGTCTGAGAATGGCATTGACTTGGAAGATGCTTCCCTCTTCTGCATCTTTGACAAACACCTGAAAACTTTGCAGCTTTCTCAAGTCCTGGGCAGTCTTGTTGGAAGTGCCCTTGTTTCCCACACTTGTAGCATGATTTTTTCACAAAGCTGTTCTTTTGAAGAGCTGCAATAACTTCTTTAAGGCTTTCGCTCTGAGCTTTGAGAAAGTTCTCATTCTGAGTTTTGAGAATTCTCTCCATCTGTTCTCCCCAAATGTTTGCTTGAATGGATACAACATGCTGAGGTGTGCCTACTTTACTGCAGAGGGGATTTACTGCATCCAGGGACAGGCTGTGGTTGGAGCACATGAAGGGATCATGGAGGTGTTCCCACAGGGATGCACCAAGGACATGGGTTGTCCTGCTGCATTAGGGACACAGGGACTCATGCTCTAAATGCAAGTGCTCCAGTCATGTTTTGGGTGGTGCTGTACTCTCTGACTGGTCCTGGTGATAGAGGTAGGTCTAAATCTGAAACAGAGCAGCAGCCCACAGGAAAAGGACTGATGCTCCTCATCCAGTTAGAACTGGCCACTAGGAGCACAGTCCAGCTGCTCCTGTCCAGCAGCACCAGTTTGCAGCACCTCAGGGGAGAAATAAATGTATCTTAGAGCTGGTTGCTTTGGAATTACATGTCAGCATATGGGGAATGTTTTCAATTTTGTCTTCTCTCCATGAGAATTACTAGTCCACTGCTAAGAAATACCAATCATTTCTAGAACATATGAACACAGATCAATGGATAGTAGGATGGACAAAAATGTAAATATTCCTCATCAGAAGCCTAGAAGAGAAGTGATGTCCTCTTCATCTGCCCAAAATTGAACAGTTGGAGGAAGATAGGAAAACCTGGAATTTTACTGTACTGGAGAAGGCTTCTGTAAGGGCATTGGGGACAAAAATAGACCCTAATTACTCTGATCAGCCTCCCTCTGATCNCTGGGGACAAAAATAGACCCTGATAGACTCTAAAAATAGACTCTGATCAGCCTCCCTCTGATCACCCATACCCTTGGGTGGTATTTAAACTCAGCTCCAAGGCCTTTTGTTCCCATCTGAACTATACTGGAGAAGTGCTGATCCACAGTTACTGCTACCCCATCCCTGATCTGGATCTCAAGCTATGAACTGAATTCCTGGCCTGGCCTGGGACCTGCTTTGTCTCTGGGGATGTGCAGCTGGTGGTGCTTCTGGGAGAGATTGGCTAGCAGCATAAGGAGTGAGCAACACAGGAGAAATAGCTCACACCACCAGACCAGTGGTACCTTGGATCAGGTCTCGAGATCAAGCGCCACTTGGTAGCCCCAAACTGTAGAGCACTCAGTTCCCACAGGTGAGGATGGGAAAAGCAAGCAGCCTGAGCACAGCAGCTGTCTCTCCAGAGGGGAGAAGTGTGGGATGCTTACAGCTCTACCTGAGGAATTAGATGTTCTACATCAGGCTGTTTGGTCTCCTTGGGGGCTTGGAGACTGGGACTGGCTCTCGAGTAAACCATGAAATCATTAGAACTAGAAGGTTCAGCTGAACTTTTCCAGATCTCTGGGTGAGACTTGAACTACTGTTGTATTAGTGATGCTTTAAACCTCGATCTACAGCTGTTGTCTCTAATGAGGTCCTGGCAAAAACTTGTGTTAGGTGTACTAAGGGTACAGCTTACAAAGCTTATTCTACAACTGACTTTCCTTCAGGGGAAGGTTTTCAACAGTGTCTGTGGCAAGTTTTTAAACAGTTTATCTAGAAAAGAATGGTCAGAGGTGTTAAGGGTGGTTAAGTGCCAAGCACCTCATGAACAATGAAGCAAGTGCAAACTGGTTATGTAGAGCATTATCAGCTCCTACTTTTCTCCTATAAACTCTCCAGTCACTCATGTTTAGTACTGTGGCCTAAACAGTCTGCATTCCCTCTCTGCAACCAATTCCTGCATACAGAAATGCTCTGGAGAATCAGTCCCCGTGTGATACTCTTGATGTTTATTTGAAGATGGCATGTCACAGTGAAGCTTGGCTTCTGTAAATGTTAATTCATGGCATGACGAAACTTCAAAGCATCCTACATTTCCTATCATGTTAGAAAAAAGATGATTGCCTGAGTGATGGACTTGTCAGCTGTTGTCACTGTGTTAGTGCTCTTCCCACACTTATTTCTACTCAAGCCAGCTCTGCTGAGTATTGCTGACTAACCCTTACATAGGTGACTCAGAAGAACTCATCCTAGTTTAATATTTTAGGGTATCAATGTTGTTATTAATGTTGATGCAATGTAAAAATACTCTCCCCATTCTCCATATGTTCAGTTAGAACAAATGTTATTGCTACAAATGACATTTCCGTGCCGAGTCACAAAACCCTAGTTTTTTCTCATGCCACTGCTGTTCATTTTTGCCTTCCAAGTAACTGTTTACACCTCAGAAGATGAAGTGAATCCATCTGTGTGTTGCAAGTAACAGGCCCATGTGTGTGGTGGAGGTCAGCTGTAGGCATGATGTGAAACCATGGGAGTCAAGATGAGCAGTGAAAGCAGCAGCCACTGTGCTGTCTCAGGGATGGCAGACATTAAATTTGATGGATAGCCAAATGCTTTTCCAGACATTTTTTGGGAGGAAGTGCCAGTGACTGTTGGAGACATTGTCAGAAAGGCAGAATACTCCATTCAACTGAATGCTGGGAATATTTCATTACTTGCTGTAAAGATAGGAACAAAGGGAGTGTTAGAGAAGGGAAGTGTGATGATGTACTGAAATGAGCAAAAGGGTGAGGCAGAGCCACTTGTGCTAGCTTGCAGGATTCCAGATTTCATACCAACCAAATCCAGGTTTTCTTCTCCTTTATGTAGACTGAGGTCCACTTTCACTCAGTAGGGCTGTAATTGAAATCTTTTTTACCTCCTTAACATCTCTATTTCTCATTTTCTCCACTGAGTTGAGCCAAGCAGTGTGGCCATCACTTACAGTCCCTTTGTCACCCAAGTGTTGTGTTTGATTTGACTTTTGCCTTGGGGATCTTGCTGAGCCTCTGGCCAGACTTGCTGTTCTGACATCTTTGTTTTTGCCATTGAAGAGGTGGACCAAATGATTTCTAGTCCACCGTTCCTCTACACAGTATAAAGTAACATTCACAAATTCAACAGAGGGCTAGGTCCCACCAGCCAACTCCAAACCTTTCATCCACAGACTGATAACCCTCACAGAGCACCCAAAAATTGGAAAATGATTGAGGGAAAAATAGGAATTTGAAATCTCCCAGATACCTTTCTCCAGCCAAAATGCAATAAAATAGATTTACCCTTGGGGTATGTATTTTTTGGATAATCTACAGGCTTTGCATATTGGCTCAGTAGTTCTCACAGTGCTAGTGTTCATTCCTTCTCAGGGGTACAGCTACAGGAAAATGCAGGAAAGAAATCTGGTGTAGTTGATGCAATCACAGCCAAACTAGCATGCCATTCACACCTTTCTATGTCCTGGGAATACTTTTCTTATGATGACGTGTCATCATTCTGTGGGATGGAGGCAGGCCGCTCATTCAGAAATCATCTGAGTTTCAGCCAAGGCAGTAAACTTGAATTATTCATGAATGCCTGTTACCAGACTTGCTTTTTTCTTTTTTTCTTTCTTTCTTTTTTTTTTTTTTTTCCTCTTTTTAAGAACTGTGCATACAATCTCTTTGCTTTCTTCAGCACTCTAACTTTGGACAGCTGGAAGTCTCCACTGCAAATCAGCAAGAACTAATGCAAGTCACAGTCTAGATAATCATGTGGAATTTGTCAGGTACATATGGGTGTCTATTGTTGGGGTGCCTTTGTGCTTTATATAGGAGTTTTCAGAATGTGCTTGGTCAGCAATAATGAACAGAAAAATCAGTCTGAAAAGAAAAAGGCATTTCTAGAAAGTTGGGATTTTTTAAATAAAAGAAAAAACTGCATATATTGCATGGAGGTCACTCATAAAACAGATGTAGCAATTTACTTTGAATGCAACTCTTCTGAAATACACTGGACCCATAATTATACATTTCAATTTATAAATTAATGACATGGGAATTTATCGTCAATAATATGGATTTGTTATAACCACTATTTCTGTGTCCCAAACCAAGGTATTTAATATTTTTATTATAAGTCACAGTCTCTATTAGTGTATTTTCTAGGTGTGTTGTAGCTCAGAGTGGAAGCCAAACGAATACAGGTTTGGATCACAGACTGCAGTTCAAAAACCTTCAGAATATGTGTATTGGTGAGTATATGCATAAAGGCATCCCTATTCACTCTTTTTTTTGTTGTTCTATCAGAGTTGCTATTCCTCAGCAGCTACATCTTACTGTGAATATTTAATCTGTTCAATCGTTTCAATTTCACAGTGTGTTAAAGCTCCTCCCTTTTAAAACATGTTCGCATTTTACATGGGAGACATGTCTGTCTTTGAGTTGTCCCTGACAACCTATCTGCAGTTATTTCACTCTTTATTTCTTTGTGATTACAGTTGTTATTCCAGTTTTCACTCTTTACTCATTGCTTTAATTTCATACTCATCATGTAGGTACTGTTGATACCTAATAGCATGATCACTGCTCTGTTGTAAATAGGACAAGAAATATGAGACGTCTTAAGGAATTTATAACTGAAAATAGGTTGACAATCATAGTCACTGCAAAGTAATCCTCCCAGGCTCTGTTTTCTTTTTTCCCTGCTGGCTTCCAAATATTTCACAAACTGAATTCAGTTTAGAGCACTGGCTCTGTGGTTCCGAACTGCTCACCAAATCCCTTGGGCAGTTTTTGCAGCCTTGTCTTTACTGGGTGTTGATGTAAAGATTTGCACCTGGGTTTTACATTGCTACTTTCATGGAGACAAAAGAGAGATTTCTATTCCCTCCCTCGATATCCACCCCCTGATTTGATGTGCTGAGGAGAAGGGCAGCCTTGTCCTCCTCAGCCTCTCTACATCCCATGTGCTGGTCAGCAGCCTCACTGGCAGGACATCACCTCACTTATCTCAAAGACAATGAGGTTTTTTTCTCGTTTCTGCAAACTGCTCCGATTCAGCCCCTGGCTGCAAAGTCTGTATTAGATCCAATGAACATAGTGGGAGGATACAGCCAAGAGAGGAACGAAAAGGTGAAGAATAATATTAAACTACACCACTGAGTTGCACTGAAATCATTGACATCATTGGAAGATTTAAAGGCAGTTGTTCTGCTGAGTTGCTCCTAAATCCTTGAATAGGAGACTAGAATACAGAAAAAGAATTAATAAAAAGTGACTAAGGTAATTATTTATTTCCTTGTAATAAAGTTTTCCATAATGCAAGTTCAAGTCTATAAAAGTAGACAATAAAAGGAAAGATTGTGTAAAGTGTATGCCATTTCTTTTAGAGAGCTCATTGTATTAAATACGTATCTTTTATAATTTTAATTTCAAACAGGGAACAGAAGACTTTCTCCATTTTGTAAAAAGCAATCCTATCTCTGGGAATTTTTGAAGGTTTTGTATCAGCCAGTATTTTTATTGCTATCTAGATTTCATTCATCTCACACTTGTCTCTATTCAGGTAAGGAGGCATGTCCTCAGGTCATGTCTGCATTCCAAGGCATGAACTGTCCATCTCCGCAAGGAGATCAATATCAGTATTCCCATTTGTGATTGTATTTCTTCTTTGCTTTTCTCAGGTTTTGGGTGTTTTTTTTGTTGTTGTTGTTTGTTTGTTTTTTGTTGTTGTCGTTTTTTGCATAATCTAATGACAAACAGCTTAGATGAAGAATACTTTGACTTAGGAGAGTTTGGAGGACCCCTGCAAGAAGTGATGCAGGTCTCTTAAAAATAGATATCCTGCTTCTTTCATCTGCAAATCTGTCTGAAACAGGGCTGCCTCAGAGAATATCTGTGAATAGAGCAGAAAGCAAAACCTGGCACATGTAAAGAACTACTAAGTGTGGCAAAGACTTAGGATTGTCACTTGCCATATGGGCATGCCAAGTAAAGAAATGCAGCAAAGTGTTTCTGCCTTCTTTGCTGTGGGGGAGGCTTAGGACAAATACCTTAATTGGTTTCTCTTCTGTTGCATTTGAGTTTTCAAGCATGAAGATTTATTTATGTATTTATTTATTTGTGTTAGAAAATTATTTCCGAAGCCCACTGCCCTCACTGTTTACTTGTCTCCTTCTTTAAGAGAGAGAAAAGCAGGTAAATATGGAGCAAATGATTATTTCACTGTGATATCATTAGAATTTCCACCCTGGCTGCAGATGGCTTAAGGTCTTGCAGCCCAATTTTTGGCAGCAAATGGATCAAAAGGCTTTTTTCACATCCACAGCTAATACTTCAATAATCTGAGCAGCTTCTCTCATGTAGTTTGTTTGTTTATGGTGAGCATCATATCCTCAGACTAGCAAAAGGAAAAAAAACCAGCAAACTATCCTGTACATTCTACACAAATCTTTCTGAGGCCAAAGAGATGTAAAGATTAGGCATATGTTAAGAATCCCAGTCAGGAATCTGTCTTCATCTTGTGCCCAGAATTGCCTGAAAAGAAATTAAATAGAACACCATAGCTGCTCTCTTCAACTTCTTCTTTGCTTGGAATTGTAAATGCAAGCAAATATTTTGCATTTCTAGTATTTTTGTAGGGACTTGTGTGATTTCTGAAGCGGGAGAGGGTTTGATGAAGTAAGAGAAAAAGCCCCACAGAATCTGAGGTGAGGGTTAAGGAATTGCAAGTGATGAGATCTCAGCTAATGCCACAGTACATGGAGGAAGCTCCAGGACAGCTGCACCCCTGAGTGCATCATTTTAGTCCCCAAAAGGGGAAAGGCTCATGCTTATCAAAAGCAAAGTGTTCACCACCCCCTAGGGCCCTGGACAAAGCCCTGTCAGGCTTACAGACATGTTAGTATCTCTTGTAGAGACACTAATCTTGGAATAAAATTTGTATTTTTTATGCTAAGGTTTAATGAGCAGTTTATATTGGTATGATGTTCTTGCTTGTGTGTTTTACAGGGCCGAGGTGCAAAGTCTGCAGCAGGTATTATTAAGTGAATCAATTGACAGGAGCAAGGTGTGGAATGTGTAACAGATTTATGTTCAGATTGCTACAGCGCCCACCCTTAGAAAGATGAAAAGGTCTCAAGTATTTGTACTCTTTCCCCTCAAATTATTGACCTCAATTAATGATCAGAAGTTTGTGTCAATAGACAATAAACTGAGCAAAATAAAATTTCACTGGGTTGAGGCTTTTGCCACTGATCTTGCTGGAGGACCTGAATACTCAGATGAAAGAGAAGCACAAAGGGTCATAAGAAAAGGTTTGGATAGGGGATCCTCGGTCCTAACTAAAGAACAAGAAAGAGCAAGGAAATAAGGCAAGGATGGTTATGGGGTTTATTTCTTTGTACAGACCATGTATTTCTTGGCTAGAGTCAGGAAAAGCAGTAGTCTTGCAAGGTTCACATGGCATTTTTGGGTGTGTACTTATGTGACTGCACACATGTGTTTATGCCTATAATGCTTCCAAAAAGGTGACTAAGCCAAACACAGCAGTTGTGTGTCTGGGGCTGGAGTGTGTTTAGGTCACTGCAGTGCTGGACATGGAAAGTGATGCTAGTGCAGTAGTTCCCTCATTGGTCACCATTTTAATGGTGGGATACCTCAAAAAAAGAGATGTCTTTTGTCTAGCTATGAACTTTTTCAACTTCCAATCAATGCATTTTGTAGAACTATTTGCCACTAGGTTGATTATCCAT
The DNA here is from genome assembly GCA_013400495.1 of Nicator chloris. Taxonomy (NCBI): domain Eukaryota; kingdom Metazoa; phylum Chordata; class Aves; order Passeriformes; family Pycnonotidae; genus Nicator; species Nicator chloris. The sequence goes on from WAAE01002155.1 coordinate 20,610, forward strand.
TTAGTACCACAGGTTTCCTCTGTTGGAGATTGTTATATCACTATCAGGTCTGCTCAAGTGCTTATCTTTTGTGATGGAATGAGGACAGGTTTTCCAGTCCTCAAGCTACACTTTTCATTCTTATACCTTATTTCGGCTTCTTTGAAATGTGGTCATGGGCAGATAAACTGCAGGCTTGTAAATGGGAAAGGGGAAAGTTGAGAGATCATGATCTTTGAGTCTTTTCATTTTTGCTATTCAGTTTGTCTTTTTCTGAAGTCTGTGTATTTGGAAAATACCTGAATTAGACTAGAAATATCCGTGGTTCTTAGAGTTGTGTCATACAATGCAGGTATGTTTTCCTAAGAATATTTTTAGAAGTGGGTAGGTTTTTCCTACAAGAACGAGGAGCTGTCTGGGTCTATTTAGTGCCTTAAAATTTCCTGGTCCTTACAGCATCTTAGCTGAATGTTTTTAGGAAAGTTTAATCAAATTGGCTGCTTTTGGCATGAAAAGTCAGTTTTTTGAGCCATCCCTTCCCCACCAGGAAATGCAGCCTCTGGTATTCACTAGCTGCATAGGCAGCATAAGCATTACTCTAAATAGGGAAGCAGCTTAAGCTGAATGCTTGAGGAAGCTGGTGTGAATTTTCCTTTCTGGATATGGCTGCATGGAGTGGTGCAGTACCCTGTAAGGACATTCTCATTTCAATGCAGGGTCCCACTGAAGTTCAGAAGTTCATATTAGAAAATATTAGAAATATGTCAAACAATACATTTCTATCCTAAAGCTCTAATACATTACACGGTGTATATTTGGAAAATGAGGTATTGTGATTAAAGGCCTATCCTGCTTAAGTTAAATTGCTGTGACAAAGAAGAAAAGAACTGAGAACGAAAAATTAAAATTGGCTTTTCTGAAGCTCTTCTGAGCAGGAATGAGTATCAGCAATATGATACCTGGAGTAGGGAACTGCCAGGATCTGCCTGATTGGAGTAGAAGAACTTCACAAAAAATCTCTCATGAATGTCACAAAAGTTGCATTTACCATTCTGGTATATTGTCATGATTATGTCTTAGATGCAAAAATCTTGTTTGTTCTCTCCATTTCCTCTGCAGAGTCACTGTGGTGGGAGTAGGATCAGGCATCTGTTAGATATCTTGTTCTGTGCTGTGTCTGTCTGCACCTCCCTCTCTCATGCTCCTTTAATCTTTCTAACCAATTTTCTCTTTCCTTGCAGGGGTGACTGAAATGATCCTTTGAAGCAACCAGCTTTGACGTTTGGAAAAAAAGAATTGAAAAACAAAAGAATGCTCTAATTAAGGAAAACATCAGTTAAAGCTCCAGAAGAAATCGAAGATTTTGATCAGTTCTTTCATGTCTGCCTGACAACTGTACAGCATTAGCAGAGGGGCTCATTAGAGGGTGCTTACCCAAAGTCCAGATGAAGGAGCAGAAAGTGAGCGATATGCAAGACTGCTGTGTGCAGGAAAATCAAATATTTGCTACCCTTCATGTAACAAAGGTAGTGCCCAAGCAGTTGAGGAAAAGAGAACTTTTGTTTACAGTGGGGCTATTTAACTCCGTTTCAGAAGTGAAAATGGGCTCACAAGGGTGTAGATGTTCACTGTTGGTTTCACTGAGAATCAAATCCTCCAGGTCCAAGTGCTTCCCCATAGGTGTGCGTAATTGTACCTGCGTGACTTAATGAATATATGGCAAGATCAAGAGAAAGGTTTTTCAAGGCCATTTTCTTCTTTGTTTGTTTTGCTCTTCCCCAGTGTCATGTCTGTCACAGAGGCTAATACTGATACCCTGATGGTCACAGTATGGTAGGTTGAGGAAGTTCTGAGAGTACAAGCTTCTCCTTGTGTCTCTAGGTTTTGTGGCTACCTGCTGCAAAGTGCTGAATTTGGGTTTTGTGAGAGCTGAGTCAGCCCTTCTGCACACAGGATTGCCCCAGCCCATTGTTCCAGCTGTAATGCCATTGTGGATAAGCAATTTCTTTTATTATGAAAATTTTACACGTTGTAATGAGATTTTGTGAAGGGTCTCTGCAGGGCTGGGGAGGATATCAGGGGCCAGACAGTTCACAGAATCCATAACAGTAGTGAGATACAGTTAAAAAATGAGTAATTGTAGCATGCCCACACAGCCCTTTGCAAAGCTGTTGAACTGGAATTATATAAATCACTCGCATTGTTTTACTCACTCTCCTTTTTTCTGCTGAGTGAGGAATAATTTTCTACAGTGAGGTTGTGTGCTGCTGAGGCTTTTTGCAGATAATTAATTTAGTGGTTTTGGGTGAAAATGCTAGCAAGATGGGTGGAACTCTACAGAAGCCCCTGGTTTCAGCCAATTTTTCAGTCCACTTCCTGGAATGAATGGTCTTCATTTAGTTATAGGGTTTCTTGCTCTGGGCCTGTAGGTAGTTAATTAAATGCATCTTTAAAAATACAACCACAAGCCCTCCTACTGGAAAGCTGCACACCCACAGGAGGCACAGTGGATTAAATGAGCACAGAGGCAGAAGGTGACTTTGGTCAGCGCTTTGGCAGTCCCAGGAGTTTCTTGCCTGCATTAATAATGTGCCTGTGCAGAAGAAATACATTTTGAGAAGTGATGGCTTGTGGAGGTAGTACTATGGTGTGAAGACTTTTCCTGCAGGAATCCATAGGCTTTGTCCTTCAGTGTCTGTTTGTCACCAAACACCATCCCAGGGAACTGGGCAGCTTTTACCTGGCTGCATCAGGTGCTTCTCTTCAGATGTTGCTGACGCTGCCTGGATTACACATGGTTGTAACACACTCTCTAACGGGCTGCAGAAGGAGCCTCCTCAGTGGGAAGACTCTTGACTGTTGAGGGGGCATTGATGGGTTCTGGTGTCTTCCTGCTCCTTCAAGGGCACCTTGCAGAAACGGCACTGCTGGGGCTGAGCAAGAACCCTTTCCCCTGGGCAGAAAGATCTTTTTATGGACAATGGTATTTCCTCAGGACAACAGCTGAGACAATTCTTGGCTACTCTGGTCATCAGACAACACAGTGCTTATGCAAGTGGAACAGCTTCCACCCACTTTGCCATACCATGGTGGTGCTCCAGAGATCCCCACAGTATTGTTGAGATGTGGATGCCTGTGTGGCAATTATTTTCTCATGCACAAGTACAGCATAAGTTAAATAAAGGTGCTTTCTGAAAAAAATGTGCTCTGAAGTACTGAAATCCTGAACTGCTAGCAGAACAAAGGAGAGACTGTTCTTTACTTCTTCAGTCATCAAACTTTTGCTGACAATTATTTTGGTGTGCATGGCACACACACACACAGTGACTGACCATACATTTATGCAACCTCCTGAAAAAACGAGGATTGTGCTGATGCGTGAGTCTGCAGCCCTATCTGATGCCCACTGTGATAGAAAATACGATCTAATAGAGTAAGTCTGGTTTTAGTTTTATAGCACACTACCAGAACATTCACTGGCAGCAGATATGGTGATACCATTTTAAAGCTGACTCCTTTGATATCTTCCATCAGATCTGAAAAAGAAGTCTGTTCCCAACACATATTTGTTGGGGCTTTTTGGCTGAAGCATCTTCCAATCTTTTGACAAATTCAACATCTCAACACACTGAATCTAACACCCACCACCCCTAAAATACTGTCAAAGCAAGTGGCTTTCTTTAGAAATGCCCTTTTTCCAAGTTTGGGATGCTGCAAATTCCTCTTCAGATGTATTAAGTCTAGCTTGTGGGAGGATCTGATCATGTCCTCTCTTTTTATCTTTATCTGTAGCGTATCAATTGTTCCTGCCCTGTAGCCTTGATGGCTGATTCTCCCTGCACACAGGGGCCAGACAGTTCACAGAATCCATAACAGCAGTGAGATACAGAAGAAATACATTTTGGGTATTAATGAGGCTGGAAAGTGAGTTTCTTGGTGCTGGTGCTGGTGCTGGAAGCTGCCACAAGCAAAGGCTGCAAAGTCAAGTCATGTCACTGCATCACGTGGTGATTAGAGAGTAACAATATTATTGCCACCTGCTGCCTAAGAGTGACAGTTCTGTGTGACAGACAGTATGTATTCTGATCATCTTTGCTTTGTAGATTATCTCCCTGTAAGAGGAGAGTAGGTGGGTCTCTGAAAAGGTCTCTGAAAAAAGAAAGGATGCTCCTTCCCTTAGGGAGCAATTGAATCTGACCAAGGGAGAGAAATATATGGATCCTGGGGAAATCAGAGGAAGCAGCAGCAAAGCAGCAATTTGCAGCACAGTGGGGAAATTAAAGGCTGCTGAGCAAAGCTCAGAGCACACTGCAAGCTCTGCTTATGTAAGAGAAAATGTCTTAGAGAGCTGAGTGTGCATAGCTGCAACCCACCAAAAACCCCTAAAAGACAGCTTGGGAGCAATAATCTGCTTTTCTAGGACACAATGAACAGGGAGAGATTTGTTTACCAACCTCTTAAGCTATTCCTCTGTCCAAGTGACTCCTAGACACTTGTCATTGTCTGATCTAAAAAGACAAGTCAGATTTTTGGTGTAGGGAAGACTAAATTTGAACACCTTCTAGCTTGTCTTTGAGGAACTCCCTGTGAAAGAAAATGTCAACGGATTTGTATAAAAGCTAGATCTAGTCTGGACTTCCATCACACAATCTGGTGATTTTCATAAAATGAATTAGCAATCTGCCTGGGTTGACAATAATTTTAATAGTAAATGACACTTTGTTCTCATGTTACCAAAATTTTTGGAAAATCATGGAACTGAATTATCAGCTCACCATAAAGATAAGGTGCTTTTCCATCCTCTGTGCCTGGTCTCTGCAGATCTGCTCTGAGGGCCTTAATATTTTCACAGCAGTTGACACCTAATTATCTCATCCATCACAGTATTGTACACCTCAAACACTGAGAACCTGCATCCCCAAAATGTTTCTTCTCATTTTGGAATATTTTGGGGTGGGTAATGCTTTCCTCTGTCTTGAGGGGTAGAGGGCACTGGCAAGTGCCTGGAGAAGTGGTCATATTAAGTGTGTGAACCTTTCCTTGTATGGCTTTTCTCCTCTCCATCTCTGTTTCAACTGGCATCTCTTGGGGCACAAACCAAGTGCACAAACCAAGCACAAACAGTTTTGCACTTTGAGAAAGAACCACAATAAAGGGAAAATAGGTACTTCCCACAGAAAAGAACCCCATTATACAATAGGATTGTATACAATAGGTTGTCTAATAGTACATAGCTGAACTTGAAAAATGTTACACGAATCACTTTGAAACTCTTCAGTGGATTTGTAGCTGTTCTAACCAGTCTCCTACATCATGGAATCTTCCCCGACATATTATTCATTAAACAGAGGTATTTATTAGAGCAGCATGTGGCATAGATAAGATCTCTAGTGCAGAGGAAAGAAGCTCAAAGGAGTCTTTAGAACACACCTTGCTTTTGTGTGAATGGCAGGTACAACACATGCCTGAGGCGTAGATGCAGGATTCTCACCATGGGAGCAGGTAGGAGCCAGCAAATGCCCTACATTTGCTCCCAGCCACCTCATTCCTCTCTGGCTGTTGCTCTTGGGATGCTTTTCTACCTCATTTTTCTTGGATGCTCCATGCAGCAAACTTCCAGCTGCTCCTCAAGGGCAGCTTTTAAAATCAGAACCTTTTGCTTCTTTCCCTGGGGGCTCCCGAGTGTCTCTGATTTTCAGGGATCCATCCAAAGGTACAAACACAAAAGCCATCCTCCTGGCAGGTGGGTTTACATCCAGCATGTAGGAGGCTGCAGAGTCACTTGGAAGATGTTTCAATTGCGAAGCTAAAAGCAGGCTGAAAAACCCAGTTTAGATAAGAGCAGGAAGGTTATACTTGTAATCTTGTATGTTTTGGCTGCTGGATAATGGTCATATTGGAGCAAAGGCCTTCTCCAAAGAAATCAAATTACACAGGCAGCATTTCTGATGACCCACAGGCCTTTCCTTCAGTTATTTGGATAGGTTGTTCATTTTTCTGTACTGATAAGAATTTTTCTCTTTTAAATTTCTTTGAACTATCTGTCCTCAGGATATCAGCACAAAAAACCACCTTAACAACTGTACCTTGGTCCACAATCAAGGATGTTTTCTCTCACACAGAGCTGTTCTTTGCAGATGTCCTGATGCAATGCTGGCCAAAACAACTCCAAAATAAAGAGTGGTTCTAATGTTCAAACCTGTTTGTGCTGAACCCGTGGTGGCAGCCATCTACTGCTGTACTTAGGCTTAACTTACCAGGACACCTGGAGATGCCTTGATGCTGGAAAGTTCTCGGACCTCTGAGAAGCAAGAGGAGATGAGATACAGGATGTTTCAGACACATCAGTGGTACATCACTGATTTGCTACATACCCTTCAGCAGCTCATACCACCTCTTTTGTTGTAAGTAACCTTACATGCATTTTGATGTTTTAGCTATTGCAGCTATTTTGCAAAATAGTTATCAGCATCTCAGCCAGATGCTATGACAGAGCCAATTAATTAATATTAGTGAGGCATTTGGTACTCTTGGATAAAAGACACTGCAGAAAAACAAATTATCATCCCTTTGCAAATCAAAATTCCACTCCATTCCTAAATATTTGTATTATCTTTGGCTGATAGCAAAACCCAAAACAGAGTTGCCTGAAGGCATCCTTAATCAGAGATTTTTCCCTTTCAGATAAAAAAAAATACTTCAGGCTATGGAGGAAACCAAAGGCCTACAGTTCCATCAAGAACTAGAAGTTAGAAGTTTTTATCCCAGTTGCCCTTCAGCTGAGAACATTATTTAATCACTTACTTCTGCCTTGGCTTCCCTTTTCCACTCATTGTGACCATACCTTTGTACTACAAGCCAAATTTAAAATGTTGTGATTACAGTTTGTCTTGACATCCCTCGAGCTTCCCATCTTCAACTTCCCTGACAACAATCCCTAGATGCAACAGTAGAGACATGTGGAACAAGTGTGCACACAAACACTGTAACTGTGTCCAATAAAGTAAATCCAGCCTTATACTAATTTTAACCAGCTGGTGAAAACTGAGCTGTCTCTGCTCTTACTTCAAAAGTTTAAAAAAATGACTGGTTGTGAGTTTTTGTTCTTGCAGATGGAGGGAAATATCTGCCTCCAGTAATACCTGTGGGATGAAGTTTCCTGGAGTGGGCATGTTACAGATTAACCAAGGCCACTCTGGCAGTCATATTCTTCCACAGTGTGAGACGGCACTTTTCCACAGCCTTTACCCAGTATCAGGACATCAACCTGTTTCATTAACTCAGCCTTCCTGCAGCTCTGTTGTTTCCTGTGCTTGTTCTGGTGTGAATTTCCTTCCATCCACGACTTTGTTATGCAGCTTTTACTTCAGGAGGCAAGAGGTTTGCCTTTGTTTTGACAACTGGGAACTGCTGAGGACACAAAAATACACTACCAGCTATCATCCTTCATTTCCCAAAGCCCTACAAACTCTTTCTGCTGCCATAGCTGAGACATCTGAAAAATATGCACCTCAGCATACAAGGTATCAGGAGACTTAAAATTTCCTTAATTTTAAAAATAATAAAAACTTAAGTTTGCTTAAAATTAACTTTATCAATCTCCTCTCTCTTTGGCAGCCTGAGAACACGAGCAGCAAGGTGTCCAACAATGCATGGGTGACCACGTTTCTTGAAGACCTGTCTTGAGCTTGGCAGTCCAGCCCAGCATGACTTCTACAGATGTTCTCACTGCTCACCTTGGACTTTACTGCTGCCACTCAGGTTCCCTGGCCATCAACAGGGTTGGCAGCAGAAGAATTAATACTTGGTTCTTATGTACAGATGACTCTCCACCAGGCAGTTTTGCTATCCTGGGAACTGGGGCTGACTACAGTTATAGCACTCCTAGTCTGCTTCCTGATGCTCTTACATCTGTGTGGAACTGGCAGAGAGCAATAAAATCAGTTGATGCTTTCTCTGAGCTATTTTCTCCATGTTAGAACTGTTTCCAGTGTAGCTCTGCTGTACTGAACTCTGCCCATCATCTCTTGCACATACACTAGCAAGAAGTGTAACTATGCAGATTAGACTCAAGCAGGAAGATGTTGCTAGTGATGAGGTTTTTTGTAATGCAGCTGGATTCATTTGGCTGGTAGCAAAGTATTCTGACTGATGTGACTCCGTCTGGCATCAACATTTATTTGAATTCTTCGGTGTTTTTCCCTGATGTGAAAATTAAATATTTCTCACACCAAGATACCATATTAGGGTGGTATTTCACCCAGCTAGCATAATCACAAATTAATCCAGCAAAGTGAGGCTCTGATCCCCTAAGAGGTCCCTAACAGAAGTTTCGTGCCCATGCTAGTTTCGATGGAAGCCAGCTGGGCTGTGGAGAAGTACAGAGCTCATTCAGCTCTGGCTATGATCCTGTAGTCATCACTAAAGTTCATTGTAAGTACCAATTTCTCTTGGGGTTTTGTTTACGTGTAGTTTTTAAAGCAAAGCTTTTGGAAAACTTCCAGAGAGAATGTAACCTGTGCATTTTTGCTTTGTCGAATAAACCAATGTATTTGGGGTTTCTGATGACAAATTCAGATACCCGTTCCTACCAAAAAAGGATGGCCCAATAGTGATTCTGTAACACTTGGATCAAAGACCCAACTCAAGTTCCTTTGCATGATACATAATTGTGTTTTAATAATTTGGTTTAGATTTTACAAAACAGAGACAATATAAAAGAAAACAGACAGTGATGAAAATGTCTCTTCCATGGGCTTCAGTTTGTCCTAGGGACCTACTGTTTGAAAAAAAAAAAAAGCCAGATTTGGAGAAGAAACTGCTCCTCAATTCTAAGACTAACTCTTCCTTGCATTCAGGGACAAGGGCAACTGGGGAAATTTCTCTCATTCCTCCACTGAAGATTTGGAAGGGCAAAGTTGTCTTCCCAAGATTTCTGGGTCACTTAAGTTGATGAAAAATCATGGCTTGCATTTATGCTGGATTGTAGCTTTATGGCTTACATGATTCTTGGACTTCTTAGTCATGAACTTGGGTTGTTTCACCATTTAATTACAAAAGACATCACAAATTTGGCTGGTATATATGATGACCCAAAAACAACTCATACATTGCTGCTGTTTTCTTTGCAGTCAGGAAATAGACAACAATTGCTTTCAAAGTGTAATAATTTGCCCTGTACATTGCCAAGGAGGACTCCTTTTTATGATCCTTACTTCTCCTCTGTTAGATTCCTTCATATGCTGTCACCATTTAAAGTCATTCTAGTTGGAATGCAAACTGAACCAAATTCTCTTCAGTAAGTGGTGATGTCCAGCTTCCACTGGAAGTCTGGGAAGCACAAGCAGTCCCTAAGACTATGTAGGTTGAAACCTATGGTACTGTGACGTGATACAGTGGCATTAACATGCAAACACAGCTGTCATTTGAACTTGCTTCTTGGCACTGTCATTCCGTCACGCACGACAGCTGAAGCAGGTATGCGACCAGTGCCTGCCAGATACCCCAACCAAGCCATGATTTGATGTGGCTGAAAGTGAAGGTGGAATTAATTTTATAAAACTTCCTTTGGTTTAAACCCTTGCAAGTTTAAAATCCCATAACTCAGATCAAAACTACCCCTTCCAGCCCTGCCGAAACCACCGGTTTTGGATGACACAGGGGCCGTGAAGCACACTCCGGCCAGTCCCACGCTGCACTGCGTGCTCCAGCAAAGCCCTCGCCGGGACCGCTGCACGCCCGGGGCTGTGTGCCAATGGAAGAAGGTGTGATGCTTCCTAGTGGCCTTCCAGCTCCTCCAGCCCTGGAGCACCTGGAGCAGCATCATCACGGATTGACACGCGTGAATGCGCTGCTGCCTGCACCTGCACCTTTCTCGTAGGCACGAAGCGTCTGTGTCGCTGCCTGGCCAATACTCCCTTGTTCCTCTGTGGCTGCAGCAGGGAACGGGCCCATCGGCCGGGCTTATTCCGCAGGACAAACCGCGGGCTGCACCACAAGCCCAGCGATGCCTGGCCGGCCGTGGCACAGGACCCGCCCCCACCCACCCCGGGGCAGGGGGGTGCCCCCGGCGGCCCTGCCCGGCTGGGCTTGGGCGGATCGGGCGGTTCCGAGCTCCTGGCTTGTAGCCGGGTTCCTCCCCATCGCCCCTCCCGGCGGCGCGGGGCCGCCCCCGGCCCGCCCGATCCCGCCCCGCCGGCGTGGCCGCGCATTGTGCGCCAGCCGCTGCCCCGGGCGCAGCGGGCCCGGTGGTCGTGGCCGCTCAGGACCCCCGAGCCTCCCGGGCCGGGCCTCGCCTCCAGCTCTCCCCGCGGAGGCGCCGTCCGGGGTCGGGCACGGTGAGTGGGGGTCGTGCGGGAAGCGGGTGATGCCGCCGCCGGGTCTGTCAAGCCCGGCTCGCCCCGCAGAGCCAGGCGAAGGGGGAGTGGGTCTGTGCTCGGCCCCGCCGCGGCGGACGTGGGTGGCGGTGCCCGGGGCTCGGGGAGCGGCTCCGAGCGCCCTCCGGGCCGGGCGGCGGCCCGAGGTCGGGGGCTCTCGGTGAGAGCAGTGGGCGCGGGGGGCTCCTGGCTTTGTGTGTGGCTGTGGGCTGCGGTGAGACACAGCCCTGGCAGTCTTTCGGAAGGTCCCTGCGAATGCTGGAGCCCGGGCTCGCGGGTTTTACCCCCTGCCTGAATATTCACGGATCTCCTTCTCTTCCAGTCTGGAATAGCGATCTCAGGTAACTGGAGTTGGCTGTAAATGTGATTCCTGAGGTCTGACAGCTGTAAGATTTATTCACGCAAGTAAGATCTCCACGGATGAGTAAAATATTTTTTTGCAGAATGATTTTGCATGTTTCCACCCAGAAGTGCACAGTCTCCGATGGCTCCTGCAGGAGATGGGCTTGTCCCTTTCAGTGTGTGCGTGTGTGCGAGCTGTTAGTTTTGGCAGCTCGTAAGTGATCATTGGTAAAGGTCGGGTGTCTTCGTGTTCTTCAGGGAAGCATTAGCCTGGATGTGTGCCTGTGTTTTGATATTGCAGAAGCAATAGGAGAGAACAGTCACAAAAAAAGGTTCAAGAAAATTGTTTAGCTTTCCTAATGCTTACCATTTCAAGCTAGCATACTTGTAAGCAAGTCATGATAAATTGCAGGAAGCAATCAGGTTTTGTATTTACTAGCACGTTGATGAATAATAAAAGGTCTAAAGCTAAATTTTGGTGCTTCATTTAAAATCTTGTCATTTCTTCTGTCTCTCGCACCTGTTGGCTTTTAGCAAAAGATGATTATGAGGTGATGATTAGGCAGCTTTCTTACAACTTTAATTAAAGGAATAGCTCACTATAGGCCAGCTATAGAATAATGGACCCCCTTGTCATCTAGTACATAGTTGAATGTCGAGCTGTGGTACTGCCTGGCAAAACTGTTCTTTGTCTGTAACTTCTCCTGTAGCCGAGCTAAAACTTCATTCTAGGGGTCAGGTGAATACAGTGTATAAATCTTGTTCCTTTTATTAGAAAACATGTATTGACAGGGATTTCATATCTATAATATACATCGTTGATTCAATGACTTAATGCTTCATCTTGCTGTTTCTTATTAATAATCTAATTAGGGGAAAACTCTGGAAGGAATATAAAATTAAGACACAGTCCCAGTGGAACTCGCTAAAAAAGACATTGCAGAGCAGACAGAGTGTAAGAGGAATTTCCAGAAGTACTCATCACCCAAGACAGAGCCAGATTTTGAACACTCCTAGCTTGTATTTAGGCTCCAGAGTTAATTGCTAGATTTTCAGGTCTTTCTTTAAAACTTTTATATCCAGAGTGCTTTGGGAGACAGTGAGGGAAATGTGTCTGTTGTAAGCCAAATTCTCAATCTTCAATGCAAAAGAAAATCACACCCTGAGCACTTAAAAAAATCTGATCCTTGGGTTGCAGTCGTAACTCCTTCCACTTCCATTCTGGAGGCAATTCCATTTAATTTTTACAACAGATAGAATTACAGTTGTAAAATCTAGCCACAATAAGGCACACCAATGAAATTCCTTTAATTATTTCTTTTTGTAATGTAGAAGCCATCAGGATTGATGAATAGCTCTGTAAATACAGTAATAGAACTGTATGTGGCACTTAATCTCTGAACAAAAGTAATAGGTAATGGCTAAAAATAGTATTTCCTCTTTCAACAGTAGAGTTAAATATGGATATTAACTGCAGCTAAATAGATTGGTCCGGAGCTGGAGGCTTAGATCATTCATGCTTGCTGACCTGGCCTACTTCTTTATTTTCCTTTAAAGTACCACTTTTTGTGTGTGTTTGATAATAAATCACAAATGCTAATCAAAAAGCTGTTCTTTAAAGTGAAAATTGGGGCTTGTTTTGCTGCACCATAAAGGCACTGTAATTTCTAGAATGTGTTCTGATGCCATGTAACTCAGCACAAACTGCTGAGCTGTCTTGAGGTTGTGCCTCCATTTACATGAGTGGCTGCTCTCACACGTGCACGACAACATCTTTGCACCAGGGGAGAACTATTAAGTCTGGTTCTGATCATTTAACACTGCTTGAAGTGGTTCAGTGTCACTGCTCAATAAATGCCTTCATAAAAAGGTCAGTGAAAAGTTTGCCTCTTCAATAGCCCTGTCACAGCCTCTCAAGGAATTGTTGAATTATGAGAGCTGGCGATTATCTGCCTACATCTGTGGCCTGGGACTCACTGACACAGCATAAAGAAGAGAAAAAAATGACAAATGGTTGTCCAGCAGCACATCCTCTCAGAGGTGTTTGCTTTCCCTCAGTTTCATGGGATAAGACCAGTGAGTTTGAGGTGTGGCTGAAAGGGTGATTAATTGGCTTGTGCATATTTAGCCCTTGGAAGATGGAAAATAATGTATGGGGATGATTTGAATTAAGTGCTGTTATTCCCTGCTATTAAAGAAATTCCTTACCTGCTCTGTGTCTCAAGTTGGAGCTGTAGGCAATTTTAAAGCGTTATTTAAGCTGTGGTTTAGGTTTGTTTAAACAGAAGAGTGAGGGCAAGTCTTTCGACAGGAAAAAGTAGTAGGTAAAGATTTTCTTGTTGAAGCTTTTTTTTTTAGTAGCAGCAAATCTGTGTATATGGGAGTGAGGAAAAGGGAGTTGAATGAAACTGAGCGAGGAGCTGTTGTGTGAGGTAAAATTCTGATATTGTTCTCTTATGGCATCCTGGAAATACATTTGCATTTAAAATTTCCAGGCGAACCAAGCCGTAGGACCAGTGCAGAATGCTAAATGAAAGCTGACAGCTAACTGCAAACGCCACACAGTGGTGCTGGGCATTCCTCTGCTCAGACAATTCAGTTGAAGATTGTTTCTTTTAATGATTATGGATCTGAAACAAAAACTGGTTCTGAAAACAAATGGGATGTCAATTTTATTCTGAGATATTTTCCTTTGAACGATGTTTACTTTCTGTTACATTATCCTGCAACTGCTTGAAAACTCACAGAAACTGTAAAGTCCAAATCCCTTTCTGCCCATCAGATAGCCACAATATACTCCTTTGTGTCGCCCAGGCTGAAATTCAATCTGCTTGGGAGGCTGATGGGTGGATTGAGGCGCAGTTGTGATTCCAAGGATACTGGGTATCACCACAGAGGTACCTTTATGTTGCTTGTGTGAGCAGACAAAGCAGCAGCTCTTTCAGGAAATGTGGTGATGCATTTCCTGTACAAGAGTAAAACATGTTTCTGCTCTGGAGTAGTGAGATGCAGAAGTCAGGATGGTGGCAACTGGGGAAGGAACGTGAAAGGAACCATGAAAGGCATCAGAAGAGATTGGTGGGTTTTACCTTTTCGTGTGTCAGACTTTGGTGCCTGCAGTTATTTGCAATAACTGTCCCTATGCAGACAGACCAACGATGCAGAACAATCTGAGGAGACTGAGGGTTGGAAAGAGAGAAGAAAATGATTGATAGGTTAATGTGTGTATTGGGTGTGAAAAAGCACCTGCAGTCATGGGGCTGGAACAAATCAAGAGCCTGTGCTTAGCTGTGGCTGCTGCAGTGCAGCAGTAGTACAGACAGCACAGTGGTCCATGATATCCCAGTTGTGAATAGAATATTGAATATAATGAATAACAGGCTTTACATATGCAGTGTGGATGCATTTGGCTCCCTGGCATAACTGTAAGGTACTTGCCCTTGGAAAGTTTCTGAGGGAACAGAAAGAGCTGATTAGGCAAGCAAAGTGATTTCTGAGGGATGATTAAAAATACTTAATATAGATTATCTGAGAAGCAAAGACTCCATTGATTTCAGGTATGATTACTCAAGGAACATAATCTCCTAGCCTTTGCAAGAGGTTGAATTGGACATAATGGGCTGCAAAAGAGAAGGTAACTTGAACATCAAGAAAAGCTGTTTGCAATGAAGCTAAATAATCTTCCATGAAAAATGGTGGTAACGTTTTTGGTGTTGTGTCACACTCACATAGAGCTGGGAAAAATGTTCTGCAAGATTGGTCATTCGAAGTCACATCTTCCTTGGCTGAGCTGTGCCTGGGAATTAGGGTGGAGGTTTTGGAGACAAAGCTCTTCAGTCTGCCAGGTCGGCCCCTCTGTTGGGAGTTGGCTGCTAAGCTCCCCTCTGTAATCGGCTGGAAGAGCAGTCATTCCCTGGTAGCTTGGATTTGTACAGATGAATTAATAGGTCCTATTCCATCTTTAGCCTCTGATCCAGGAAATACATGAGTGTGTGCTGGCATCTGGCACGTCTGCTGTTGTTCTGTAAAACAAACGCTGAAACATCTTGAGTTCTGTTCTGATCGTGAGGGAATATGGGAGGAGGCAAGTGATGGAAGGTGCTCCAGTGGTGAACACAGCAGGCTGGGCTAGAAGTATTACTGGGTTTGCATTGACTTTGTTAATTTGTGTTCTTGGACCCATGGTGAATTCTCCTTTTAAAGAAAAGCTGAAAAGCAACAGGCTTGAGTTGTTTTCCTGTTTTAAGTTACAGCCATTACTGGCAAAAAACCCTAATGGATAGTCTTGGACAGTAGCTGCCTCTTCCTTTGCTGAGCCCAGTAATAGGCACAACTTGTTGCTGAAGTGTGAAGAACCATTTCAGAGGGTTGTGCAGCTCTGGGTTTTATGGTGTTACTGCACAGTTGTGATACTTTTGTTTCACTCTTCAAGTACGAGGTGGGTTGGTTCATGAAAATCTGATCAGACCACTGAGAAGTACAGTCTGTGATAACTGATGTCTCCTGGATGATTTGATGTTTTAACAGGCAATCTTTTCTCCACTAAATTTCTTGTATCCCATGATAAACTAAGAGTTTCTATAACTTAGACACACTCTTCCTGCAGAACTGGTGGAGTTATAAGGTCTCCAAGATGGTATGTTGTTGCTAGATAGGGAGGAGTATGTTTATTCTGATTCATAGTGGCTTCATCTAAAAATGGGAGACAGTTTGTCTTCAGCATGAATGGTTTATTGAAGCACAGGCAGGTAATACACAGACAAGCATTTACAATGCTGGTTTAAGGATGAGCCTTTTTTAATTAAGTATAACTTGAGTCACAAAAGTTCCTCATGTGGTGACATGGAATAAGGTTTTCACTTCCTGCATCACCCATTTGTAATGAAGATTTAGAAGAAAAGAAACACTGAGATTTCATTGTCTTGGTTGCAGAGGAAATAAGAAAGCTGAGAGAAGTTAAGTGACTTCCAGAAGTGTTAACCCAGCTTGGATGTGCTCATCCAGCCCCTCCTAAAGCCAGTACTGCTGGTTTTCCTTTCAACATTATATTAGCTTTTCTTTCTGTAAAATATGCTATTAAGGCTCTGTCCAGGAAGAATGGAGGACCACTTCTTCTCCTTTTAACTATCTTTATCTAGAGAAATACCAGAAAACTGATTGGATTTGGCCATTATCAGGTAAATAAAGTTCACCTCCTAATCTCCCTTTAAAAGGAATACCCACTGTTGTCTGCATAGGTATGACTTTGGTTTATACCAATAAGTTTTAGTACCAATCAGTTTTTAAGATATGGGCCCTAAGAACTTCAATGCAGAATCTCGGTGCACTCCTGACTGCTGCGCTGATGGTTACCATGACTTTGTTGGCATGGTTTTGCTTGTTTTGCTGGATTTTGTGGTCTTTTGGTTTTTTATAAATTTATTTTCATATTTGCTGTGGAGGACTAGGCAAAGGCTGTTGTCACCGGGTTATCAGATGTAAGAGATTATTTGTTTGGTCTGGCACAACAAAGCCACTACTCCTATATAAAGTTCCTGGTATAAGTTATCCTGTAGTGTATCCTATTGTTGGAGGCTAGGATTTTTCCTTTTTTTTTTTTTTCTTTTTTCTCTCCTGGAATTTTGTCCCTTATGTTGCCTAAGAGATGGTAAGGAGTGGTACTTAAGAGAGAGAGAAAGAAGTGGCCTGGGTGGGAAGAAGGGTGCAGCTGGCTTCACTCTTGTAGCTGAGGAGTTTTCTCTTGTAAGGGCAGAGTCACCAGAGATTTTGGCTGGGAGGTGAGGGAGTGGGCTCAGCTCCTTGCTCTCTCACTCTCAGATTGGAGAGATTGGAGGGGAGACAGTCGGTCTGCAGTTTCTGTGAGAGGAATTCGCTTTCACCGTGGAGCTCTGTCTTTTACTGCTTCTACTGTGAGTGGAGGCTTTGCTCGCAAGAGCAGCCAGTGAAGTGGGACCTTATAGAACACCTAACTGCACTGGGAAAGACCCTCACCATCTACTCGAGTGCCTCAGGGGAAAACCCGGGACCCTGAGCCCCTTTGAGGGAGCCTCTCCTGGCTGTGTTTGAGAGCCCAGCTGCCGCTGCCCAGCCCCGCCGCTTCTCTGCCACGGCTCCGGGTTTTTCACCACCCTGTAACCCCACATCCCCGGCCTGCCGGGACACCCGCGGCTCCTGCGACAGCTGCGGAGTGTCTGATACATTTCGCTGGCTGCTCCGGGGTGTGCTCATCCCTGCCGTTCTGGCCACCCCTCAGAGGTTCCTGCTGCAGCCCATGTCTCACCCAGAGGGGCCCTGGGACCGGCTGCCCCGGGGTTTGTGAAGGAAGCGCCTTTTCCATCCCGCCCGCCATGACCCCCCTGCAGAGAGGCGGCCGAGCCCGCGCCACAGCGCCCCCTGCAGGCGCGGGGGAATCACTGCACCCCCTGCCCGGCCGGAGCCACCAGCGCCCCTGCTGGCTGTGAGCGGAACTGCACCCAAGGGGAAAGTGCCCGCGGCCGAGAGAGGCTGGGACTGGGTTTGTGTTCTGGTTGTTTGCCTTGATATACACATACACACCAGTAAAGAGCTGTTATTCCTTTTCACATATCTTTGCCTGAGAGCCCCTTAATTTTCAAAGTCATAATAATTTGGATGGAAGGCGGTCACATTTTCCATTCCAAAGGAGGTTCTCACCTTCCTTGGCAGATACCTGGCCTTCAAACCAGGACACCTATCAGTGAAGTCTGAATCAGTCCAGTTTGCAGTGCCAGGAAAAATACATTCTTGTGGTAATTCTGGCATCCCTGACAACAGAAAGTATTGGAAAATTTGAGAGGGACTTTGTTCTTATAAAATATCCAAGCCAGTTTTGTGGAACTGAGAAGCAGCTTGGAAAGTTCAGATAAAAAGCCAGATGTTGGCCCGAATTAGTGAGATTTGCTTGCACGAATGAAATTTGGCATTACAGCATGCTTCTCAAATTAATTCTGTCATGTATCATTCCAGTGTGAGTTGATTTTCTATTTTATTCTGCATGGCTTCTGTTAATTTGTCATTATTAAGTTATTTCCTGGAGATACTCAAGCTTAAGTGTGTGCTTGTATGACTACCAGAATTGTCTGCAGTTACACAGACAGAAAATATTAATCCAGGTTAAAAGGTAAATTTTTCCCATGTACTGTCTATACTGTGTTTGTCACCATTTCTGTTTACCTGAATATTTGATATGAAGAATTATCCCAGCCACGAAAAAGGTACAAGGTTTATGCTTAGCTTATTGTACTCATGTACAGTAAATTCTTTCTTTTGCTGTTTTTAATATTGGTAATACACTCCTGGCATCATCTCTTTCAAATTTTTTTTGCTGGGAGAAGAGTATGCAAAAGAATATTTATTAGCTGATTTAAATTCAATTAACTTCATTTCCCTTTCATGGAGTTTTTAACAATGCTTAATGAGAGATGTAACTGAATTGCAGAGCTCTTACTTCCCTCTGAATACATCAAGATCTTTCCTGAATTCTCATGAAGGTTTCTTGATCATTCACACTTTAATCCTGGCCTTCATAATTATTTTGTAGCATATGGAAAGTCCCATAGATGCTAATTCTATTAATCTTTGTCATGCTTATTTACAAATTGTTCCAGTTCCTCATTTATCTGCCTTAGTATCTGTTGTTGTTTGGTGATTTTTTTTTCTGCCTTTAAACCCCTGGGTTGAGGCACTAAGACCACCCTGTGGTAGGTGGAATATAAACACAAAGCAAAGTGCATTTTCTGCCCTGCACATTAACACTTTCTTTTTATGGCTTACTGGGGGAGATTCCTTTTAAGTACCTTGTACTCAGACCTCTACAGATACTCAACTTCCACTTCTGCAGCATTTAGAAAGTAAATCTCCAGCTTAGGGGAAAAGAATAATTAAAACAGAGCACCATCGTTGCTGAAAAAATTCTTGTGCTTGTTGGAAGATGCAAGAATTTAAGCTTATGAAGACTACCTATCATCTGCGTGCATAGGCAAAAATGTGATGCTCTTTCCTCTCTTCTCTGCCTTGCTTTTCCTCTCATTCAAGCCAATGGGCTGATAAATGCTTGGAAGTTGTGTATCACTCCTATTAGCCTCCTTGCCTGCCTTCTTTCAACAGCTTTTCCATTCACAGTGTTAAACAACAGAACAAAAACACTTAAAAAATGAGAATACTCCAATGTAGTGTAATCCTGTGAAGAAGGGTGTCCTGCTTCCACCACAGATGGTCAAACTAGAAAGGTTCCTTTCTTGTCCTAAAGTTTGTTATGGCAAGAAGAATGATAAAAGCACACTGAAATTGCAAATCATTGCATTGCTGAACACAAACTCCTGTGTGTGGAGCACTCTGAACTCTTTGAAGACTCAAGCCTGGGCTGTGATTTTGTGAGCAGCACGGGTTCAGAGGCAGAGCTTGTGGATGTCAGAGCAGTTAACTGAGCTAGGCTCTTTCCTAAGCATTTCTTAAGCATTCCTTGTTTTTGCTTTGGTTTTCCATGCGGGGACGCAGATGTACATGGATAAAGATGCAGACACAGGGTGTTTACAGCCTGAGCATGATAGCTGAGCCACTGCTCTGCTGGGTGTGCAGTGTGTCCTCCCTAGGGCTTGGTGTAACTTTGTTTGGGGAATTAAGTGGAATATGACTCCCAGAAGAACACATGTATCTAGATGATGTATTTCTTGTACTGAGACAGCTGGTGGAAAATGTGTATGAGGCTTGCCATTCTTTTCAGCCAGGAGAAGGCATGTCCAGCCAGACCCTGGAGGGCCTCTCTGCAGTGATCCCATCAGCTGCTGGGAAGGCTGGATGCAGCTTTAAACTCTGGAACATACCTTTGGATGCTGCTTCTTCATGCTGTTATAGGGAATGTGTAGAATGCTGCATAGCTGTGAAGGCCAATGGAATAGCTGCCACATCCACTGGGATTCCTGAGCTTTGCAAAACCTGGTGAGATATATCTGGTAGAGCCTTGAAGAGCTCAGAATGGCTTTCTGTCCACAAGCCCTGCTGAACAATATATACATAACTTGGGGCAGTGATCTGATCTTTGGGCATGAGCCAACTCCTCATGTTTGGAGGCGGGTTGTGGTTTGGGATGGCCACAGTGATTAGGAGACCTCCTGGAGGGGCGTGGGGGAGCACAGGCAGTCATTGCTACTGCTTTGGCTGCCTTCAGAGCTCCGTGCATGAATTCAAAGAGCCCAGCTATATGCAAGTAAAAGTCTTTGCTTTGGTTCCCCCTTATTGGTGGTTATTGTTTGTTTTTGTTGTTTTGTTTTTTTTTTTCACTCCTGCATCAGCCATGATATACAATCTCCTGCCTGCCTCTATGAATGAGACAGCAGTGGAGCAGATTTTTTAAGCTGATAAAGAACAGGAAAAACCAGTGGATTTAGTGGAATTTGAAGACAGTACCTACCACTGAGCAGCACAGTATGCTGTGCTGGAATAAAGTGCTGCAGGATGGTGCCCTTGGTCAGGATTTACAAAGTCATAGGGGATATTTGAAGCTGTTTAAGAGAGACTCGCTTTGATTATGCTTTGAAAACACTTTCTTTTGCTGACTACAGCAAAGGTCTTGTCTTCCTACCCTGGGAACAGAAATCTTTAGGATGTGAGTGCTGCAGATCCTGCTCAGACCAATATTCAGTTTTGTTTTTAAGTTATGATGGTTTTGGCTTACTGTGAGGAAGTTAAATGGATTGTGGCTCTTTGGGTGGTGACAGGAGATGGCTGGGAATAGTGACTCCAGCCCTGATGCAAACAGATCTCAGTGTTCAGGTCTTGCTTTGTAGCTGCTGAGTGCGATGGACCAGGGCTTGCACTGTCCTTTTGCAGACTTGGGTTAATTCTGGAGGAGCGCTTGGGTAGGAAATCAGTGAGTGCAGAGAAGCTGAGTGATGCCTGTGCATTTAGAATAGCCAAAGGTGTCACTTATTCAGCACTGAGTTTTTGGGTATAGCAGCACCATGTGCCGTCCTCCTTGGAGCTTTTCTGTGCTGACAGTGCTATGGTGTGCTGTAGCTGAATCCTGCAGCACTGTCCTGCTTCCCATCCCTCCTGCTTCCCCACTCTGATTACATTTCAGTTTCTTCCATGTAAGAACTTTAAATTACTACAATAAACCTATTACTCTCTGGGGTTATGTTTGTCTGTTGCCCACTTTGATGAATGGAACTGTGCAACAGCCTAAAAGATAAAAACATTTGAATTAAGGTACTAAGTCATGTTGGAGGCTTTTACTTTCTACTAAATGTAAGAGCAAATATTGCAAGCCTGAAGAAATACAAGGGAAATATTTACTGCATCCTTTACACGTGGAATAACTTAGGGAAGGATGCAGATTGGCCAGCCCTCCTGTACCTCACCTGAGTGAAGTGCAGTGCAGCTCTCTGGTACCTCAGTGAGAGATGGATACTGGCACAGCACAGCTGGATGCAGCTGTGACCTTGTACCTTGTCCCAGCAAGCTTGTGCAGTGGGGGACAGTGGTGGCAGGAAACAAGGAGGGAAAGGATTCCCAAGAAAACCTGGGTCTTCTGAAGTCACCATGAAGCTAAAGCAGTTTAAAAACTCACCAATTCAACCCACCACTACACATAATTTAGATATGATCCGAACCAGAATCTACTCTGTGAATTTGGTTTTTTGTGCTTTTCTAAGGGAAGAGAGAACTTTGATATTTTTTTCCTACTGGTCTCCTTTTAAAAGCTCGTGTTTCTTGTATTTGGGAAGAATCAGTAGCCCAATTTCCTCCCAGTACTCTAAGATCTCACCACAAACTGTGTGTGTACATATGGGTATACACACACACACACAAAAATATTTATATTTAAGCCAGACATTAAAATACTTGAAGCTGATTTACAGGATATCTTCAGAATATTCCATGAATAAAAACCATGGGAATATTCTTGATTTCCCATAATGATATGGTTCTTATTCAGCCTTCTCTGGGGGTATGGGTGGAGGGTGGGGGAAGCAGCTGGATGGGAGATAGCAGCAGCTTTTTAGTACATGCTACCAAAAATAAATTAGGATTTTCTTTACATGGAGACACAGTGCTTAAAAAAGAAATAAACCCATGCATTTTGTTTCTCCTCAAGTTCTCTGCCTGAAAAGAGTTTGACTAAACCTTTGGGGTGTAGATGTGGTATTTCTTTTCAATCTCCTCTTGTGCTTTTTCTTCTCTGAGGGTTCATTGAAATGGAGAACAGAAATCTTGCCTTTGTTTCACTTATTTCTGGTTCAGCCACGAAAATGCCTTTGTGTTTGGGCCTGAAGCCAATCTGGCTAATGCCATCTAGGGGGAAGAGCCCTCCTCTTATGGGAATACCAAGCCTGGAGGTCCTCTAGTTGCACAGAGAATATTTGTGCTCAAACAGAAACAAGCAGAGTTTTTGACTGAATTAAAAATCCTTGACTCCCTCCGATGCATTTGCCTGCTGCCTCCTGCAGTCTGCTGTTAGCTGTGCTTTTATGGGTCCTTGTCACATTTCTTTGTATGTTTTCCTTCAGCACAAAGGCATCTGTGTTAATCTCTCATTTTGCAGGTGACTTCACATTCTCTTCCAGCCTTTATCTGCCTCCTTTTTCTCAGCTTTGTCCCAGGGTGAAAGTCAAATTTGGTAAAGATTAGAAACAAATGCATATAAGAGGGATTGACCCAAGTTTTCAAGGCTTGAAGATTACTATGAAGGGAAATAAAGTGCACTTACACCTTTCTATAATTCTGTTGGATTTTTTTTAATACCATGCCAGATCAACCTAACCTGTTTCTGTTATTGCAGTAGGACAGGCAAGAGGGCCTCTTGCATTTTTTTCTTTAGCAAAACTGGAAGATGTCTGGTCAAATCCCACCACCTTAGATAGGCAGCGTATCAAATCTGCTCTTGAAGGACTGCCTACAGACTGCTCCATCCCTGAAGAAAATGGACTTGGAGGACTGGGACGGAGGGAGTGTTCCCTTTGCTTTGATTTTGTCTTTCACTTTTGAGGACTCTTTTTGTTGTTTTTTTTTTCTTTCCATTTCCGTGAGCATCACTGTCATGACAGAAATGTAACCTTTTAGAAAGATTGTCTCTCTTCTCCTGCCCTTTAATTAGCAGGTGAGAGCTACCAAACATCATCCAATCAAGACTTCTGCAAAGTCAGGGTATTTCTGGTGTGTATATAGAGTAAACAAATGGAAGGAAAACCCAGAATTTAATAGCAGTCATACAGTAATTGTAATAGTCTCTCAGCTTCTTCTGAGGCTTCAGAATTAATTTTGAGGCAGGGAACTAGTTTTTTAATTACCTTTAAGTAAAGTGCTGCTGAGGAATAAAAAAAAAGCTGCTTTGGTTTTTGTGAGATGTTGAATCGGCATGGCATAAATGGAGTCCACCAGCCTTTTGTGACATCTTGTAATGCCTTTTTCTCCCTCATTGTTTGAAAATGAAGGGATACAGGAGTTTTGAGGTTTGTTTTTGAGTCATTTGGCTTCCTGCTGTGAGATTTTGTGGGAACACTTTCACTGTTCTTTAGTTACCCATAAATGATTGTGCCTAGAATGTATCCTGGGAGAACACATGCTTCTCTTTTTGCCTAATGCTTATTATCTTTCTTTGTGCTGCCTTCCCACAGCATCTACCTCTGTTGAATTTTGGTCTGTGAGTCGGTGACTGAGGTTCCACAGTTGAGAATAATGTGAAAAACCTCCAAGGAATAAGAATTCTAAATCTTTCAAGACAACTACTTTTATGCTATTTGGTAAATGCTTAGGGGCCTGCTAAAAGCCTGGGGAAAAATTGCTGGCTTACAGTTAATTTTTACTGAGGTGTGATTGCCCTTGAAGGTCAGAGAGAATTTTCCCTGAATTAAAAGTCTAAGAAATGTTCTTAGGTTTGTGCAGGCTTTTGAGCATCTTTCAGGTTTGAGGTTAGTTTTTGGGAGGTTTTCCCTCTTAATTTACTTTGCCTGGACCCTTGACAGCTTTCCAGCATTGTTCTCTGATCAGCTGGGAAGGAGTGCAGAAACAGTGCTCTCTAATTCAACAGAGGTTGGGCGATAGCATTTTGTGAAGGTTAGAGCTCTTACTGGTTGGTATTGTCCATTATCACAGATTCAACAAGCTCCCCAGTATGCCTTGATACCCAGCTTCTTCCTCCTCTTCAGTTATCATCTAAGTTTTGCTATTTTGTAAGATTTCCCAGAGTTTGTTTTTATATGTAGCAAAATCTTCTGGTTGGGTTGTGCCGCTGGATCTGAGATCTAAATCGTGTTGTTCTTCAGGTACTTGTCATATCAGATCTGGTGTGTCCTCTGTTTTCATGGAAGCCTGAAAACTCTTCAACTGTATCATCTTTTGCTGAAGAAGCAGTTTTGTTCAGGTTTTAAATAACTTTTACTACTCGCACAGGGTTGTCACCTACTTGCAAGAGGGCAGTGGAAGAACTCATGTTTAAAAAGCTCACAGGTTTGTGTTCTTCTTACCCCATCAGAAAATTGCACTGAGGCTTTGATGGATGACTCAGATAAAGCACAGCAGAGGTGCTGTACTGCCATCGACTTTGCAAACTACTGCTTCCAGTTAAAATATGGAGAGGCCCTTTTGCCTTGGCTGTTTGGTAGTGCCCCTTTGCCAGCAGATAGTCTTGCATGTGTCTACTTGGCAGAACAGGGCCAGTTGAGGTAAAATCAAAAAGTTCAAATTAACCTGTGCATAGGAGATGCTTCAGTGAGGGTGGCTGTTCTAGTTCTGCTGAGGCTGCTCCTCTTCTGGCCAGACAGGAGGGATCCCCGGGCTGGTGGCTGCTTTAACCCTCCTGCTTGCACCCACTAAGGGATCTGTTTGCACAGGGTGACAGTGTCCAAGCAGAAGGTTAGACTGGTTTAGATAAATCCATTTAACTGTTCTGGCAGAGCTGGAGGGTTCCTGTGAGCTTGGATAATGTGTTAGTCTGCAAACTGTTCACCTTTGCATTCCTCTCCAAGTGGTATTGTTTTTCTATTGACTCTTTCCCTCTGTTTTGCCTGGTGAGAGCAAAGCTGATGCTTGAGGCTGAGTGTCTTTTTTTGTCCATGGGCCTTCATACAGGCTCACAAAGCTCACAGAGTGCCACGTTAGTAGCAGGAACCCGTGTTCTCTCAGGAGGTCATAACTGTAATGAGTAGACTCAGATGTGTTTCCGGACCGGGGTGTGCGGGGCCCCGTGCCTGGCGCGCGCTGCCCCACACCGACTCCCGCGGTGCCTGCGCCGCGTGGCCCTGGCGGGGCGGGTGGCGGCGCGTGGTCCTGCGGCTGCGCGGGGGGCCACCGGCGTGGGAGGCGGTGGAGGTCCGGCCTTGGGCTCTGCCCGCGTTTCGCCCACAGGGCCGAGCCCGGCGTTGCTGCTGGAGGTGCTGGCCGCCAGCCCCGGCTTTCCCCTGCGGCTGCTCTCGGCCGGGGCTGCGGGCGCGGGGGCCGGGGCGCGCCCGCCGGCGCTGCAGCCCGGACCCACGCGGCTAAGGCGGTGGACCCACCGTGGCGTCACTGCGGCCCCCTGCTGCTCTCTCCCGGTGCCGGGGCCGGCTGTGTCCAGTCCGTTCCCGCCGGTGCGCTGCGGCGCCCAGCCTGCTCCCTGGGGCTGTGGCCCCAGGCCGGGTGGCTCGGCGGTGCTGACCAGCATAGCTTTGGCGGGGTGGACGGCGGATGTGTCGAGCTTCTCCCTTACCTTTCCTGTCCCTGTACAAATGAGTGGGTGGGGCTGCCCCCGGGGGCAGACCATGTGAAAAGGCATACCCTAAGCAAAGACAAAGGGAGGAGAACATGCCTGGGCAAAAGACCGATGAGTTAACCAACCGCTCATGTAAATGAAAGGATGCAGTGGATGATGGTACAGTTTTCGGAGGGGAAGACACTGCCTGATCTGCGAAGTAAAAGTATTTGGGGGGCTTGAATAGCACATTCTGAACGGGAGGAGGGAGAACTTCAACCACCCCTAGCCCCAGTTTAGATACTTGCCATGACTTTTGAGACAAGGAGCCGAGCTTGGGCAAAGCCAGAATTACTAGAAAAACAGATCGGGTGGGGGATGCACCTCTGCCTCACTGTACCACCAGTGGTCAGTACTGCAGCTCATCCACCATGCTCGGCAGAACAGGAGAGGCTCCTGCCCTGAAACCCCCACCGAGAGATCCATGGACAGCAACCCCGGCTGAGAGACCCCGGCACAGCACACCCTGGATTGTGGACTTCTTTGGCAGCTGATTTTTGAATAAAGAGCTGAATATCTAATAAAGGCTTTAGCCCATAATTTATAGGAAATCAGCTGCGAAGAAGGTCCAGCAGAGCACCCTGCGAGGAGCCGGCACAGCGACCCCTGCGGAGCGACGTCGTCACAACACCCTGCGAGGAAGACGGATACACCAGCACAGCGCAGCACCCCCTGCTGCACATCCTGTACAGCAGATATCTTTAACAAAGAACTGAATTTTTGGACACCCTTAGTGAGCTTCTCACGCTGCTTAATTTTAATAAAGAGTTGACTGTTTAATAAGGACAACGAGCCAGAGTTTATTCATAACAATAACTCTTTCTTTGCTGGAAACAAACTTCTCTATCCATTCGTGTGTGAAAATTTCAGTGGTCTTGGAAATTTTGGTAGGAATGACAACATGACAGTGAAAGTCTCTGAGACCAACCTGGCAAATGAAAATGGGGAAGCAAATAAACCACCACCCAGACTGAAATGGGTTTTATTTTAAAAAGCTTGAAGTTGTGTAGAACTTCAGCCAAGCTAGTGACCTGTTGGGTAGTCCAAGATAACTTGTTACTCTATCAAGTGAAGGAGAATGGGGAAGAAGTCTTAGGTTGTTCTTTATATTGATGAATTGGGGTTCCTTTTATTACCTTCTTTCTGTGGCAAGGTTATTTATCTTTAATTCATCTAATACCAGTCTTGCCCTCAAGAGGATCCTGAGGCATTCATGTTTATGTGCCCACAACCATGGCAGCTAGATGCCAGTGAGGATCTGAGAGCCTCCTTCAGTCCTCCAGTAAATGCCCTGTGCCAACTGGCATGATCCAAGAATTAGTGGACTTGTCCATTAGGCTTTCCTCTGATTAAACCACCAGCCACTCTGCAGGAACAGCTTCCAAATCACACTCCCCTCTGCAACAGGCAGGGCTTTCTTCCTTGATTTCTTTGCAGCTCGTGAGCCAAACCAACATCACACCTGCCTGCCATTCATCTGCCAGCGCTGCTGGTGCCAGACCAGCTGTGCAACAGCAGTTGCTTTCTGTCTGGGGTGAGGACAGATTGCTGCTATAGAGACCCAGGAAGCAATTGGATCAAAAACATAATTTGCTCTTTAAGCACACTGAGGTCCAAGTAGATCTCCTTCCCCCCCGCCGAAAGAACTGGAGGGGAGAGGGGGCTTGGATAAAAGAAGATGATGGGAGGGAAATAAAAGGAGGAAAGAATTTAGCTGCATCCTCGCCATCTGTCTGCTTGGAGTGGTGCAGCTGCTCTGCCATTGACAGGTTGCTGTCTCTCCACTCAGTGCAGACAGCCAAGTGACTTGCATTGTGAACACAAATAGCTGAAGATTAATTTTGCTAAATGGCCTGGTCACAAAATCTACCCCGAGGCAAAGCCTCCAGCTGCTTGAAAACCTTAAGAATCCTCTCCCTCTCGATTCGCACTTCTCTTCAGAGATTTATACAATTTGGTAGCCAAACATTTCAGCACACATGTCTTTTCTGGGTCAAATCCTCTGTCTTTGGAGCACAGTTGGTTTTGGAGCATTGACAGGTTATCTAGAAACAAAGGGGAATGGCCAGCTGGAGTTACAGTGGTACTACTACTGTGCTTAAAATTAGTTAAGGATGTGTTTAAATGCTTCATTAGCTCAGGGTCTGTATGCTACCCAGGGCTGCACAGTTTCTGACTGTCCCAGCTCCAGGAATGTGTGGAAGATGCTCTCCTTTTAGTGGTGAAGAAAATGTTCTTTGCATCAAGTGCTGTGGAAAACAGGCAAGCATGAACTGCAAGGTAACAGACACAAAGCTAAACAGAAATTCCAAAGGCATGGTGTGCTCTTGTGAATGGCTGTAAATACCTTTGTTGAAATATCAATTGGACACTCGAAGTATCTGAGGGATTCACCCAGGGCAAGGAATGTGGCGTTTACTTCTCCTCTCCTAGAGCCACAGGCTCCTTGAGGTGGTCTCATGACAACCTGCATCCTGATCCAGTACTGTTGATATCCATAGAATACTTTGTGTACCCAAAGAAAAAAAATCTGTATTAAAAGGAAAAATGTATACTAAGAGGAAAAAAATCCGGCACAACACAATTTTGGATACTCCTCTCCTGGTGTTATTAATGATGATAAAGATTTTCCAGAGATGAGTCACTGGCAAGTGTCCCTTCCTGAGCCTGAAGGGCCATTCAGGCAGTTGTTAATCCCTGAGAATAGCTCTGCAACTGAGTCATTACAAAAAATCTGAATATGCCGTAGGGGCTCAAGGTGTCTCTCCTAACTGTTCAGAGAGGTCATGAAGTGATGGCAGTCTTTACATCACATATATTTGCAGTGTAGGACTATAAATTAGTGATGCAAGTAACACAAAAAGATAGCTAAGTTGGATCCAAGTGCTTTTTGTGATAGGCCTGTAATTACTGCTACTTCTCTTCAGCTCTTTGTTAGTTTATTTCCCACAAAACATTCCCTACATACTGCCTCCAGCACACCAAGTCCTAACTTTGGTGCACAGCTTATCCAGCCTCTGGCTGGTTTCAGTTATGGAGAATCAATGGAGCCGTGAACTTGCCAACCTCTGTGTAAGTCCAAGCCCTATACTCACACCACTCCAGACTTTGTGAACTAAGAGATGAGAGACCTGCTCTGTCTTCTCCCACTCTGATGTCCAGGCATATCATCCTCACTGGAGAGGAGGCAAAAGCTTCTTTTATATCCTTTTCTCCTGTTATTCTCAAGGGGTTCAGGCAGTAGTGTGTGCTCTGAGGACAGCAGATGCAGGCTGTGTTCTCATATTTCTGGGTTTCCTGGGGAAGCTTTTGACTAAGCAGCTGCCATCTCATGCAGAGTCAGAATCTGAGTCTCAGAATGTGGTAGAAATGTCAGAGGAAATATAAGAAGTTGCTGCCCCCAGCTATTTGCTGCCTTTCTTCAAAATCTGCAAGGCTGCTGGAGCAGAAAGTATCTTACTATTGCATCTGGCAGCTTCAGCGAAGCTTCACCTCCCTTGGCAGCAGAGCTGATACCTCTGGATTTACACAGCAACAGTAAAACACAGCCCCTTGACCATCCTTGCTGTGGTAGGGCAGGAGGAAGGGCAGAAGGCACAGTAGTGGCATCATTTCTTAAATTTCTCTTTGCTGAATTAAAAGCCATCTCTAATGCGCTTAGGATGAACTGCCTACTTAATATTAATTTTTTTCCTGTTTCTCTCATACTGTTAAATGCAAGTGACAATTACTTCTGTTTTAAGGATTCATGATGGTAGAGTACTGTCCATGTAAGGATTGAACTGTTTTTATTTTTCCTTTCTTTTTTTCTTTTTAAAGTTTCCCTGTAGTCATAGTGGCCCTGGAAATTGAGAATTACAGTGTTTTCCATTCCTTTTGCCCAAGTCCTGCCATCCACTCAGAGTTTTTGTTTGCCACTGGGGCCTTGTAAGCATCTCTTGTAAAACTCCACTGCAGATTGTGCATGTGCCTCTATCTGGTGGCATTGCTGGCATCTTCAGGCTCTGTGATCCCCACCATAGAAATAAGCCCAGCTCTGCTCTGAAAGTACAGCCATGTGAGAGGTGAATTCCTGAAAGGTGGTGTGCCAGAAGCCTGGTGGTTTGAGCAGAGATGTTCGTGATAACCTTGGAGATCCTTAGAGCATGTTCAACAAAGCCAACAGAAGTGTGAAGAGAGACAGATAAAGTTGTCAGGGGGGTTTGTGGGTTGTGACTTAGTAATTCCTTTTGTTGCCATGCAGACTATAAGTTCCTGCTGCACTGGAAGTCACTCTTGGCTCTGTTCTGCTGTCAGATGCCTCTCCCCCCTCTCCTCATGCTCCTTCCAAAGCTTGCTCGCTGCTGGCCGTGCCAGGAGCAGTGGCTTGGATGAGAAGGGTGAGATTTGTTTCTGTAAGCTGGCTACAAGTCCAAGTTGCCCAGGATCCATCACTGTCAATCTCCTTAGAGGGTTGCTATTGTTCTTAGTAGGAAGCTGCTGTTCCTGAAGATGTTTTCCATGTGGGGTCTGACACCTCAGCACATAGGCTGAGGATGGGTGAGGATGACTCTGGGCAGGACCTCCCCACTATACAGGAATTGCTTATAAATAGGAGGACACACTGACATGTTCCCTTTCTCTTTTCCCACCTCCCACAGTTCATGGGAGTGAGGAAGGAAGCCAATAAGAAATGTTGATGTTGGCATTTGGCATTTTAGTCAAAAGCA
>WAAE01002155.1:50829-119458 GCA_013400495.1 Nicator chloris
TTTTTTTGGTGGTGGGCAGAGAACTGTTGCTGCAGAGGTAGTCCTAGGCTGCTGCACAGAAAATCCTGCCTGGATTTGTTCACTTTTCAAATTCAGGGGGAAAACAGTTGACAGTTTTTGTCTCTGAGATTCCTAAAGTGACTGAGCCAGCAAAGGAGACCCAGCAGGTTCTCAAGTGAAATTGTTACAAAATGACCTCGTTTACACTCACTGCATCCTCTAGCAGTAAAACCCTTTAAATTCTGCTTCAAAAATTCATGAGTTCAAGTACTTTAATGGAAGCAAAGGAGAGACCTTTCTGTTTTGTCCTCAAAAGAGGCTCATGGAGAGTTCAAAGGGAACTTTTAGTGTCCAGTAGTGCTGCGCCCACCCATCCGAGAGCTCTTCTCCTTGAGTTTACCTGAAGCTTTAATGTTTTATTGAAATCACTGTGGAATGTTGACTTTAATGTGCGACTTGGAAATGGGTTGCCTGTAAACCAAGGCACTAACACATCAAAGGTGAATTTAACTTCAAATTATGCACACTATGAATAGGATTTTCTAGTCTTTTCCTGCTGAAATTGTTCAATATTTTTCGACGATTTTCATTCAGGCAGAGCTAAGGCAGTGCAGAAAGATTGTAAAATCTCGGTCTATAAAGACATTTATGAATTTGAGAAACTGCCATCACGATGGTTTTTTAATCTCTTTGTGAAATTGTAGTTCACCCCTTGAAAAATGTGCTACTCTTCTACCTCCGGGATTAAATTCACAGCCTGCTTGCACTGTGAAAATGCTGGCAGTGATACAGTTGCATTTGGAAGCTTTGCTTGTGAGGTGTTTTCGCTTAGCTGAATATGAATTAAACTCGGGGTGCTGTGAAATGCAGTTCACTTGGTGCTCTCTGCAAAGTGGAACATCACCACTCTCACCCACGTAAGCAGCTGGCAGGGATCTGTGCATCATTGCTCCTGTGATCAATTAGTCCTCGATGGTTAAGAGTCTGTCTATGGGCAGTGAAGAATGAGAGAGATTCTAAATATGAATTCCTGGGGCTGTGAGTGTGAAGAGAGCTTTTAAGTAGGAACCTTGAGTATTGAAAACATCATAATCTGAGATAAGATGGGGGATATATTGATGCTTTTAGACCATGTTAATCCTGTAATCAGCCTTCTAAATTTTCATTTTTGTTTTTAGTACATTCTAATTTTCTCTTTGCCTCCAGAGTTAAATTTGACACTTTTTAATGCAGAGCTTTCTATAACTTTTTCATCCGGCTTCTTTTAAGAGCAGCACAAAGGATTTTGCAGGAGAATTATTTCCTTTAGGTTTTGATCTTCATTAGTTTCTGTCCTCAGAGATATAAAGGCAGATTAAGTGCCACTAATGCAACAGAAAAGAAAGTCACAATACATGCAACAGAATACTTGTAACAGAAACAGGCTGTCAGCAAAAAAAAAGCTGCTATGAAATGTCAGCCTTAAAAACAGTTCAGTTATTTGTCTGAGGTACCACGTTGCCCCAGGGAAAGTCAACAGGGGCTTTTCTATCTTCTCTAGCCAGAACTCATCAGAATCCATCCTTTAGTTGTAATTTGAATTTATAGTAAGAACTTTAATTCCATTAAAGTGTTGTTTTGAAGGAGAAAGATCAGGGGTGTAAAGCTCAGAAGACATAATGTCATCTTTTTATCGCTGATTAAAAAAAAAAAAAAGAGAAGAAAAAGTCTTTCACAGGTTTGAAAGAAGAGTGAACCATGGTGCTTGGGAAGCCAAGCATAGGCTTAACTATGTGGTTCTTTTGGTTGGTACCAGTTGTAGGCTGGCTAGTTAAATGACAGGGGAGGGGAACATGAGGGGTACCCAAGGGCATTGAAATAAAGCTCAACTAGCCTGAAGGAAAATCTACGTGCATGTAATTTGAAGAATAAAGCCAAAAGTATGGATGGTGCATTTTATATTGAGTTTGTATTTATATTCACTCTTCCCATGTGCTTTTTTCCACACTTGTGGTTGATTGAGCTGAGCTGGCCAAATTTGGTAAGTACTGACCAAGGCCTTCTCAGTCCCCAGCAATCGATACACTGCTCTGCCATTGCAGCCCCAAATTAAAATTTTGCAGTAGGAAAAGGTCCATAATAGAGCCATGGTGGGTTTTAACACAGACCCTAAATCACATCAAGCCTGCCAGGCTGATTAGAGTTTAATTGCAATCACCGTTTGCATCCAGAGCTTTGATTCTTGGCTTGCACCCTTGTCAAATGCAGTCACTGAAATGATAGGGTGTTGGGGTTTAAGATTCTTCCTATTGTTTCTTTCTCCCATGGAATTTTGTCCCATTTTGTTGCTAAAGGGACAATAACCGGGTACTTAAGAGAGGCAAAAGAAGTGGCCAAGTTCAGGGGAGGAGGGCATCTGGCTGCACTTCTCTTTTCTGAAGGTTTCTCTCGGAGGGGCAGAGATGCCAGGAGCAATTAATTGGGCTGGAAGAAGACGGGGCTGGGCAGCTGCTCGCTCTCTCTTGGCTTCAGAGGAGGACGGTCGGAGCTGCTGCCCGGGGAGGGAATTCCCAGTGACTGCTGAAGCCCAGCCTGGTCTTGCTTCTTGTGCTGTGGGGTGAGCCTCTGCTCGTGAGAGCGGCCACTGAACTGGGACCTTATTAACACCCTACCTCACTAAAAAAGGACTTTCACCATCTGCTCGGGTGCCTCAGGAAAAACCCCCAGGATCCCAAGCCCTCCTGCCCTCCCAAGGAACCTTTCCCGGCCCTGCTCTGAGCCAGGCTGCTGCTGCCCCATCCTCGCCTGTTTTTTCCCACCGCTGCTCCGCTTTGTCGCTACAATGGAGCTCTGCACCCCCTGGCCTGCCGGGTCACCCCTGTGGTTCCAGCTACAGCTGCAGAGTTTCTGCCACCTCTTGCTTGCTGCCCTGGTGTAGTGGTTTCACGTTCGCCAATTCTTGTTTGCTAAACTTAGTGTACCGGTTTGAGTGTCTCTTAGAATTATTTACTCTTTTTCCTGCTGTGAGATATGATTAGGAGAAAAGCAAAGCAGGCTCAGACTTAAAGGGTATAAAGATAGGTTTATTAACAAAGCTACAAGAAAGAAAAAATTAATAAGAATTAGAGTGAAACCTTCAAAACACTTCTCCCCCTCCCCCCACAACTGTTCGCTTTCCCACTAACAACATAAAGAGACAAAACCTGAGATTTTCAGTCAGTTTCACCACTTTAAAAGAGTCTTTCATCTGTTCTTATTAGGGAGGGGAGCCTTGGTTTAAGGGATGGTATTAATACTTGATGACAAATGAATTCTTTATTTGCTTTATCTGCCAAAGAATGCACCTATTGCTCAGCTGGAGAAGGGAATATGTAATTACAGTCTCCCGGAACTTCTGTGCAACAGCATCATGGGTTGGGTTTTTTTAGGCATTTTCTTTTTCTCCTGAACCTATACATAGTTTAGGATGTACTGAATATTAAGATAAAAGCAAGATTAATGTATTTCACAAATGAAAAAAAAAAAGATACTTTATACTCAATGCTTGCATTGATCATTGATGGAATAGCTGAGCTTTAATCATCAAAGTTAGGTCAGTTTAAGTAAAAAAGGCAGTGGAATTGTATTCTGGAATGACCCCCTTAAATCCTAAAGAATAGCAGTATGAAGTAGGTTTATTATCCTGACTGATCAAATTATCACTGATTATAGACAGAATGGAGGATGTTTTTTAATCTGCTAACGTAGAAATGTCAAAGCAGATTCTCCAACCAAAATACTATTTTCATACCCATAAGCACTTCATTTTTTGAGAACCAATTAGCTATTGTGCTATTTGTTGATAATATGTCTGAAGTCAGGAGGTGTTCTGCCAATTGATGGGGCGATTTAAAGGACACAGACACCGAGGGAAAGAATGGCCTCACTTAACTATGAATAGTAAGGTAACACAAAAGTACAAGGATACATCCAATAAAACTACATGCTTGGCTTTAGCAACAAGCAAAAATAAGCAAGGTAATGCCCCCAGTCATTACTGTACAAGAGAAAGGGTAGTGATTGAGAAAGATATATCACCAATTGCCTAAGTACTGTAATCCAGAGTTCACAGCTGGGGAGCCCCATTTCACAGCTGAGGACTTGGAGAACCCTTCCCAGCGATTGGGAAAATCCTACTCAGTGCATCCACCCATAGGTGAGGTCTCCAAATTCACCCCAAAAGTGGGTCCAGCTTTTATAGGCCCAAACCAGCAAGTCAAAGTGACTTGATGAAATTTTTAGTACAGAAACTCCTGGATCTGATGGCACACTTCCCGACCACCAGGAGCCAGGGCTTAGCCAGAGCCCAGGCCTCGGCTGGGGAGGTTTCCTGTAAAATATTCTACAACCAAGTCTCTGTTCATGTCAGTTGGGAAAATTTCTTAAAATGCTACATTTCTTGCAGAAAGGTTATGTGGAAGTTTCTAAAGCAGTCGGTTTGGTGTTAAACAGCATAAGCATCTCAGTCATCTATTTTTACTGATGGTGTCAGTCACACATTGCCCAGAGTCCATCTTGTAAATCAACCCTGGCTGAGGCCTGCTGCTCAGGCCTAAGCACATCAGTGGGATTTCTCATTAAATTAGAGCAGATTATTTTCCTGTACTCGTGCGATGTCCAGCTGTGTCCACAGGAATTGCTGTTGCTCTGGAGTGACTGTGTTTGTACCTTGTGGTTTTGCACCACATCCCTCACGTTGGTTTTGTTCATGTGTTGTCTCCCACATGCTGCTGAGAGGTTGCTTTCCCTACCTCGGCCCAGGTGCTCAGGACACCAGTTCATGGCTCTCCAAGCTGAGAGTGATTTCTCCAGTTCTGCAGCTCTCTGCTCAGCTGCTTGTGTTTGTGCTCCTGAATGCATTGCAGGCAAAATGCACTGACTTTGCTCAACACTCTGACTTAAGCTAACACCTCTAAGTTCGCCTAAAATAAGTGGTAACAGAATGAAGCTGGTACCCGTGGAGCAGACAAAGGGTATAAGGGGATTATTTAGTTCTCTCAAGCACAGGAAAGATTAACTTTACATGTTTTTAAACGCATGTAGTCACATCCTTGCAAAGTGAGTATGAAATGTCAAAAAACAAAAGCAAGAGTGATTTATACCCAGGATGAACCAAACCAAAAAGGACATCTGTGTATTTTGTAGTTAAATTTAGCAGTGTGTTAGAGTTGGTCCTAATGACTGTGCAAAGTGCAAGACATTAAGAACTGTACTCAGAATGTGGATGCATGTGAATACCACTGTGTATCTGTGTGTATGGTATATGTATGTATGTACATATACATATATACACATACATATATGTGTGTGTGTGTATATATACACATATATGTACATATACACGCATATATGATTTTCCTAATAGTGTTCTATATTTATTGACCAGTTATTTGCAAAAATAATCTTTAAATTATGAAGGTGTTTATGTTGGGGTTAGAAGCCACATGATTCTTAATTTTGTGCTTCACCTGTTCATTGACTCTGAGGTTAACTGTGTTAGTAGTCACCTCAAAGGGGCACTTCAAGACCAGCCCAGGGCAGGCAGTGATATTGTACCCATCATTTGAAGCCCTAAAGAAAGAATTCCCAGTATTTTTAAATGATGCATTTAAGACTTTCTTGGGCCTTCCAGGACGTCTACTCTCCAGAGCTGATCACTGATCAGTAGATCATGCAGCATATTTCAAACCTTTTTCTGTCACCTCCTTAAATGTTGGGACACAGAACTGCTTGCACTGTCTGTGCCCATGGAAGCTCTCTTGCCTTCTTTAGAGAAAAGTGTAGCTTTTAATGGTGGTGCCAATTAATTGCTCCCCATGAAAAAAATAAAACAGAAAAGGGAAAAATGCAAGAAGAAATATTTGAGTCAGCAGTGGGGTAGAACAGCACTGATTATTGTGCTTATTTTACTTCTGTGTGTGTCCTTATGGGTTTATTAGTGCACTCTTGAAACATATTGTAGAATAGCAATATTTACAATACTGATCTTTTGTTCATCTTTTGTTGCAGAGGTGACTTTTTTGCAAGGGCCTGAATTTTTTCAACCAGTTTGTATTGCCTGTCAAGAATTTTCATGTTGACTCTTGGAAACCTGCTGCAGAGTCTTCCCTGTTTACTATTCAATCCTGTTTTCTTCTTCCTTTAGCAGGTAAGCACATGTTTCTGCAATACTAATTTCAACTGGAAAATGTTTCCAAACTCAGACACCTGGAGAGTTTTTTTTTTGTTGGACTCAGTAGGGTTAACATCTCCCCTCCAAAATTTCTACCAGAGGAAAATACCTGAATAATAGTGCAGTACTTTGGAGTCTTTAGCATCAGTGCATGTCTGCATCCACCTAGCTTTAATGCAACTCAAAAAATGCTATGTGTGAACTTTCAGTTGGGAATCTGTTTACAGCTGAATCAGGATTGTGAGCAAGCAATATAGAAAATTGCTTGAATTGTTGCTGTCTGAGAGGAGCCTCTAAATAACTTTGTGTCCTTGAGGAAAAAAGCCCTGAAGAGCAGAGCCAGAGTGGGTGATGGAAAAGGTGGGGTGTCACCCACCGCAGCACCCTCAAGCTGAAGGAGAGCATTCAGCTGCTGTTCACCAAGATCACAGTCAGTGTTACAGAAACAGATTTAGCTGCCCTGGCTGGCTGTGCACTAAAGCAACAAGGGATTCTCAAATGACCCATATATGATCAATATATATATATATATGTGGATATGGCAGGAAGGGACACTGAATAGCTGAGCTGTAAGGATGTCTTACACAGCTGCAGCATTTCTGCAGGGGCCCTGGCCAAACCCTTAGTATTCATTGTTAGAACTGGATTTGTGTTGGAGATTCAAGGTTTTTAGGAAGAAAAACATTTTTAATGGTTTCTTGAAATCACTTTTGTTAAATGCTACTCATCAGAGGAGAGTGTGTATGGTGGTGTGCAAGTGCATTTATGTGAAAGGAAAGTAAATGTTATTACTATGTCTTTGATGTTGTTCTGTTTTCCTTTTAACATTATCATCACATGTAGGAACTCTTGTTTTTTTCAAACCAACTTAGAAATTTTCCTGGAAAACAATTGTCAGTTTCCTCCTGCAAAAGGATTTTCTTTTAGAACGTATAGAGATTTATTTACTTTATCACTAAACTGCAGAATCTAACCTCTGCCATGGCTTCAGCTTTTTTCCTGTGTTTTTAAAGGAATGAGATCTTTTGTAAAGGGTTGGCTCTTTTATTTTGATTTACTTGGTAGTAATGCATGCTTTCTTCCCGATCTGTATGGAGTGGGAATGGTGGGAATTCCTGTTCTGTGCTATTTTATTGCAGCGGTAGCTGGATTTTCCTGCAGTGTTTTTCGGTCTCATCCCAGGCTGCAGGAGTAAATGGTCCCCTATAAACTGTAGTTTGCCAGAACCTTGTGTGGCTCTGATCATAGTCACAGTGTTGGGTTGGAAGGGACCTGGAGGATCATCTTGTTCCAATCCCCCTGCCACGGGCAGGGGCACCTCCCACTAGAGCAGGTTGCTCCAAGCTGTGTCCAGCCTGCCCTTGAACACTACCAGGGATGTGTGCAAGGCTGAAACCTACAGCAGACTTTATCTTGTTCTGTAAACTGGGCACAAACATTTCAAACTGAGAGAAAAATGAGCCCTCTCATTTTTACTTGTGCTGCACTTTTTGTCCCTTAGGATTTTGAGGGTGCTGTTTAGGTGCTGCACCTGGATTCCCTGATATATGAGTTAAGGATATCAGTAGCAGAGAGGGGGTATTGTACAAAGGGAACTTGATAGTCCCAAGTCATGAGGAGTATGGGCATCGCTTTTCTCTTTGTAAGTGATTCATCTGGAAAAGGTGAGGGAAGAATCACTCAGGTGGGAAATCCCTGCTACCTCTGCCTGCATTATTTCAAGCATACCCAGAAAGTTTCTGCTCCTGAACTTTACAACCCTCCCTAAAACAAATACCCACATCTGCACTTAGCTAAATTAACAGTCAACCAACTAATCTGCTACCAAACATGAGTTCTGTCAGCTGCAACTCCAAATACAGTTCCTAGGAAGATTCAGCCACTGCCAGCAGAGCTAAAAGCTGCTTTCATGCTTCGCTGAAATATTTTAAACGTTTGCTGTGTACAATTCGTCCTTGGTTTGTTCATCATTAAACTTTTTATTCTTGGTATTCTAAATAACTCTGAGTAAACAGAGACCTGTGTAAGCCCTCTGTTCTTAGTGCAGCATTTGCAAACTATCCTATTATAAACTGTTTATAGATTGCCATGTAATCTGTAACCTTGCTGTGATGGACAGGCAGATCAGTGTTCCCACCATGCAAGGAGACATTATTAAACATTATGCCTTGAGTAACTTACCAGCACCCTGACAGAATGTTTTTTGACTGGAAATATCAATGTTTTATGAAAAATTACTGCCTTCCCACTGTAAACCCAGTATTTTATAACCACTTGGGGTTTTTTTCTTTGCAAAAATGCATTACTTGACTGGCAAGATAGTAAACTTTAGGCAATGTTTTCAGTTTTGTTGTATTCAAATTTTATATTCCAACATATTGTTAGAGTTATAAGTATTACTTGCTCTTCATTGTGGTATGCTATAATTTAAAGACCTTAGGGGTCTGGCTGTACTGTAACAGGGGCTATAGAAAACAGGTATTGAAGGCTTCAGGCCCCCATTAGTTTACATCTGCAGGCCACAGCCTTTGTAAATGTTTGTACCTAGGCAATATATGTGCATAGGTTTGTACATTACTTCCTGGATGTGTCTTGTGTATTTCACGGAAATGTCACAGGTTTTAAAACCAGCGCATGCAGAAGCCTTGGCATGTCAGGGCCGATCAGAAATGGCCAAGTGACACATTAGCTGTCCTCATGAGGAGACAGAAGTCAGTAGGAGAGTGTTGAGATAATAAAGGAGGTTAGAAGGGTTCACTGAGTCACAGTAGAGGAGCACCCATTTTTATAGTAATTAGTATTAGGGGAAATCCCTGGCA
This sequence comes from Nicator chloris, assembly GCA_013400495.1. NCBI lineage: Eukaryota > Metazoa > Chordata > Aves > Passeriformes > Pycnonotidae > Nicator > Nicator chloris. The sequence continues at coordinate 59,839 of WAAE01002155.1, forward strand.
AAATTGGAGCTCTTTGTTTGCTCCCTTTTTCAGCTCTTCCAAATACAAAGAGAAAAACCTGGCAGTATTTTCATTTATTGTTCAACTATTGTTCAGTGCTGGAGGGTGTAACTTGAGCTGAAGTCTCCCTAAAATTTCAGTTGATTCTTTAGCCAGGAGGTGTTCTTAGCCAGTCTTTTTGTTGAGGCTGTCTCATGAAAGCCTTTGTCCTTTTTCTCTCCATCTCTCAATGCCTTTGGTCAGCAGATTCTCCTAGAAATTTAATTACTAATTTAGTATCTCCCAACTTGAAATACCAGCTGAACTTGTACCAGTGATAGCTCTCAAAGATTTCTTCATCCAAGGTCTGAGCATGTACTTGAGGAAATTAAACATTCATTAATTGGATGCAGATTATTTACACTTGTATTATAATCAATCAGGCAAAAAACCCCCCCATTAATGTCATCTAATTTTAAGTATTTACAGCTTGGAATACCTTAATCATATCTGAACTACTCACATCATAATCTCTTTATAGCCAGTGGAGAGAACAGGCACATACCCAGCATGGCTCTCCTGACCAGGTTAAAATATCCTTTAAAGGATGCAGTGCATTGCACCCCAAATGTGCCCAGTTTTCTCCAGCAGTTACAGAATGAGATCTGGATTTTCCTGTACATTTTCTAGTAGCTAGAGCTGAATAAGCTTAAAGAAATGGAAGACCAAACTGGAATGACAGAACTTTATCTCAAGCGTGTCTTAAATGCACCTTTCAGTTCTGACCTCCCAGGCCACTGCACTGCTGTTGCTGTGGTCATCAGTGTCTTGTGTTTCTTCATAGCTCTTATGGAGAATTTAATCAAAAGAAAGAAAGGAATTCAAATGCTGTTTCCAGTTTTCTTATACTTATCTGCCATCTCACGAACACAGGTAGTAGTAAAGTGTAGATACAAGCATAAATATTCTATCTGTAGATCTACCAGTTAATACTATGTGAAATAGTTCTACCATATAACAGCTTAAGTTTTATTTTTATTAGATTGAATTTTGTGGTAAATAAAGAAAGGTAAAAGTAGTACCTTTCATTCCTCTTCCATTTTCTCCAGGAGGACAGGTCATGTCACTGAGGTCTGAGTAATCCTCCAAAAGTTAAATTATGAGGATTACTGAAATAGGGCTTAAAAAAAAAAAAATCGTACTATGGGCTTGAAATTTGATTGATGTTTTTATAATGGCTTTAGAACTTATGTTCTGCATTTGAACTGAAATGGGACTTCTAGCTGTTTCAAGGCCTAGCACTGATAATTAGATAGCATTTCTTGAGAAAAGTCTGAGAAAAATCTAAGAAAAGTGTGAAATGCAAGTGAGTCCTGGTTGTATTTTTATTAAACCTCTCAACTAGGTCTTAAAGCATCTAATAGTTTTGGATGCCTTTGGTTTTGACTACAAAAGTTTAGTCCCTCTCATAGGGAACGACAGTTATACACTGTTAATAATTCAACCTTTAAAATTAAGGCGTCTCTACTGTTTATTGGTTTGTTGTTTGAGATTTTTTTTAACACTACTGGGTACCAGCAATAAGTTGGAAAGCCTTTTGCCTTTTTAAAAAGAATACTTGAAAACGTTTGAACCAAGAAGTTTTTTTTTGTTGTTGTTGAAAGCATTAGATAGGAAACAATACACTACAGTAAAAAACCACTGAAACTTTCTATTTTATTCCAGCAGAATAAGTTTAGATGTGTTTACGTTTCAACTGACATGCTAAATTCTTGTACCAAACAAATCAAGGAAATCCAAATTCAGTCAATGGATCAAAAACCTGGATTCAAATTATCTTTATGCCAGTTGTAATCAAAAGTCCAGTTCTGGATATTCTCCTTCCTCAGAGAGTTCAGATCCAGATCCAAAACTTTCTCTTGGAACTGATCTCTGTAACAGATGACTAAGAAAACCAACATAATGACATGCACATATATACATGCACATATCTCCTTTTTAACATCTGGAGGACTAGATGGGGACCAGGATCATTTATATTTACTTTATGAAAATATTATTTGAGTCCTTTCCCTGTCCTCCTCCCTGACTCTTCCAGTGTGCTCAAATGCTTGTGCTGCATAGACAAACACTGCTGAAAGCAAGACTGTTTTATTTATTTTTAGCAAGAGGATAAACGTTTTGGTTTAATTTCTTGCCCCTGTGTTCATCAATCAAATTAAACAGATGATCTAAAAATTGATGCAAACAAATGGCATCCAAAGTCCCCTTGTCCCTTTTGCAATTGCATGCAACTGTGATTACAGTCCCACAGAAGGTATTTTTGCATTTTCTTTCCTTTCCATACACTGGTGATTCACTCGTTAGAAGGGATTCACCCCTTTTAGGAGAGAGAGAATTGACTAGTTTCCTGACCTTTTATTTCTGCGAGTACAAATGCATGAACTCACTTGGAAAAAATATGAACCAAGGCAAAACATTACACAGGATAAAATTAATTCCAATTCTGAACATTCTGAGACTGAGGGGGGAATAAAAAGAATCTTTTTCCCTCATTTTCTATCTTTTGACTGATGCCCCTAGAATTTGAAAGCACCGAAATATCACAGCAGGGACTAAAGCTTTAAAGATGCAGCAAAACTGGAAGAGTCACAGTGGTGCACCCACTGTTCAGGTATGTACAAGGAGTGTGGGGGGAGAAACCCTGTGTTCCATATGTGGAGGACAGAGCAAAAGTGCAAGGCAAGGAGGTTCTGTTTGTCTGCAGGGTCACAGAGTGTCCCGTGGGAAGCATCTCACACCCAGGAGGGGTGCTGGCCCCAGATTTTTGTCCCATCTAAAGAGGAGATGGCACTGGGCTGCTCCCTCAAGGCTGCCTAGGGGAGGAGTGTTGTGTTTGCCCTGCCATCGCTGCCCCTTCCATACCAGCTGGAAAACCCAAAGGGGCATCTTTTATTAAAAAAACCCACATGTGATGAAAAGCCATTGATTTATAAACCTTTGTGGGAGTTAAGCTGTTTTGCCCTGTGAGGGGCTCATCAGAGAGTTAAAATGTAGTTAGAAGCAATATCCTAGGGAGCACGTGTTCACAGACAGGTGCATGTTTTGTTGGGGTTTTTTGTGTTTTACATGGCTGTTTTCAGGGCTCCCTCCCCACTCACCTGAGGGGACACAGCCCCAGCCCAGCCCAGCTGCCCTTCCAGGTGCCTCATCACCTCGGGTGTCATTGTGTTCCAACCTCGCACAGATGGGCCTGAAATGAAATTTTAGAAAAAGTAGGTTGACACAAATGGTTTTTGCCAGATTTTAAGAGTCAGGGTGAGCAAAAGCTGCAGTTTTTCCACAGGACCAAGCTTTGTCCATCCTCCCGTGATCCTTCCTTCACCGTGAAGATGTCAAGTTGGTGAAGTTTGGTGTAAACCTCTTTATAGAGACCCAAGTATCTCAAAAGGACTTGAAAAAGAGATCTGAATGTGGAGATTACCACACTCCAGGCTTGCCACTCATTAAAGGTTTTCAGTTTATTTCTTTTTTCCGATGGTATTCCCAAGATGGAGCATGCTCCACAGGAAGCAGTACACATAAGTGCTGGCTGCAAGTCTGGGACTCCCTGGCCTATAGCTGTCTGTATGAAGGAGTTGTGCATTCTAGAAACATTGCTTTTTTACCAGGATCCCGGAGAACATCTGGGAGCCTTGCTTGCTCAAGTTAAGTCCTTCAGCTTTTCCATCTCAGAGTGTGGGAGCTCAGTCTGAGTGGTCTTTAAAACTGCTGCCCCTGGAGCAGCCAGCCTGGAAGACCCTGGATGGCTCAGATCTCCCAGTGCCATGAAGCCTAAAATGTGTATGGTTCCAGCAGTTTTCTGAGGGGGACCCAAAAAAAAAAAAAAAAAAAAAGAGAGAGAGAGAGAGAAAAAAAAAAAAAAAAAAAAAAAAAAGAGCGTGCCTTTAGAGGGCTTGAACTGTTTTGCAATGTAAAGTTTCTATAGCCCAAGTTTGGAGAAGAGATCATTTGAAATAGTGAAATGGAGCCTGGTGAACACAATAGCAGGACTCGTCAGGAGAGGGAGACAAGGGACATACCATAACACAGATGAAGACACAGAGATCTTCTGAATGACGCCTCTGTTCTTCCACTGCATCCCCCAGTAGCTTGAGGAGGCTGGTGTTTATGCTGACTTTAGAGAAGCAGGAGTACCTCATTTAAATATCTAGTTGTTGCTACCTTGTGGGGAAAAAGATGTTTTCTGTAAGGAAATGTAATGGAATGTGCTTTACCGCCTCGATAATGAGGCATTCCTCCTAGGTGATAACTCAGATGCTGATATCACATTGTGAGATATATGTAACTCAGGCATTGAGGCTGAGACTGGCTAATGAGCTGCAGTGACAGTGAAGAGTTTTTCCAAACCTTGCTGTGGAGTCTAAATATTCCATCACTCTGCGCTTTGAGATAAATTATTTCCCAGAGCATCCTGAGAAAACACTCAGAATGTGATACATACTTGAGAGGTCATAGGTACTGGACCTGCTGACCTGGTGAAATGAAGATTTAAAGGTACAAGTGTAAAGTAATTTGTGCAGTTAAGGCTTTTTATACTCTGGCTGTTTCTACTGCCCAATATCTCAGTCTGCAGGGACTGTCTCAGCATGAGAAAGTGTGAAGGATGTGTGTGTGAAAGTCCCCATTTTTAAGTTCCTATGAAATTTCCATCACACTGAGTGGTGCAGAGTCCAAGTGCACAGATAGGTGTTGTAATTTTGGATTGTCTTTTAAATCTCGCTGGCGATTTTTCCATTCAGAAAGATACCCTTGTGAGGCAAAGGGAGAATGATTAATTTTCTGAAAGAACCCATTTATATTGAACACCAGGCTTTTGTTGATTCTTGCAGAACTACAGAAGTTGTTCCAAAGACCTATAGTACCATGCAAATACCACCAGAATCAAAGATTCCCCAAGTTTGCAGAGCTGGCTTTTGCATTCCTTGGATCTGAAGTAATCTCTCTGATTTAGGCACAGGAGGGGACAGCAATCTCAAGGCACAGTTCATGTTTCTAGCCATGCTCAGAGAGAACATTACACAAACCATATCATGGCTTTGAGAGAAAGACAGGATATTACCTGTAACTAACAGCTGCCCGCCAGAGCAGTTCATTAGAAACTCAGTGAGTTGCTGAAGTGGGTTCTTTATCTTGGTGACCTTCCAAGGCAATCAGAGCCTACTTGGAAGACCTTGAATCAGAGATGTTTGGATATAAGAAAACAGCATTGTGCAGCACATGCTTCTGATCTCTCAGGGTTCACAGATTTGGAAGGTGTGGTACCATATATAACTGTAGAAGACAGCACTGAGGTACTGTAGCTGCTGCATCAAGGTCGTGGTGTTCTGGGAGCCAATTAAAATTATGCAAGATAGGCAGTTTAAGAAAGAATTCACATAGAGCTCAGGAAGGTGAAAAATCCTGCGTATTATGAGCTCAAATACTTTGTAAGATTAATTTCCCACTATCTCATGATCTTGTAATAAGAGCACAAAGCATTTTAAATGTTTGATTTACTTATTGTTCAGAACTCTTGAGACCTTACTTTCTAAATCAAAATTTAAGATTTTACTTCCATTTAAGAGCAAAGTTTTGAGCTTGTCTTGGAGTATACACTGGTTACAGTGGGTTGTTAATTGACTGAGTGGGCAGCAGTAATACCTGAAACAGGTACATTTGGCACTCAGAACCCCATCTCCTTTCCTGGGGGCATGTGAGTGGAAGGTGGTAATGCCAGAGGACATATAATCCAGAGCATTGGTCCTCACTTCCTCCAGCAGAACCATTGCATTTTTTGGACAACTGCACTGTCTTTAATTCTCAGAACCTTTACAGTGATAACTAGGAACAATACTACAAGCCAGGAGAATTGATTTATCATGGAAAGCTTGATATTTTGGAGGGGGTGTAACAGGCCTATTGCTGTCCTAGTTCTCTCCTAGTGCCTTTATCCTGAAGAACAAGACAAAAAAGATTTAGCTGTCTACTGTATTTTAAGAGCTGCTTGTATTGCTATGCTTTGTGAAACCAGAAACTGCTGACAAAGGGGGTGGGATTTCATGGATGCTTTCAGCAGGTATTGCTCAGTTCACGAGCTGTGTTAGATTATGCTGAGGACGGGCGTCTGCATCTGAGCTCAGGGCCTTTTTCTGCTGGCTGAAGAACAGAGTGAATCCCCAAAGTGAAAAGGGTAAAGAAGAGCTAACAGTCCAAACAGGCATACTGAAGCCTTGATTCCCTGAGAGCCAGATGAAGAGTGGTTTGCTCTCATCATGGTAGCACCAACTACTTATTTTCCTTTCCCTTTATATTTAAAAACTGCCTGAGGAGGAATTAGCTAGCCAAGATAGACAAAAAACAAAGAGGGAGTACAAAAGCGAAGGGTGAAGGAGAAGCAGGAAGGGAGCAAGGTGGGGAGGCTGAGGAGCTCAGTGTACAGGTAATAAATGTCATCCATCAGCAGACTGTGAAAAGAAACTAGAATTGGATGGATGCTGCAGTCTGGATGGTTCTTTGCTCAGATGCAGGCCTCTCTGCTGAGAAAGTCTCCTAGGCACACTCATGCTGCTCTGCCTCACACTGAAAAACTTCTGGAAGGGAAGGTGCAGGAAATGGGCCATGATTGTCTGCAGGTTGCCATGGCATGGATGGCCATGTTTGGTGGAAGCCAGTGTGTCTCTGAGGCAGGCAGTGGAGCTGCAGCAGCCGTGGGTCACCTGAAGGTCAGGTCTGAAGCTTTGCAGGACGGACTGTTAACAAGAAGTAGTAGAAGGGGCAGAGCATCCCTTTCTAGCCCTAGTCAAAGGGCTCTTCTTGGGTGTCACCTTGTGATTGCTTAGGAAGGAGATACTGTCACGAGAATTTCTTTGTCACAACCTAAGAGACAAATGCCATGTGTGAATCCCACGTGGAGCTGAAGGGGCAGAAAGCCCAACTCTGTCCAAATGGAGGCAGCCGTGGTCATGCGGGCATGGATGGTCACAGGATGCAGAAGTACAGGAGGTGTTCCAAAGGTTGGGAAGATGTCTAAGGAATGCCAAGTCCTCTCTTAGAAATCAGTGCTTGGCTGTCGTGAGGGCAGAAATAAGATAAAGGATTAGCAAAACCAAAGCTGTCTAGGACTAACCTCAATAAACAAAAAGGTACCCTTGAGAATGCCTTTATCTCCAGAGGTTGCAGAGGGCCAGTGGGATGGAGGAGGAAGGGTGTAAATAGAGCCTGTTTGGTTTCAATACTTTCTTTATTCTCTTTATTCTTTGTTTTCTGATGATAAAGGAGCTTTATGTAGCAAAAGAATTGATGAGTCATAAGGTTTACAACTTCATTTCCTCCTGGCTCTTTATTTTTTCTGGTGGTTGCATCTCCTTCCTTTCTGCCTCGCCCCTCTCCTGCTGGCATGGCAGGATGTGCTGTGCCTTTAAGAAGGCTGTGCTGCTCTGTCAGAAGACTCATTCCTGAGCTCTGGCATGTGTCAAGGCATGCCTTAAGTTTTGTGGTGTAGTTTATGAAAAACTCAAATGCATTTTTCTAGGGAGATTTTTAACTCCTTTCTGCCGCAGAGACACTTCACCATTCTCTTCTTTGGTTGCAAAGTGTACACCACTCAGCATCACTATAGGAAGTTTTGCTCTTTTCTTCAAAAGAGATTGGGAAATTAAGTGAAGTAGTGGGCTGCTTTTCTTCTTTTCCAATTCAAATTTTTATTTATTGAGTTGTTTTGTTTCATAGCAAGCCTCTGAATGGTAAATAAAGCTGAATGGCAAATTCTCTTACTGTTTATATGCTCCCAGTGGTACCAATACCACTGCAGTGCTCCCTTCTCATCGCAGTAGCAGAGTGGTGTAGTCTAAAACACGTTGACTCAAAGCAGTGACAGCTTTATTATGAATTTCACAGACTGTGGATTTCTTAATGTTTCCCATTGTGAACATTACTTTTTGCTTCTTTTTCCCTCTCATCATGGTCAAAAAGAAACTTGTAAGTGGTACAATTAAACTGTAAAAATTAACATAACATTAGGTAAATAAAATGTAAGGGTTTGTTTGGTTTGTTTTTTTTTTTCCCAGCAAATCTCACTCTTTTGAAAACAAGTGTATGCTTGGGGAGGACTGCCTGAATTTTTTTTCTGATGTTTTCTAGGCACAGCAATACAGTCTTTAAACCACAGGTCCCAGCAAGAATGTTGCAGATGTAGCTGACATATCAGGAGGTAGCTGTGGAGTAACCCTTGAGATTTTAAAAACAGTGTTTGATACAAGGTCCTGGATCTGTATGTTAACATGGTTTTCTAGTAAAAGCATACTTCCTCTTACACTTCCAGCTTGTATTTATCTACCTCTATATTGTTTTAGGCCTTGAGATAGAGGTAAGTCTGGGTAAGCAGAAATTCCCCTATGACTGTGGCAGCTCTGGGACTTGCTGTGCCGTCACTCGCAGGATGTGGGCCCCACAGATCAAAGAATTCTTTCTAGTAGAGGCAGGCCTGTTTTTACAAGGAGGATTGTTGGAGGGGAGGAGAAGGAGCTCGGGCTGGCAGTGCCTTCCTCACTGAGGTGGTTGTGTGGCTCTGATTAAACTGCTTAACCTTTGAGCTGCAGGTTTTGTGTGAGCTAAATAGTGGTATTAGTACCATGTACAGCATGCTGGGTTTAAGTGAATTAACCTCCCAGTACTTTACAGTCTCAGCTCTGTGATTGTGCTGAGTGCAGTTGTTCTGTTTAAGAAGCTTGTAGTGCTCCTTTTGAGCCTTCAGGAGGTCTCCTCCCAGTCCTTCCCTTGCTCCCAGTAGGTCTGACAGTGCTGTCCTCCCTCTCCATGGCCAGTGGCAAGCAATCTGTGCTGCTGAGCCGCTCTGGGAGCAGTGCTGGATTGACAGCGCTTCACCAGGGGCTGCAGAAGCACAGCCACAGCAGCCCTTCTGAGGAGTTCTGTCTCCTGCACTGCCCTCTGGCCACCCGCGCCCCAGAAATCCCCAGCTACCCATTCCCTGCAGCATCCACTCTTTCCTCTGCTGGAATGGGAAACAGAGGTCCAGCATCTCCTGATGTCTCTGCCACCTGCTTATGGGGTGGCCTGGGCAAGTCACACCACGTCTCTCTTCTTCACTCATAATGCTGAAATGCAGATTTTATCTCTTCTCCATATCCAAGAAATGCTTAGGTTAAGTTAATGAATGACATGAAGTCAAGCATGTCCATGGACTCACAGCATGGTACAAATATGAAGTATTACTCTGTGATTATGGGTCGAGGTAGGCCTTGTTGAAAATTATTGATTTTATTATAAATCAACATCTGATTGGGTGTAATCATAGAAAGGGGAAAGGAGCGTAGAGAAAGCCTGTCTCCTGTTACAAATTTTTCAGGAGATTGGAATGCTGGCTCACCTGTGGTTTTGGTGCATATATTGACTCTGAGTCTAGTGCTGGTTACTGAGATTGATGGGGTGGCATATAAATAGAATGACTTCTACAGGTGTAGTATTTCACCATGCAGACAGAATCAGAGAGTTAAAAAACCCAAGGATTTAATCCAGCATAATAACATCTTGCGAAACCTATCAAATTCACAGAAAGTGAGAAGCAGGAAAGCAACTGAGCTAGGTGGAAAATGAAATTAGAGGGAATTATATTGCCACTTGTTTATCTAACTAGCTGTTTCACTTCACAGGGCAGACAAAAATTTTATCTGAGCCCTTAGCAGAAGCTTAGGCCGAGTTGTGTTCCCCTGCTCTCCTCAGCCATATTGTCCACAGAGATGGAGTGCTCTTCATCCTATTTGGATAAAGCAGTGTTCTACTGGAGCTGTGTTTGCTCCCTCATTTGTACACTGTAGAAGACATCCCTTAGAATATGGAGATACAGATATAGATATATAGTTGTATTTGTTTTCCTTTTGCTGCCATATACATAATGGATTGTTGTTTTTTTGAAGGATTTAAACACCTGGAAGAGACTGGGGATAGTAATGTCTTTGTCCATAGGTTAGATGTGGGGCTGCAGATCCTTTCCATACTGAAATGTTATGTGCCATCTACTATGATGCTCGTTCGTATACTTGAGAATTTCGGTGTGGTAAGGGCAATTCATTGCTAATTCAAGCAGCTGGGTAAAACCACTATGGATAAAACTGGCATAAGGTAAAAATATATTTATTTCTCTGATTAGTTCTGCAGTTGGTTCCCATGGAGCTAACACCAAATACAAATTTTGGAAGTAAGCATTTATACGCAGTAATCTTATCTGACCTTGGTTGAATAGTGAGAGGAATTTTTTTTTTACTAAAACATGTCAGTATATGATGCACATAGGCAGAGCTCTGTGTGAGAAATTGAATTTTCCTGTAAGGCAGTCTTTGTCATGTTATTTGGACACCAACATATCTGGTTGTAGCCTGAATGTAGGCAACAGGCTATCACAAATGAAAAGAGCAAGTAGAAGACAGGAAGAAAAAAATAAAAAGAAAGGATAAAGTTCTTCTATTTTAGCCCCTTTGCAGTGAGTGCAGGTTACTCTGCAAGGAGCCTTTGTGGCTTTTACCAGGCTATTTGGAGATCAATGCCTTAGCAAAAGAGCAGTTCTTACGTTCTGGCTCAGTCTGTTGCAAACTGTCCCAGAAGATTAGCCAGGCACTCCTGGGTTTAAAGCAGAACTGCAAGTGAGTGACAGTGAACCAAGCATGGGGTGGAGTCTTGTAGCAGCATATCCTTCAGCTCCACTGCTGCAGTCAGAAAGATTTTTTCCTTTGAAGATAAGACACCTGGGGCTTTTGTGGAAACCTAGTGCAGCTGTTACTGCAATTTAAAAATAAAACAAAACCAATAAAAGGCAGAGACAAGCAAAGCATCTGGCTCTTCTGTGTGCCACCAAAAATCCCTCCAAATGCTAAAGTCCAGATCATCACTTTTCATTCCGCAGTTGTGTTGCTTGCAAATCCTTTGTGTGAGGCTTTGAGCCAGAGCAGCCTCTGAGGGTGTGGATGTGGCTGTACGAGTGTGTGAGTGTTCGGTGTCGTAACGTGGCAGGGCACAGGCAGTTATGAAACTTCTCAATAAAGTCTCAGTGCGTCAGTATTGGCTACTTCGGTTTGTCTTTTGTTTGTTTGTTTTTTTCCTGTCCGTTGCTCTCCAGTTTCGTTTCCATTTATGAGCGCAGGAAGAGAGGGGGAGAGGTTGGGAAATGCTGCAAGACCCCCCCAGGCTGCTGGAGGAGCCGAGCAGTTCCCATGACAGGTGGAGCACCGCAGTGCTGAGCGAGATTCCCGGGACATGGTGCCCGGGGCCATGGGGAAGGGAAGCCCTCACACTTGGGACAGCTGTGGTTACAAGGGGCCCCTTCAATGTGCCGTAGCAGCAGCCAGAAGTTTGCCTTACTTTTTGAAAGGACTGGAGAAATTATTAACCACAGTTGATGACGTCAGAGTTGATCTGATTAAAGGTTTGTTTTCTTGCTGGCAGAGGTGTGCTCCGTAGAGACTGGTTCTCTCTTCTTTTTTTTTTAAGTTTCTTTTTTGAACAGCAAACGGAGGGAACTGCTCGCACTGCTGCTGCTGCCCCGGCTGCGTGTGTATGTGTGTGAACAGGATGGTGTATCTGTAGCTGCCACACGCAGACACACATTTGACCATGAGGACTCTTCGCAGGTTGAAGTTCATGAGTTCGCCCAGCCTCAGTGATCTGGGCAAGAGAGAGCAGGCAGCCTTGGATGAGCGGGGGACCCAGCAGCGCCGGGCCTGCTCCAACGCTACCTGGAACAGGTAAGGTCGCACAGGCTGCTGGCTCCCGGCAGTCTCCCCGTGCTCCTGCGGTGGGATTGGCGTGAAGTGGCTGCTCCGTGGGCTGCAGGCTGCGCTGCCTGGCTCCCACCTCGGCAGGCTCACAGGCTGTCGTGGTACACGCACTGGAGCTCCCACTCAGATAAGCACAGGAGGGCCTTTTTTCCCCTTGCTCTTAATCTTTCTCAGAAGGCTGATAACAAAGAAAGCCTTCCCTTCAGCCTCTGTGACAGACAATGACTTATTTCACAGGGTCCAGCTACAAACATATCTTTGTGTCTATCTAGATATTCTCATTCAAAGTTTATTTGGCTTCGGTCATTTTTTTATTACATGTGTGCAACTATTAAAATGCATACTTTTTATTTGCATATCTATGGCTGTTGCTGGTAGTTGATATAGTTATGACAAAGTCTGCTAAGTTTACTCATGTTAGTACAAATAGATGTGTGCATCTGTGTATGTACACATGCAAGCACTTGCACTTTGGACAGGGAAAATAAGCCCTGATTGTTTTCTTTCTTGTGTTTATACATTTTAATTATTTGGCTGTTTTACAAGAAAACCTGTGCAAACATTATGCTGTGAATGTATCTATTAGCTCAGCTATTCAGAAGGCATCTTAATGTCCATTTTGGTGACAATCTTAAAAGATGAATCTATGTCTCTAAATTGTTAGGAATTAAATTCTTAGGTCATTTTTAGAAATGAAATCTCCTCCTGGATCACAGCTTGGAAAGTGTCATCTGTAGTATTTTATAATTGTATGGTGGTACAACTGTAGGAAGAAAAAATACCAGTGAACTACAGACACATTTGCTAAAATCCTGAGAAAAATAAGAGACGTAAAATATTGTATCTTCTGCCCTTCTCGCCACTCGATTTGTGGTTTCATGTCTGTATTAAGAATCAGTCATTGAATGCCAACAATGCACTAAATGCTGAAACTGTGCTGATCACAAAAGAGACTGAGTTTCTTCTCAAATATCATGCTGTTTGTATGAGCCTGAGTTGTACCTGATGTGTGGATGGATGGTGATGGTAGTTCAAAGATGGGGCCATCTTGAGTTGTGCCAGCTGGGACTTTATTTGGCCAGTAGCCCTAAGGGAAGCAGCAGGGAGTAAGAGACTCCTGGCTGGGGATCAAGGTGACAGAATAGAGTCCCCAGAGCCTTTTTGTTGTGGTGTGCTTACAGCTTTTGTTGGCAGGGGTTAGCTTTTCCAGGTCTTGCATGTGGGAAGGGAGCTGTGGAAAAAGATGCGGATGGAGAGCAGGTCAGGCACCCGGCTTGCTGGGAGGCAGAGAGTTCCAGCCTTGGGGCTGCTGATAGTCAAACTAGAGGATTTTCTGAGTTGAGATGAAGCAAGAGTTTGTTCCTTTGAATTTGGACAGGGTAGGTACAGTTCTGGCCTGAAGTGCTTGCCAGTCAATAAGCTGGACACCTGCACGTTTCATCCAAACAATTACACAACTGTCCCATTGCCTGTTCCTTGAATAGGTGTCTGTGAGTTGTCCTGTCACTGCTTTGCATGAACTCAGACCTAACCATGCTCCCCACCCCTGGGATGCCTTTTCCCAGTGTGTGCATTGCCAGGCTGTCCTTTTTGGTGGCATGCTCCCCTGAAATGCCTGAGAGCATTAGTGGGGTTGTTGTGTGGGTGCAAGTCAAGTGGGCATCATGGTGTGCCTGCATTAACAGCTGCCTAGAGTTAGGGCAGGCATTGCAGATGTTGCACTGCATGGGCAAAGGGAAGGCCCTTTATTTCTATTTAACAGTGCAAGGCTTTCTCCTGAGTGAGAGTGGGGGTAATTCTTCTTCCAGGCTCAGAAAGACTGGTATCATCTGCTGCTTTTAAGAAACTCAGATACTCTACAGGCTGTAAAACTGGGTCTTTATCCTGAAGAAGGTCAGGTCTTAAATGATACTGAATTGGATGGATGAAGAAATTATCCACTGTAGCTTCTGCTTGTCACCAGTGCATGCCCATCTTGACATATATAGCAGGGTCTAGTCTTGAGGGAATCTGTGTTCCTCTCTCCTAGGGCAGACTGTAATGTTCGTGGACATCTAAAGTTTGACTCATCAGAAATCTGGTCTGGGTTTTTAAAATCTTGGGCTGTAGAATTTCTTTTATTTTTCTGCTGCAAAATTGAAACAACCCAATGCAGGACACTTTGCATACTTTGGTTTACAGGAATATTTTCCCTTCCAAATGATATGATTGCTTGTATTGTTCCATTCTGTGTAAGCAGAAGAGCTTGCTGCTCGAGGAAGTCAAGATGCACCAGCAGAGCTATCCCCTCTCACCGAGCCTGACTGTTCTATATTTAAATGTCTGATGTTTTCTTGCCTAATGTTAGCAGCTGTGCCTGGGTGTGGCATGTGTGTATCTCCTTTTCAAAGAAGTTTTGAATCACTCCTTAGAGAACTGAAGTGGGGAGAGTTGAAGTGCAACAGATCAGGTTCGGCCCTGCTGGCTGATCCCATGCTGAAAGGCAGATCTTAGAGGCAGAGCAAGGATGCTGCCCCTGGCCATGCCAGGGACTGAAAAGCTGAAGTGCTGCTAGTGGAGTCTTTTGCAGGACAGCAGCTCTGTCACTGCTGGTGTTTTGGAGGAGGGTGTGGATGCGTGGCTGCCCTTTTGCACTTGTGTGTGTGGCCACCGTGGTCCAGTGATGTTCCCTCCACCACCTCTGCCCCCTTCACACCAGTCTCAGCTCAGACTGTTCATACCTCAGAATTCTTTCTGCGTTATGACACCAGGGGAGGACAACCTGAAGGAGCCTAATTCAGCTTCTTGGGGGAAGATAGCACTGGGGTAGCAAGGCAGGTCACTTCCTCCCTGCCGATTTCCCTTCGCGTCTGAACGAAAATGCAGTGAAACTTCTCAGCACTGTTACATCAAAGGGAAATTGGTGCCAAGCTGCTGTCTGCTATTAAGCAAATGAGACTTTATATCATGGCTTTTTCAGAGCTTGCTTTCCCATGAACCCCAGATCTGTGCAGCAAAAACATTGTCCCTGCAGTTAACTAGCAACCAACAGCAACATAGCGGAACAATACACTTCATTGCCGCTCACAGAATTTGCATCGGATTAACATAGTTCAGATTTTTTCACTAGCACTGTCTTCAGTTCTTGTTCTCCCCCCCAACACCCCATTTCTGCTTCGGGCAAAAAATGAAGGCTGAATGCTGACTAAACCAATTGGGCTGAGAAACCCAGGGGTTTTAATCCTGAGCTCACACACCAGGGGGCCCACTCAGGCCAAATGAAATCCATGGCAGGGTTTTCATTCTGACTGAATTCATTCTGAGCTAGCACAGACTGCCTAATCAGGAGCTGATACTGTCGGAGTTGTGCTCTGGGAAAGCCTCTAGTCACAGGCTCTTAGATCATCTTTGATGTAAGAAAATATGGAAAATTCACAGAGACATGAAGGAGTAGGAGATAGCAAAGAAAAGGTGAAGAAAAGAGGTAAGTTGCTTGTGACATTAGTGAGATCAGCAGTAAATCTGAAGAGACATACCAAATCAGAAAGGATTTTATGGCCTGGCCTAATTTTTTACAGGATTGTAATAAGCACAACAACTTGCTGTAAAATAACTTTTACAGCCATGAAAACCATATTTCATCTCCTAATTTAAGATGAATGCTTCTTCAGATCACAAGAAGGCTTTTCCAGTGGAGAAAATATTCCAGACCAGCACATTTTTTTCTTTCTTCTGTTATTCAGTTTTTATTTAGAAATCTTTTAAAATATTTCTGCATATCTGAGGATATCCTTTTTTCCCTGACCCTTTATTTGAAGCCCTCTGTGGAGTGTTTGGTGCTCTGTGTGCATGGGGGGGCAGACAGAATCTCATTGTGGGGTGGAAGGGAGAACAGGGCTGGTGAAGGAGACTTCCCACTGGCCCAGCCACCACTGCTCTCCATGGAGCATTCTCCAGCCATGACTACAGTAAAAGAGGGTGGTGGTGGTGGTGGTAGGGAATTGCTGCTCCCTGTAGCCCTCCAGAATAATTTATACCTCCTTGAATGCAAGAAACCAGTCTTCTTTGTCCTGTAGTCCATCGAGATACTAACTCTTAGTAACACCTCCGGGAAGTCGCCTCACTTGTCTGTCTCAGTTTCTTGGTTTGTAAGAGCAGTGATTATTGTTGGTGAAGTGAGTCAACTAATGCCTCCCTAACTCTTTGAAGAGGGAGTTTTCCAGGCCAGCTTATTTTCACTTGTATGACCAAGTGCTTAATTGCAGCCTCTTTGCAGGTTGCCTTACCTTGGGTAGAAAGTCCGGGAACATAAGTGAACTAGCATCTGCAAGCTTATTTTGGAAGGGTCAAGGCCTCATGGAAAGCTGGTGGAGTTGCAGCTGGACTGAAGCTGTGCTGAAAATGGGCTCTTCCCAATTGGATTAAGCTAATTCAGAAAAATGATGTTTTACTCTGGAGCAAGGGTGTCTTCAAGAATGTTTTGATGCAAGTATATCAGGTTAATTATTGTTAATTAGCTGTTCATGTAACTGTGCAGAGGAAATTTGCCCTAACTAATTTAGTCCCTTTTGAAAGTGCAAATGTTGTCTTTAACTGCCTGGTAGTCAGAGGGTGTGATTATTCACACAGCATTGATTTTACTTCTGGACTTTACCTGGGGATCTGGGAAGGGGAGAATTTGCAAACACTACATAAAAATCGCTGTGATATTTTCACCTATTCTGTTTGCACACAAAGGCAGTGACTGCTTTAGAGAACTAAAATTATCTGTGTGATGTTTTTGGGATGTCAACATGGGCCAGTCCTGCTGCTTTGCCAGGAAATGCTGAGCTGGAAGGGCCATGGCCACGATTGAAACACAGAGAAGATCAGGACTTGAAAGACTTGAAAGCCCAGTTTTGGAGTTGTTCCTCATCTCTGTGGCCAAACTGATTCTGACCTGGCAGAAAACTGTTTTAACTGCAATAGTTTTTCCTGCTTGGCTTCCAGATGTCAGTAAAAGAACATGGGTGGTACTGGAGGGACCCAAACTCCCACCCCAGTGGTGTCTGGATGGACAAATGGCAACTCAGGAGAAATGTATGTTTTGATGGTATTGAGCTCTGTAGGCAGGAGCCTGTTATAAATTGATACTATGCAAAAATCAGAATAATCCACCCCACGCTGCCCACCTTGACCCTGCCCCTGTTGGGCTGGGTGGGAGGTCCAGCAGCACGCATCCAGCTCTGTGCCTCAGGGATTTACACCTTTTGGTCAGCCAGAGCCACCTCCTCCTCTGGAGGGTCAGTCAAATGTGGAATGAGGTGTCTTTTGAAAGACATGGAGTTGCTTAGGCTGCTGAGTTGGTTTTTGTGGCTGTGAGTGCTGCCTTGGTTGTAGGTAGTTTTCTTTGGCAATTTGTAGCTACCTTGGGATAGGTAAGTACAGTACATTGCTGGAGCCATCTGACATTTTGTTGTCATTTAAAGGCA
This sequence comes from Nicator chloris, assembly GCA_013400495.1. Lineage (NCBI taxonomy): Eukaryota > Metazoa > Chordata > Aves > Passeriformes > Pycnonotidae > Nicator > Nicator chloris. The sequence goes on from WAAE01002155.1 coordinate 77,096, forward strand.
ACCTCCCAAAAAACCTGGTCTCTTCAGTTTTGACATCCTGATTTCCCCTCCTCCAGCCAACCTTCTCAGTAAAGTTCTTTGGGCTCTGTTGGACTCTTTGTTTCCTGCAGTACCGTGTTCTGTGCACACACACACACAAAACAACTACAGGGAAGGTGTTCACAGTAATACTAGTGCATGGGTGCACCCATTATTAACTTTCATGTTGTAAGAGTTACAGAAGGGAGTTTGCAAGGCATTTTGAGTTCAGGTTAGCTATTGCAATATAAGTTTAATTGTGTACATTACTGACTTAAGCCTCAGTGAAAGCTGGTTGCAGGCACAGGTGAAGTGATCCACCCACCTCAGGCATCTTGCAGGACTTCTGTGTGTAAGCAACACCTCAGAATTTCTTTACACCAAAGGGTTGAACCATTCTGACCAAATCTTTTTGAACAATCACTTGTTGTAGAAACCCACTGATTTAAGCAAGGGCTGGGTTTGGGTTTTTTTCACTAGCTTAAGGTAACTAAGAAGATTGAAGCAAACTTTTCATTATCCTGACACCAGCTGAGGCCATCGACAGCATCCTGGTTATTCCCACTCCTCTGTGTCTGCTCTCAAGCACATGTGGAGGGCCAGTTCCAGTGCCATTCCCATGTACCTTGCAGGCAGGGGCTATATCCTGCATCCTCCATACAAGCACTGCTGTCTGTGATGGGCAGGAAAGGCAGGTGGTCAATGAGGCCAAGACTTGTTTTCCAGACAAGGATATTGTCCCTCAGTACAAGGGAGATCCCAGGCAGATTAAAAGTTCACTGCTAGGATGTTTTATGTAGATGCTGTTCTACTAGACAGACCATAAGTTAAATGCCCACAACTTGTCCCCTTTAATTCTGGTTAAAAAAGCTTGCTCTCTCTTATTTCTTTGAGGAATAATAATGGACCTGTTAAGCTGGAGAGAGAAGACCTCTTCCTCATTTAGAAAGGGGTGCCAGAGAGAAAGAGAGAGAGCATGTTGCCTTTTAGGAGAGATGTTTAGTCATTCTTCCCCACAGAAGTCTGGCAGGGAACATTGCAAGGTTCATTTCTGAACCAGAAGAGCATGTAAAAACTGCTTGTTTTATTCACTACATTAATCTTATTTCCTATATTACTCATAATACTAAAACACCCAAGTCACTTCACTGCATACCAGAGACATTTATCTGCTGATTTTCAAATAGTCATATATTGAGTGTGTCTGTATGAGCCAGCCAAATAATCTGGGTTAGATCGTGAATGTATATCCGTGTTTGTGGGTGAGGGGGGAAAGAGGGACTGCTGTGGCAGCAGTTGTGTGTAAGGCCTTGGAAACCTCTTCAGAGGAACAAAAGAGAGAAGAGGATTGTGGTTCTCATTTCTGTCTGCATCTGTATTTCTCCACACTGGGTCAGACCCTTCACCTGCCACTCCTAGCTTCCTTTTTCCTTAGATGAAGGTGGCTGAGCTGTTCTGATAGTGCATCTCTTTGCCATTGTGTGCCTGACTTTTGAATCTCTCAGTGAACAGTGCTGAGTTCACCTTCCAAGCAGTCCTCTGCTCCCAGCTGGCGTTGAAAGGAGCTGTCTTACCATGAGCCTGGGAAAGCTGAACATGGACACTGGCATTCCTGAGGCACTCTCTGCTGCTCTCTGGCATAGCTCCTGCAATGACAACCCCGTGCAGAGGGAGCAGCTGGATCTGGCCCTGGATCAAGCCAGAACTGACCAAGTCTTCCAGCACCTGAAGGGAACCTACAAGAAAGGAGGAGAGAGACTTTTTACAAGGACATATGGTGACAGGACAAGGGGGAATGTCTTCAAACTGACAGAGAGTAGGTTTAGACTGGATATTGGATATTAGGAAGGAATTGCTCCCTGCGAGGGTGGTGAGGCCCTGGCCCAGGATGCCCGGAGAAGTGGTGGCTGCCCGATCGCTGGAAGAGTTCAAAGGGAGGTTGGATGGGGCTTGGAGCAGGCTGCTCTAATGGAAGGTGTTCCTGCCCATGGCAGGGGGTGGGACAGGATGATTAGGTCCTTTCCAACCCAGGACATCTGTGATTCTATGATAAGCTCTTCCATCAGTAGGAATCAAACTACCTCCCCCTGGAGACCTTATGAACAGATACCAACCACCTTGAGCTCTTCTTCACCAGACACAGCAACCCCACACCCTCATACCCCCAGGATGGACAGATCTGGTCCTTGTCCTGCTTTCCAGAGCTCTCAAGCTGATTGCTGCTGCCTTGCACAGACTCCAGTGCAATGGAAGCTGTTTGTCTCTGCAGTGAGCCATAGAGATAAAAACTACACTCTCAAATACTTCAAATACACTTAATATGTGAATGTATTAAAACTTAGAGTTGACATACTTAAAGTACTTAAAAATATTGGCCTAAGTTTTTGAAACTGATTTCAGATGTGCAGCTGTTGAAGTCGCTGAGTTGGGACAAATCAAAAAGAACTGATTTTCAAAGATGTTACCTATTTTCTAGGCAGTAATTTCCTTTCAGGCATCTGGGATGGGACTACCAGAAGTCATCTATGACTTGTAAAAGGTCCTGAAGTGTCTAGGCAGAAATGCTAGGATAACTGTGGAGGTGATGCCCTCCTCAAATCTTCTTGGGTGCTAATGACTCATCATGTCCTCTTTCAGTATCCACAATGGAGTGATTGCAGTATTCCAGCGTAAGGGTCTCCCAGACCATGAACTTTACAACCTCAATGAAGGAGTCAGGTAAGAGACACTGTTGTTCCCAGCGAGATGCTCAGTCCTGTTTGCCAGCCCTCGCACTTCACAGCTCCTGCAGGGCTTTAAGGTTTTTCTCCCAGTGGCAGTTCTGACCAGCACAGTCCATTTTGCCTCAGTAATCGCTGCCGCTGATGTGTGTCAGCATCTCACTGTGGGTGAGAGCTGATCCCTCCTTCTGCAGGAGGAATTCAGCCCTGAGCAGTTGGGTTTATTTCAGAGTCTCTCTTGAAATCCTGGTTTAAAACTAAGGAAGGGAAAACCTGGACCCCTCTAGTGATTCAGCCCTGTTGCCCAGCAGTGATGCTGCCATTTCCAGAGGTGCTTCCCTTGCATCCATGGGGGAGGTGAAGCCTCCAAGCACTCAGTGAGACATGGCAAGGAAAGATGTCCTGCCTGGTGGTCTCTTAGATTTACTGCTCCTTCCACACAGCATGAATGTATGTGAAGTGACAAAGCTGTCCTGTTAAACACCTGGCCTGGGTAACACTGTTAATGTTTCCAACTTCTTTCCCATATTCTGATGATACTGTCTGCAACAGACTGTAGGCCACTGAGATGTATAATGAGAACTTCCTTCCCTTAAAAAAAAACCTGAAAATCCTACCATTTAAGTTATAGTTGAAAAGAAAATTTACCAAGATATAAGCTGATATCTGGCTTTACAGCACTTCACATTTTACTACTTTTTCAGCACTTATTATTACTTACCAAACTCTCTCAGTGGCAAGGGCAAGGTAGCAGATTTTCTTACAGAAATTTGCCCAGTGCTTTATAAAATAAATGGTGGAAAAGAATCTGCACTTACAAAACACAGACAGCTTATTACATTCCCTAGCTGTCTTCAGGTATGATCCTTAGTTATTCCCTTTCCCTTACTGCTTGTTGCTACTCTATCTGGACACTGGAGTCTGACTCTCCAATATATTCCCCAGAATACCTGATATTCTAGGTTTATCTGTCCCAGTCTGATTCCCAGTCTGGGACAGTTGGCCCAGTCTGGTTCCTTTAACTGTGAAAATATTTTCAGAAAACCCCAGCCAGATGATATTGGGCCTGTGTTTGCTCTTTTTGAAATTAAAATAAACTTATTCTTCAGTTATTTCTTAATTCGCTGCTGAGAAAACGACATACAAAAAATAGCTTTTCTAGGATGTCTGTCACTTAGCATGATCCATCAATCATGTTGAGTTACTTACTGGAATAATGGTTAATTATTATTATTGTAAGTGCTGTTAGGATTCTTCAGCTTTATCTGAATGACAAAAAATGGTGCTTCTGGACTGAGATTTCCTGGTCCAATGCATTTCCCTTAATATGCTCATCTGCTGGTAAGGGACAGGAGAGGAAAAATTTTCTGCTGATGTGTCAGACAAATATAATCTGGTATGAGCAAACAAACAGATAGAAATGTGCCCAAATTTGCTTTTATTTACTTGGCTATAAACCCTGCACCACGATGATGCTTGGTAACATAGTTGAGTTGAATTTATTGCAGCATCTCATGTGGCTGAACTAGCTGACTAGAAATACACTGATTTTTTTTTTTTTCCTTTCATTTTTATGAAGGGCTTTGCTGCCACTTGATAGGCCCATTTCTTTTTGTTTGGGTAGGGACAATGCTGCTTTGTTGGTATCTCAGCTGATAGCTCACTTCAGGGAGAATGCCTGGTGCCTCATACCTGAGCTGATGATGCAATTACTGATCTGACACATGCCAAAAATACCTGTCTTACTGCTTTTGTTTTTTTATTTCAAAATAACTTTCTTTGGGTTAATGTTATTATTGAGTGCAAGAATACCTGTTACATAAACATGACCTCAAAAGTGGAACAAGTGTATACTTGCCTTAGGATTGTTTTAGCTGAATTTTCCCATGAGTACAAAATGAGAAGCAAATCCGTTATTTCCACTGGGCAGAATTCAAGTGTGGAAGCGTTCAGGTAAATGGTTAATATTAGTTACTTACTTTTTTGAATAGTTACAGGGCAGTAAAAGAAGTGATTTTACTTTACCACTTCAATTAGAGCAAATTCTGGAATATTTTTCATAGTAAACCCCTGGATATCCAAGTTGGCTCACAGATCAAGCTTAAATATTTGAACAATATTTGCACACCATTGTTTTGACTCAGGAATGTCACATAGATTCAACTACCATGTGTCACATACATGCAAACAAATACATAAAACTTCTTCTGAACACCCATCTCGAGGTTTTGAACCCTGATGATTTAAGGAAACATCAGTGGGTACAAATCTGTGCAGTACCCTTTACTTTTCTTTTAGGTTTTGCTCATAAGAGCTGCCACTTGTTTACACCAATGCCTTTTGACACCGTTCTTGCATTCCTGTGGCATTAGAAAGTGGCCTTAAATATGGAATTGCATGCACAGCCCTCAGAATCCCTATTGCAATAAAACCAGTGTGGGAGTTGAGTGTCTCTCACACTGCTGGAACTCCTGAATTCCTCTGCTAAAGCTGATGAAGCACAGTGGAGTCCCAGCAACTGGGAGTGTCACCAGTGTGTGGCCTGTGCATGCCTTCTTCTGGGCCCTTACTGGGTGATTTATTAGGAGATAGAGTCAAAAGTCTAGTAATAAAAGTCTCCATTCATATATGTACTGGTTAGTTTTCTCTTGGTCCATGTCTGCAATATTAATAATCAAATAGTGTTTTCTCCTTTTTCATTTCATGTAACATATGTCATTTCAAAGTGTTTATTTTGGCCACTTTTAAAACAAAGAACAAAAAGAAGCAAAGGGAAACACAGTGGAAGCTGGATGTCCTGTATGAAAGCTAATCTATATTTATAGCTTCCTCTTTTCTGAGTTTCAGGATACTGATGTGATGCAAACAAAGCACATTTTAGTGGCATTTCCTCTTCTGCAGCCAGAGCTCAAACCCAGTAAAATCACTTGTTTGCTTCATTTAATTTTATTTAACATCTAGTATGCAGTTTCCATTCTGAGTACTGTTGCAAGAGTTAATTTTAAAATGAACCAATGAAACAGCATCAGGGAAAAAAAAAAAGAAGCTATTTCAACACATTGCAAGGGAATTTATATTATCATCTAAATTTATTAAGTTGTTAAACAGGCAATGAAGACTTGATATCAATGGTAGAAAAGCTTTATGAGTGCAAAATGCTTGCTTTAAAAATCAGATATACTTGAAATAAGATCTGCTATCTGCTCAGGGAACTCTTTTAGGTTTATTCAGATTTTTACCTGGATTCCATCATGATGTCCACATGTCTAGATAAGGTTAGTCAGTAATTGAAATTATCCAGGATCTGACAACCTGTTTTTTGTTAAAGGAAATGAAGCAAGGGTGAAAAAGAAGTTGCAATATCTTGGATCCAGTTTTGTTGTGGATCTCTTTTAAATGAATATATACAAAGAATATCAAACACCAGTGTTCTGATCTGGCCTGAGGGCCTCACTGTTTCACTAGAAATTAATTAAGTAGCTTGAAGAATCTGTATAATTAAGGATTCAAAAAGCAAGATGCATGAATTGTGCTGTCAGTTCTTCTGCCCTGTAAACAGAGATGTCAATGCAGGCATAGAGCTGCCTGGTGTGGTGCAGTCCAGTGCATACAATTACCCACAAGCTGGTTGTTTGGTTTCAGTTGAAAAGGTGGAAATGTGGTGGAATCTGGTTTTATCAGAGACCTGGCTATTGGATAAGTAGAACATACATTTTTATTTCCTAAATACCAGCATTTATCAGTAGAACCTAAAATACTAAAAGAGAAGGTAGTTGCACGTCACCTCTTCAAGACTGTGAGGAATCCATCTGGAGCTGCTAGCTTGAGGAGAGAGTAGAAAATTAAGCAAAATCTGTCTGCATAACGTACCAGTATTTTCTTGAAATGGTGGCACAAAGAGATACCTGAGAATAAATTGTCACTCTCATAGGAAAATTCAAATCTGCAACTTTCTTGTTAGTTCAGCCTAAAAATGATTTGTCTATCAAATGAGGAATATGAACCTTTGGTGTCATCACTGGGATAACGTCTCAGCTGGCTTTTAGAACTTTTGTCCATAGTTTGTCCAAGTTAATCAAGTTTCTGGCTGAAAAGGACTTTGATGCTTAGGAGCGTCTGAAAATGCCCTTCCTTCTGATTATTTCTTACTTAATTTCTGCCTAGACCTTCCAGAGCTGTGAGGTCAGTGTGGACATGTGCTTAAGGATAAATAAACCAAGATACCATGTTTCAGCCTCCTGAAGACTGGCATGCTCCTCTCTTCCCTGAACTTTCAGGAGACCTCAAGAGGCTGTGCTGAAGCATGCGTTGTAAAAACATCAGAATCAAGTCCTGTAGACTTTCACAGAATATAGGGATATGCTGGATTCGGTTTGATGTCTCTTTACTAGTTAAATAATTTGATTAACCAATTGTCAGAGATACAACACAAAGGGATAGACGACATGCTATTGAATATATAATTCACATAACTACCCTGATTGAAGTGGGTGTTTAGATTTTAAGTCACATCTGACATCATTTATTCATGGGACCTGACATGGTCATGCAGACAGGTTTTCAAAAGAGATTTTTTCAGAAAACCCAGCTGAGGCTGTGTTTCTATAAGGTCTGATCTGTTTATGCATCTAAATAGTGACCTGACTGAAGAGAAGTATTATCTAGCATCCAGCATGTGAGATTTAAATAACACAGCTTTTTAACCATGTAGGAAATTTTCCCTGGATACAAACAGGCTCATGGGCCGAGTTGAATTCAGTTTCTGAGTTTGGGAGTCTGTGGGATTTTGTTTTGCATGGGAGTTTCAATTGCTCTCTGAGGTTGCTTTGCAGGTTTTAGTGGAGAGGAATCATGAAAGGCAGAGCTAAACTGTTGAATTCCTACCTGCCCTTTCACTGAAACCACATGAAACTTCAGCTGTCTTGAGTCTCTTGAGTGGATGTAGGATGGAAAGCATCCTCTTTCATCAAATCTTATTTTCCTTTCATATGTGTGACTGAGGCATCTAAAATGACAGCAAATGCTTTTCAACACACAAAAATGCTGGTTTGAGTCAGTATTATTGACCCTGTTTGCTGTCTTTGTAGATAGTCATTAATGACAGTCTCTGTGCTCATGCTGAAGTAATTTGCTATTAGTGACTTCCCCTCATTCATGCAGTGCGCAGCTAATGTGATTTGCTGATTACACAGATTCTTTTCTTGCTCTTTCTAATACAGGCAATTACTGAAAACAGAACTGGGATCATTTTTCACTGAGTATCTACAGGTAGGCCTGAATTTTCTTTATTTAAATCCAATTCTGTTTTATGTCACTAAGAAAAATAATTTTGCCCACTCTAAATGATGACCTGGAGACCCTTGAAACCATTCAGAGATGTCCACTGACTTCTCTGTGTTTTTGAAATTAACAGATTAACGAGAATTGGATTTTATATACATACATATAGTTAGATAGTGAAAGCCCAACCTGTCACTGTGTTTCTATAGGTCATTGCTGTCTGTCTTAAGGTTTCAGAATTGTTTTTAGCTTAAAATTGAAGTCCTTGAATAAACCAGTGAAGTTCACTGCAGTAGAGTTACTAGGAAAAACTTCTAGAAGTACCACTGTCTGTTGAAGCAACATTCTTTCTGCTTCTCTAAGTACATGTTTTATAGGTCAGTCATTTGAAGTTTGAGAAGCACTTTGTACTGCACAAAATACATCCTTTGTCCTAAAACCAGCAGGTGATTATAGCATCATTTCACAAGTGTCCCAAGTGATTTAAATAAGATGGGCACAGCAAGAGTCCTTTGATGATTAATTTTTAAAATAAAAGACCCCCTTCACTGTCTAAAGTTAAGAATGAGCAAAGTGTCAAATATGATGGCTGTAGGGAAGTGCAGAATCAAGTAAACATAGTCTGTATTTTATTTACAGAATCAGCTGCTCACAAAAGGCATGGTGATCCTAAGGGACAAGATCCGGTTTTATGAAGGTAACTTGGATTTTAGCAGGGCTATGTATGTCACAGGTGTTTTGGCAGATGCACTCTGGAGGCACTGGCATGCTTTCCACTATCTTCCTGGGACCATGGATTAGCATGTCCCAGTCCATTCCTGCAGTCTGTTGTTGGGTCCTGCCTTGGTGCTCTCATTAACCTTCCCAAAGGGGAGGTGACTGCCTAGAGCAACAAAGAGAGAGTCAGGGAAGGATTACCTCCAGCAAGGACACTTCTCCTTCAGTTACATCCTGTTCAGGGAAACTGAGACTAAGATATGTAATAAACAAAAAAACTAAGCACAAAGATCCCAGTTAGTTTAAGGATTTAAGTCCAAAATAATGCTTTGGCTTGTTTTAAGAGTTATCCTGGAGTCATGCTGGCATAAATGAGGTCAGGCACTGTCTCTCTTGTTTTAAAGCCAAGGCTCCATTTAACTGTCTACACCTTCTGGAGGTGCCACCTCTGGAAGTAACATCAGGGATAAATGTCCACCTGGCATGTTGCTTCATGGTCACCAATATTTTGTCTTATGCTGTTATGTGGCATTTAGATGTGTTGTTAAATATGCTGTCTTGTCCTAGATTTGGCATGCAAGTTGTGCCAGGAGAGGTTTAGATTGCACGTTAGGAAAAAATTTCTTCACCAGAAGAGTTGCTCAGGCATTGGAACAGGCTGCCCAGTGCAGTGGTGGAGTCACTAACCCTGGAGATACTTCAAAGTCATGTAGGTGTGGCACTTGGGGACAGGGCTTAGAGGTGGCCGTGGCAGCACTGGGTTCATGGTTGGATTTGATGATTTTGGAGGTCTTTTCCAACCTAATCAATTCAGTGATTCTTCTGTACATCAGATAGTGAAATGGTTTTGTAATAGCTTCAAGAATTACTGCTCATGTAAACATTCTAAAGATCTTTGTGTAGTGAAGGCAGTTTTAAAGAAATGCATCTTTGCTTTTCCACAGCTGTAATCATAATGTCACTTAGCCTAAATAAGTGCTTACTGCTTAAGCAGGAGCTTGGAGACAGCTGTTTCCATTAGTCTCAGCTGTCCATAAATCCTGTATGTGACCTTTCATTACTGACAGTACACTTGATCAGATTAAGGTGGTGTTATAGAATCAAGCTTTTCTGACGAGGAGACAGTAGCCCTGAACACTGCAAAAAGAGAACCAATATCACAGTAAAAAACCCTAAAGCCCACAAAAAAAGTATTGAAAGTCTTTAAGGTGAAGACCAAATTCCACAGTTGTGTAAAATAATAGCTTGGAGAGCACAAGGGGAGCTGTAGGGATTACAAAGCCTTCACAGCTGCTTTATAAATCACAAAGCAAGTTGTTTTATAAATATCAAATCAGCAAATAAGATACAGACCTACCAAAGTCCAATCCTTTTTTTTTTTCCTAGTATTACCAGCTTGAAAATAAAAAATACTCTATCTGATATTTGAGATCAAAGCTTAGATGAGAACCTAAAATGTGAGAGCACTAAAGGGCTTTCAAATATAGGACCATGTTTAGGAAATACCAAATTTCAGCAAGCTGTTGATTTTAGACTTATTTTGGTTTTTGATTTAGTGTATCATTTTGTGGTTGCCCCTTGAGATACGGTCAGGAATTCTGGTAAGGGGAGAATTAAACTGTTTTTTACAAGTCTATGATCAGAAATGTTATCTTTCTAAACCTGGCAAGTTACAGGAGGGCAGCAGTAATTCAGGCAGCTGATTCAGAGGCAGAAGTGTTTCGGACACGCAGCTTTCCTGGGGAGTTGCTGCTGGACTTGAGTTTCCAAGGCTGGAATTCGTGTTTATTGGCAGCAAATGCAGCCCTGCCCCAGAGTCCATCCTGTGGCCCCATGGCTCTCAAAACACCCAGGACAGAGCTGGAAGCATGGAAGACTTGGAGCTCCCATTCTGAGCAGGGCTTGCTTCCTGGATCTGCAGAAGCAGAGGTCCTGCCCTCAAATCTCAGGTTGTCCCCATCCCTGGTTTGAGTTTCCCTCTCCACTTGGTGTTGAGGTTTTCATAAGAAAAAAAACCCCACACTTCGGAGGGGTTTTGTCCTGCAGAAGGTTTTGAAAATCACAGAATCACAGCATGGTTTGGGTTGGAAGGGACCCACCCACCTGCCATGGCCAGGGACACCTTCCACTAGACCAGGTTGCTCCAAGACCTGTCCAGCCCAGCCTTGGACACTTCCAAGGGTGGGGCAGCCACAGCTTCTGTGAGGCAGGGCCTCACCACCCTCAAAGGGAGTAATTTCTTCCTAATATTTATTTATTCTTATATTTATTTCACGAGTTTCAATTAACTCTTAGAAGCCCTGTGAAAAGTACCAAATGCATTTTTATGCCATGCAAAATTGACTATATTGTGCTTCATAAAAATGAGCATTTAGAGTAACCCAGTTTCCTGGAATCCAGCAAATGCTTCCACTAAATGCAGAGATCTTTGCCTGACAGGAAGAAAAGGATCTGTCCTTGACAGCACATGTAAGTCACATTCCCTCATGTGAAAGATGCTCATCACCAACAAATCATAGGAATTCTTCCACAGCCCTCAATAAAAGGCCTTCCCACCCAAGTCATTCAGCTCTGCAGCCTTTCTGAGTTGCTGTGCAGAAATCCATTACATCTCAAAACCAGCTGCCCACAAGATGGAATAAGTATGTGATGGTGAAGGCTTGTTTACCTCAATGGAGTAATTTACTTCATACTATTCTAGCAGCAAGATCTGAAAAGGACTAGATTCATAAGGGCTTTTAACCTCACCTTTTGGGAACTAGAACTAAATTTAACTAAGACTAAATTTAACTCTAAAACTCTGCCTTCAGGGTGTAGTAGTCGGGCTTCTCCTTCACGACCCAATTGATATTTTGGAAGCACTTTGGTATTTCAGACACTGGTACTGGATGTTAAATACTTTTCCGTAGGTCTTGGGTGAGTTTTTCTGTGCAAGTGGGGAAAGGGGGCAGTGGAAAAGCTACAAGGGATCAGTTTGAGGGGATGCTTTACAGAGCATCTCCACAGAGTGTGGTTTGCTCTACTGCCCTGCAGCTTGAAAGGCAGGAGGGGGCACAGTGGGGTAAATTCCTCTGCAGGAATGCTTCCACATCTCACCTGAAGTGTCCTCCCCCTGCTCTCCTCCACGGTCCTGTCCAGCAAGTATTACTGCAAGAGAATGACATAACCTGGGCTACTACTCTTCATTCTTCACAGAGTTTTCCTAAGTAACCTCAGGCTCTCTGAGTTTATTAAGAATGTTAAATGAGTCACCTGAAAAGACATAAATGTGGAAAACTAATTCCATACTGCTAATAGTAGCTGCTACATGATTCATCTTAGCATATAGAAGCAGATCCACGTTGTTTCCTGCATGTTTTACTTTTTGCAGCTAGCTGATTACAACCAAAACTCTTCACTGGTTTGTTTTGTGTTTTTGCAGGGCAGAAACTACTGGATACCTTAGCTGAAACCTGGGATTTTTTCTTCAGTGATGTCCTGCCCATGCTGCAGGCTATTTTCTATCCCGTGCAGGTGAAAAAATTACTCTATTATCGTAGAAGCTTGAAAAACTGGAAAAAGCAACTTTACAGGTTCATCAGCAGATTGATGCAATACTTAATTCTCTCTCCTTGGACCAACCTCCCAGTGTAGCTGTTCTGTTTAGTCATGTCATGCAAATAAGTTACTTATGCAAATGGTTTGAAGTGCTTGGGTGGAAAAGATGAAGGGGAACTTTGAAAACAAACGTGGAGTGCAGGGAGGGCTGATTAGTCCATCTGCCAATCACACTAAAAGTCAAAAAAGGTTATGGATGATAAACTGAAGTGTTGCACAGTGAAATAAGTGGAGTTGTGTTCATTTAAGTATATGCATTTCCTTCTCTGCAATGTGAATTTTGTCTTTGAAGTATCTTGGCTTTTGAAAAGGAATTGTATTTCTGAGATCAAATTCTATATTATGGTGTGTGGACAGCATAAGTCAGTGGAGTTTGACCAGTTTAAATGAGCACAGATTTTGACTCCAGTAATTTTAAATACACAATAGATACTTGATCTTCTAATGTAGTGATAGCCAGAGAATATTATTTATCACTCAGGTCTCAAGGAAATCTGTACCAGACAGGTGCAAGTGATCTTTGCAGTTGCTAATAGGTGCCTACAGATTTTAGTGGGAACTTGATGCCTGAATATATTTGGGGAACTTAGAAACCTTCTCCCATTTTTTTAAGTAGACTTTATGCCTAAAATGATTGCCCAAATATTAGTGATATTACCATTTGTAATGTAATTTGTCTTCAGACAGTTACAAGTATGAAGTCTGAATTTAGAGGAACAGCTGCTATTTCACACTGAATTTTATTCTGAAAGGGAAGAGCTCAGAAAACATACAGGGCTGCTTCACCCAATGACTTGTGTCACCAGTTGTAACTGTAAAACAATAGAAATAAGGTGTTATTAAAAACATACTAGAACACAGTGGGAGATTTTTTTTAAGTGCCCTGTAATTTAAATCCAAGATATTTGGACATTTAGAGATATAGGTAGGCTCTAAGCCTTTTTTTAATAAAGGACTTGACTAAATTAGAACTCATTAAATTATTCTAGAAAATTGCACCAAACATCCCTATCCTCTGTTGTGTTTCTGAGGCCTTTGGAAATATTTTGGTAACACAAGTCTTATTCCCTATCAGGTGGAAATAACTACTTGAATTTCCAAAGGAATTTTGAGGGTTTGAGAGTTCTGAGTCCCATATAAATTCAAATAGATCTAGTTGCTCATGTTCTGAGGTTTCTTCCAAAAGCCCAATTGGTGCTTACGTGCTCTTGTAAATTCTATTAATTAGCAACTGAAGCAGATTTGGGGCCTCCTTTACTTCAGTTTAAATAATTTAGAAAGTGAAAAGGAATGGGTAGGGTTGGGTCAGGCTTCTTTATTCCAGACTTAAGTGAACACCAGTTGAATACCAAACCTTCCATGTGTACAGCCATGTATACCCAAGGAAAAACCCCTAATGCCAGAAGCAGTTTCACAGCTCTGCCTTAATCTCTGCAGGCAGAGCTGGAGTTGTATTCTTCAGCTGGGAGTTTTCCTCAGTGAGAAGGTCTTGTTGACCTGAAAACAGGTGGCTTTGAAAATGCAATATGAAACTTCAGCTCTGCTCCTGCCTTAAGTGAAGTCTCTCAAACTCTATAGAGAGGAGGATCCACAGGTGGGCTGAGCCAGGATTCCTGCCAAATTTGAAGACAGTAAACAGGGAGTACTCAAAATCTTACAAGATAATGGAAATTCAACCAATTTGCAGCCCTGCCTTTTTTTTTTTTCAAACTTAGAGTACATTTAATTTGTGATGTACTGTCAAAATACAAAACATTCATATACGGTCCAGCTCTCATCCCACCCCAGCCCTTCATCTCTCCACACACAGTCAGACAGTCACCATCTGTAGAGTTCATTACTGCCAAATCAGATTTCCTGTGCAGACTTGGGGGCTGCTCTCTGTCCTTTGTTATGTTTCCCTCGTGTTTCACTTAGCTTTGCCATTCTTGTCATCCCTCAGGAGCGGAGGAAGGAATTTGAACAGCGGATTTTGAAACTCATTTTCACACTGCTCATAATCTGTCTTGCTTTCTTTGTGTTTCCAAGGGGAAGGAGCCCTCGGTTCGGCAGTTGGCTCTTCTGCATTTTAGGAATATAATTACCCTCAATATAAAATTGGAAGATGCATTATCCCGTTCCAGAGCCAGAGTTCCACCATCTATTATCCAGATGCTGTTAATACTTCAGGTAAATTGGTTACTTTGCTCAGCCTGTCTTTCTGTACTGCCTTGCTGAAGTCTTCTTAAACAGTCTCTGATTTTGCTCATTCATGGAAAACTTCTTACTCAGAATGCCAGAGCTTCTGTGCTCCTGTGGTCATAGTATCTAAATCCTAATATTCCAGTATCTAAATATCCTAATGTCTAGTGTCTAAAAAATCTTATTAACCTAATATCTAAATTATCCAATAGTGTACTACTACTACTAATAATAATGATAATAATAACTATATTAATGTGTCATATAATATAGAATATCTAATAATATAATAATAAATAATGTGACATAATGGTATAACAAAATAATATAATAATGGTAATAAATTATCTAATTATCTAATATCTAAATATCCTAATATCTTAAAGTAGGGACTGTAGAGATGCTGTAAGATTGAGAGAGTGTAAGAGTACAGACTTGTTTTGCAATTAGGCCTTGAAACATGAAGTTTTGCAAGCTGACAAGTGTGTGGTGATGACATGATTTCCATTAGATGCTGTGTGGTGCTGCATTAGCAGTTCAGGATATGAAGCTTCACATCTGGAATAGGCATCAAAGTGAATATACAATTAATACAACAATGGGTGAATCATGGTCATATTTGGTCCAAATTCCATCAAAATTGGTGATGCTAAAACATTAGGACCAGATACTGATATTTGCCTTTAGTGTTTGATTTTTTCTCTGTGTATGTGTGTGTAGTAGGAGGAGAAACAAAATGAGGAATTCCAGGCAAAAGGCAATTTTAAGATATTTTTATTTGCTTAATAAAGAAAAACATGAGGTATGATGTGGAGAAAAGGAATGAGGCAGAAGGGAAAGAGAGAACTAGGGGTCGATTTTTAAAGGGTGAGGAAATTGAGATTTTCTTGGCTTCTGGTTTTTTATAAATGTTTCTTTGCCCTTCATCACAGTATGAATTAGTTCTGGATCTGAAATTGTTTTGAAAAGCAGGATAATCTAATGAGGCCAGTCTTGAAAATGGAGGAAAGGAATAAGATTCTGTCTGCTGGGTCAAGAAACAGGATTTCACCTGTCAGTGAAATCAGTGATACCTCAGCCATCTCAGTGTCCATTTGTTAGTGTTTAATGGTGTGTTTAACCTGATGGTCTCAGAAAAAGATCCTTATCATACAGGAATGTCTACTTGGTCTTCTCTCCCTTCTCATAGCCTTGGTCTTCTCTCCCTTCTTCAGAAGCTTCTTGAAACTGCTGGCTGATTGTGACACAATGACAGCAGTGTGGGAGTCTTATGGAAACTAGTATCTAGAGAGAGAAGAGGAGCCTCAGGGAAAAGCTGGAGCATGGACTTAAATGTGTAATGATGCATCAAGGAATTCACAGTGATTGAACCATGAACCCAGCTGCAGACACCAGAGACTCCACACGACACAGTAGCATTGCAAAAACCTTCTTCACAGGAATGTTCTTAGGTGTGAGGTAAACTGCCCATTCTAAATCAGGCTTCAGCAGCATTGTTGCTAACAGGTCTGCAAGCTTTTTGTGATTACTTTAGGGAGTCTGTGTTGCCTGTGTGCAGGATCTGGCTTTGAATGGCTTCAGTGGTGAGCTGGCAACTGAGTAACATGCTGATTTTTTCTTTGCAAATCTGCTTTTTTCAGCAACCCAAAGTGTTAACGCCATGGATGCCTGTTTAGGGCAAAGGGTCAAATCCATTCTTGTTGCAAAGCTGTTGGTGGAAATCAATAACCAAGTGAGAGGGAATTTGCCCCTGGGTGTTTATTTCTGCATGCTTGACTTACAGTTGTGTGTTAGGGATGGTTAAAGTCTTTTCTCAGCAATAGCTCTGCTAATCTTGTGGTTTAAAACCTAATGGGAGTTGTGGGAAAAGGTCAGAAGAAAATCTGGGAATTAGCTATGTAGATACTTAGCAGTGTTAGTCAGTAGTTAGAATTCAGAGCTAAGACTTTTTTCTCATCTCAAATGTCGTGTTAAACAAAAGCAAATTTTATACATCAGTGACATAATGGAATTTTCTCAATTTAGTTGTGTTAACAGGGTTGGAAGAGAGCAATTCAGCTGTCCAGCTTGCACATGATGGTCTTGTGGGTTTTGATTTCCTGGACTGAGAGATGATGTCTTGATGGGGATGTTGGCTAATCCTGATTTGTGTCCACTGTGAATACCTCTTCCATAAGAAACTTGGTGAAACACTGGAGCAGACTCCCATGGATAGAAGATGAATCCAGTGATGTTGGCTCTGGACCAAGTGTTCAACTTAGTGCTGAAATTTCCTGTTTCTGTCCTTGACAGCCTCATGCAGCTGTGTGATGCAGTTAAGGAATAGCTCATGTTTTTTAAGACAGCAGTTGGAATGTCAGAGGTTGAAATGCACCGCTCTGTGCTGTTAGACTGGATTAAAGTGGCAGAGCTTTGGGAACTAATGCAGGATGCATCTGGTATGATGTTTTAGCTTCTCATGGTGTAGGGAGAAGACTTTGTCTTCTTTGTCAGGAGAAGTCACTTTCCTTACTGGACAGAAAGGGAAATTTTTTAAAGACTGCTACATTTAAAGGAGCAGAGATCAATCTTCAGGTTAATTATTAGACTTGGGTTTTTCAGTTCAATAGAGTTCAACAGAGCTCCTTCTCACCAGTGCTATAACCTGGTGTAATTACAAACCAGCTATCTTTCAGGAAAGAGAGGACTCTGGGAGGGATGGTATTCCTGTTCTGTCAGTCATTGGCAGTTTTTTCATGGCTTGGAAGAAGGGTTTTATATCACTCAAACTGAGTTGCCAGCACAGCCTGACTCAGTTACAAAGCACAAACTGAAATGTTAATTCTTTGTGGCTGCTCACAGGCAGCACAAGCTGAAATGCCTCCAGGATGCTCCTGTTTAAGTTGCAGGGAGTTCAACACCAGGGTTACAGGTGAAGGGAGTAAAAGAACTAAAACTGCTTTTCAGCACAGAATGATGCACAGGAGCTCAGTTTTGGTGAAATGAGGGTACTAGAGAGAGGGGGTAAACAGAAGAAGAGTTTAGAAAGGATCTTTCTGAACCAAAGAGCATAACTACCACTATCTGACTTGCTTCCTGAAGTATGTTGTCAAAGATTACCGTGGTGAAACTGGAACATCTTATCTCCAGGTGTCTCCTGAGGTCTGAGAAAGCTAGTAGAGAAGAATTAAAGAGTGTTCATCTGCATCTTTCAGTTAATGTGAGGATTATTTGAATTCACAGAATCTCTCAGGGTGACCTGGCATGTTTGAAAAACCGAGAGGAGCACAACACAGTATCTCTTGTGCTGAGGGAGGAGGCCTCACAAAACATAACACAGTATCTCTCATGCTGGGGGATGAGGCCTCACTAAATATGATCTCTGAAGGAAAAAAATAAAACCTGTGGTTTCCTCTTTGGCTCTCTGTGCCTCGCTTGAACTCCCTTGCCTGTTGTCTCTCTCTGTTAAGGAAGACAAAATAAACACATAAAGCTGCCCAGTGTGACCTTTTTGTTATTTCTGCAAAGTTCCTTCCATTTTAAAGGAGTGGAAAAGTACGTTGCAAGATCTGAAAGTGAAATGCAGAGAGTGCTGTTTTTCCATCTCAGCAGCCACACATCAAACTAAGGACAGCATAGTGGTTAAAAACAAAACCTTTGCTATCAGAAAGCTGCAGCTATAGAGGTGCTGTAACCAGTTGCAGTCAATTCTTTATGGCCACTGGTTTTCACCAGTGGTGGTTGCTTTTGGGAGGTATTCTTACTAAGTTTTTTAGACCTGAAGCATAGGTTGAACAAAGTGGTGTGTGTGTGAGGTTTCCACATGCTTTTAGTTTCTCTTTACCTTTGTCTGAGTTCCTGGTTTAGAAGACACAAAAAGAGGAAACCAATAAATAAATGTATTGTAAACCTTACTTAAATATAAATCACCATATCAAAAACCTATACTTTCTCTGGGTTGAGTTTTGCGTGTGTGAACACAAAGCAACCGAGGGCTCATCCCTTTGTGTCCAAGATTTCTTACCTGACTCTTTCTGGGGCTGATGCAGACAACACAAGCATACCACCCTTTCACCAGGAAGGAAGAAAACATCCAAGGCTTTGACCTTCTCTGCAGAAGGTGCACTGAGAAGGGAAAGAATTGTGGAAGGTGTGGAACTGCCTTCTCTGGCACACCACCAAGCCCCCATCCCCAAGCTTTTCCTCCTTTCCTATGCCACCACACTCGTGGCATGGGGACTTCTGCAAAGGGCAGCTACTTCGTGGTGTATTTCTTCCAAAAATAAAGAGGCTAATTTGTTGTAATTTACTAAAGATAGGGGGATGATGGAATGAGTCTCTTGGAGGCATCTTTTCTCCCATGGTGAGTACACACTGTTAATTGCCTTCTATCAGTAATTTCACAGTCTGACCCTTAGTTTTGTTGCAGCTGCAGAAAAACAACTATGTGACAGGGTGATACATGACATGTACTGTGAAATTCATTAACTTGGCACTACCTAATTATTACAAGCAATTAAAAGGTAAACAGATAATCATGTAATAGACTCAGATTACATTATTTGGTTTAAATCATTATCTGTTGTGAATCTTCTGTTACCAGTGAGCTACATGGCAGTGGCAGCAAAACTTCTGTAGCACAGGGTTACAGTGATGGGACAGATGGTGCCAGCTGTGTGCACGGTTCTGCCCAGTGCCCCAGCTGTGGCTTTGGCATGAGCAGAGTGGCTGGCCATGGCTATGTTTTGGCTAAGAATGGCCATCCATCAGGAAGAGGGTGGAAGCTGTGGTGGGACAAGGCAGGTAGGCAGAGAGGGAACGTGCTCTTGAGACTGGATCCAGAGGCCTCTGGTTTGAAGTCATTAGGCAGAGCCTTGTGCCTTAGTGCTTTCTGATCCAAATGCAAAGCAAAAACCAAGGATACTTCCTCTGGTAAGAGGAAGGACCATCATTTAGCCTGGCTGAAATCTGTCAGAAAAGTGCTTTGCAAAATAAAGTTGTACTTTGAGTGGCTGTTGCATAAAACCAATTAAATTTCTTTTGAGGAAGCTAAGAGCTGTCAGCTGCTTTTGTCACTGGACACCAGGTATCTCCAAGCCTCCTTTATTGCTAGACAAAAGTCTTCATGCACTGGGCAGTGTATAAAGATAATGAAAACATGGTCTCTGCACTACAGATTGTGCAGCCTGATACATGAGAGAGTAGATGTATCTGGATGGACAAATGGGGAATGGAAGGAAACAAGGAGACAAATACCATAAAAATGATTTTATGACAGTTAAAATATTAATACATTACTGACCTCAGTGGTCAGAAGTCCCCTAGAAGCCTCCTTGTCTTCTTGTTGTAGGTTGATTGTTGGGCTCCCAAGAAAAAAATACATCCCTCATTCCTCCTGTGTTACTCATGAGCCTTGTTTAGTTGAAGAGAGCAAAACCTTGGAACTAGCAGTGGAATATTTCTTGTTTCTCCCCTGAACACATGAGAACAGATGTCTAGGCAGTATGAAGTTAATGCACTCTGGTAAAGCCCTTGTGTAGCAGGGGTGGAATTAGGCAGTAGGTGCCTGAAAAGCTCTAGAATATGGTTGTACATACAGCCAAGTTGATAATGTTTAAAACAAGCAAGGAGAAGACTTGCTCCCTGGAGATGGCCATGTGATATTATGTGGGTTAAATTAAAGCACTGGCCAGCACTGAGGGGAAAAAACCAAATTTTGTTTCAGTAGCAGTCATATTGCCAAGAGGGAGGTCAGGGCATCTGTTGGTTTGCATTGCATGTAGCTCTCTATGGTTGTTGTAAGAATTCTGAACACTGCTGAACTTTGCCAGCGTGTGGAGTTGCCATGCCCTTGGCAGGTGATGGACAAGGGAAAGTCAGCCCTCCAGAGCCACTCCTGATGGCTCCCCCTAATCCACAGACTGTGTGTTTGGGGAGCGCGCTGGCTGTGAACTCAGATTTTGTGTGCTGGTATTTCTTTGCTTTCTCCAAACATTGGGTTGCTGAGAGAGGGTATTGGCTCTAGATCCAATCAGTTACTTTCCAAATATTTTGAAGTGGCAAAGACTTTTTTATTGAAATTAAACTGTCATGTAGGAGTGTGCTGCTTTCAGCAAAGCTTTTGCAACAAGCCAGGAGGGCTGCCTCATGCCCAGGCTTCCAGGCTCCTGGACCCCTGAAATTACGTATCCTGGGATTGATGGAAACTCGGCCTCCTCAAGAGTAACTGCAAAATGTCAGGATAGACAGGTGATCTGCTGCTTTCTGGCTCACAGGGATGAGTACTGGTGATGAAAATGGTGTTGCTACCAGAAATAGCAAAAAATTTAAAAATCCAGAAGGCACAGCTCACATGTCTGCTCAGTCTATTCAAGTGTATTTCAGAAAAAAAGAAAATTCTTGGAGTAGATTCAGTCACCTTGGAAGGGTGAAACAGCTTGGAGGATGCTCATTAATGATTTAAAAGGGGAGTGTGACTGAAAGGCAATGTCAGAAATCCTCACAAGTGGGTAACAGCAGTCAAGTTAATGTTTGTGGCTCTTCAAAAGCTTTACTTGGATGTATCTTCAGAACAGTCTGGATGCACTGAGGGAGGGCTATGCAATCCTTTTTTCTCTTTGAGTAGCTGCCTGAAAATAAATGTAAGATGGATTTTCTTAAAATAGATGAGAAAACACCCAAGGCTGGCTAAAAGTCTTGAATGCTCAGACTTAAAAGTCATCAATTCCCCAGCAATGTTAGATGAGCCTAAAGTGTATAGATCAGCAACAACTTCAGGAGAGAGGCTAAAAACATGAGAAGATTAATTCTCTTGGACATTAAACATCACATCTTATTATTTGGCAACTGGTATGTGATGTCTGCATGGGGCTGCACGTGCATTTCCATGCATGTGTGTATTCACCTGTGAGTGTAATGTGACAGTCCTAAAGCATTTGTGAATGCAGATAAACTAAGTCCAGCTCAAATGTATTGCATAAACAGCTCTTCAGATACACTCATCTTTGTGTTGATTCATTTGTTCAGTTGTTGGAAAGTCACAGGAGCTTATTTGACTGCTCTGGCCTGTGCCCAGGGGAGTCACTTAGGTGGGAATTGGACAACCTCTAGCCCATAACCTATCAAAGGAAGAAATGCATTATTTTTGTTGGGTCTTAATTAATGAACTGGCTTCTCAGCTTCTGCAGAATCCTAAGCACTGTATTTAAAGCTTCCAAGTAACTTCCTTACTCTCGATAATTTAATATCTTTTACTGGTCCTTATCTTCTGCTTTTTCTTTTGCAGTCCCATATAAAATGTTTAATGACAGTTTAAAGAAACGTAAGACATTGGATATCTGTAGGTCAGGCAAAGACTAGTCTGCTTTTAGTGTTTGGTTCTTTCTGGGAAGAAAAATCCTATTGCTGCCTATCTTTGTGCAGCCAAGCCATTTGAAAAACTCACCAGCTGAACACAAACCATGGCTTGGTGTTTTGTCTTCCTAATCCTGTGTCTGTGCCTCAGTGCCACCAGTGAAAGGAAGGAAGAGACAGAGCAGCTTCTCACACTGACATTGACATAATTTGGCACTTGCTGGAGATTAAAATGAATATGACAAGATCTTTCTTTCTGAGGCACTAACAGGGATCTGAAGTGCTGACTTCTGTCAATGTGGCAATGGCAAGCTCTGTGTCTCTCTCCTGTGACTGCTGTTGCTATGAGAAAAGCAAGAGGTACAGGCTTTACCAATATTCCAGTGCTTTAGGATAAAATGAAGAGAGGAAAAAATAATGTGAGGCAGTGCTATCCAGGGCTCATAACAATACAACCATGATTTATGCAGTTGCATCTGTCCAGCATGTGCCAAAAGGATACCAATGCCTAGGAATGAACCTGTAATGCACAGGGCACAGCTCCCCGTGGTTGTAAACTGGTATAAAATTATTAACCTAACAGGGGTTATTCTGACTTAGAGCATATAAAAATGTGTGATGTACAAGTCCTGCTTTTCCCACTTCTTTCTGCCATGAGGTAATACCTCTTTGCAGACACACATAATAGTCTGAGAGGTGTCCTGAAAGTGAGTCCACTGTGAGTTCTCAGCCCCCTCCACTGGGCTCAGAGAGCCCTCTCAGAGGGCAAACTACATTCTTCCAGCTTGTTCCAGCCTGCAAAAGTGTGACTTCTGTTTCTTCTCAGCCCAGGCACATTTTTTTGTTTTGGCTTTGGATTGTGGCAGAGGAAGCCCCACGGGGAAGGGGGCACACAGACTTCCAACAGATCAGATCAGCTTAGTCAACATAGGCTTCATCAAGGCAAAATTTAGTCCCTGCTTGAAGCAGTTTTGATTCTGTTTTGAATCTATTTCCTAAAGGGTAAAAAATGTCAGAGTTGTGTGCTTGGGATGAAAGTAGCATGAGTCATCAGGGAAACCCAGGAGGAAGTACCCAAAGTGTTCTAGCCTGGCAAACATGGCTGGAAGCAGGAGCAGGTACATGAAACTCTCAGTCCTTGTCCCTTGCTCCCAGTTACTTGGATGCAGGGCTTTTCATTACCCAGATGTCTCTCCAAAACGGATCAGTTGATCTTGTAATCCCTTGCAGTGAGTTTACTCAGCACTTTTACAGGACTTGGAGCTCTCAGATGTAGAGTCCTCCAGAAATGCTGATCCCTGTTGGAACAAGCAGAACATGTGCCAACAGTGTGCCCTGGCTGCGAGGAAGGCCAGTGGTATCCTGGACTGTGTTAGACAAAGTATTGTCAGCAGGTCAGGGAGGTGATCTTGCCCCTCTGCTCTGCACTTGTGAGGCCACACCTGCAGTGCTGTGTGCAGCTCTGGGCTCCTCAGGACAGGAGAGACATGGACTGCCTTGAGAGAGTCCAGCAAAGCACTGCGGAGGTGGTAAAGGGACAGGAGGAAAGACTGTGAGGAAAGACAGAGAGCTGGGGCTGCTCAGCCTGGAGAAGAGATGTCTCAGGGGCATCTTATCAATTGTTACAAATACCTGAAGAGAGAATGCAAATAAGGTGAAACCAAACTCTTCCCAGTGGTGCTCAGTGTCAGTGAGCATAAACTGAAGCAAAGGGAGGTCCTCTGAACATCAGGAAACATTTTCTGTGAGGATGACTGAGCAGAAGGATTCAGCATTGCATTCACCCACCTCCTAAAGAGAGAAGCTACAACCACACAAGAAAAACACTTTGCAAAAGTACCAAAGAGATTTATCCTCTCCTCTGTTCAGAGGACCCAGTAGCTAAGCTGGTTCTTTATTTCTGGAAACTAGTTATTCTATCAGTTATTGTCAATCTTCATCTTGATTGTTAAATAATTTCTAGCACAGATTGTTTATGCTTAAGGGCTACTGCAAAGTCCCATGCAGCAAGTTTTTACATCCCTGTTTGCTAGAAGCACCAGCATATCCTCCAAGAAAGCCTGCACTGAGCATGGCTGTTTCCTTTCTTTGCCTGTGCGTTTCTCCTGCTATCACTGATAGCAAGAAAATGTTGAATTTAGTTAACTTTTAGGTCTGAAACTGCATGGCTGATTCTGTGCATCGTGTTACCCTTGGTGTCAAATTACCAAAAGCCACTAAGAAAATCCATTATCACATCTAATACTTCCATGAGTTTACTCATCAGTTTGCACTGACTGCATGTGTAAATGGAGGCCAGATGTTGGTACACAAATGTAGAATAATACTGCTATATAAATTTGTATAATACTGCAGGATTTGCTCTGCAGGACTGACATCCTGGGGACAAGGTGGGCATTGGAGGTGAGAGAGCCCAGTATGTCCTCCTGCTTGTGTGGGACTTCCTGCAGTGGGTGTAAGAGCGAGATCTTTGAGTTTTTCCTTAGAGTGCTGTGTGTGGGCACTGAAGATGGAGGGCATGTGAACAGGAGACTTCCAGGACAACGCTGTGTGGTGCAGTAAAAGCAGCAGCTCCTGAACAGCTGTGCACTAGAGGAAGGCTTCAGCTGTTGGGCAACACTTGCTGCTCCAAGAACCACTGTGGTCTCCTCCACAGCATATTCTGGATGGGTTTAGACAATGGAACAGTACTGTAGATCAAACAGAAGTTGCACATACCTGGCAACAATTCCTGAGGCCCCTTCTCAACCAAGTAAACCAGAACGTAACTTGGCTGCCATAGGTTTGTCTGTGAGTAGTCTGTGATTTTGTCTGGAAGATCAGTGCAAATTGGATGATTGGCTGTAAAGCATGTGCATCTGTCTATTCTAAGGAAGATAGAGGACTGCAGATCTCCATCCAGAATGTGACCCACAGTATAACTGGGAGCATATGCTGTGCCATTGGTGATGCATGTGGCAAGGACTAGTGACTCATTTGTTTCCAGCTCCTCCCCATGGTGATTTCTTGCCTGCCCTGAGGCAGGGGTTGGTCTGTGTTACTCAGGCTCCAGAAGGTTGTGATGCAGTGAAGGTGGGATAACAAGTAGTCCTGACCTGTAAGGGCACTGGTTTCCAAGTGCCTTACAAGCAAGGCTGCTGCTCTCTCTTCGACTATGCCAAGCAACACATCTTGCTGTTCATGTGGTCACCAGGGTGAGCAGTGCAGTCTGCACACCCTTACCAATTCTCTACCAGCAGTGTTGGCTGAATAATGTGTTTTCACAACTGCCGCAGTGGAGACAGACACAACACTCCAAGATTCAGGTGGCAATAGGAATCTTTATTGTTCACGGCTTGTATTTATATGGTTTTCCAAAATCGCGCCTTCAGTCCCAGCTGGCGAGTAACTTGTCACCACCCAGCTCACTGGCCAGTAGCTGCCTGCGTACGTGCTCGCCAAAGATTGGCCAGCACCTGATCCTTGCAGTTAAATCCTTCTGCTTTTGATGCCTTAAGTTTTAGCTTTCCTGGTTTTCAGATTCTGTGCGGCCTAGATGTGCAGTTCTGAGCCTCATATTAAGTGTTAGTAAACTCTCTTCACAGAGTAGGCAGACAAAACAAATCCTTTTCCTGCTTCAGACCAAGGACACTGAGTACAACCTTCAGGCCCAAAAGCATAAACAGTGGTGGACTGAAGAGAGAAACAAGAAGGAAAAGAAAGAAACTTCACAACCTGAAGCTGTAATTGGACAGTTAAACCCCAATATGCAAAGGGACCAAAACTTATAGAAGTGTGAGACCTCCTTACTGACCATCCTTTTTGTGACTATTTCAAGTCCACCTTGGGTACAGCCCTGGCCAGGCTCTTGTCCTGCCCAAGGCATACCCTTAGAGGCCCTTCAATAAATACCTGCTTTATTCTCTAGATCTCTCCGGTCTCTGTTCCAGGTCAGCCTTCCCAAGGCATCACTTTTCAGTGCTTTGTTCCTTAAAGATGTTTACTTCCTTTTCTCACGAGTACAGGCTGATCAAGTCAAGGTCAGGGTTTTGGGAATTTGGCAGTATTGTGAGATGATTCAGCATATACAGAGCTTTGGCCACGCTGCTCTGCAGGGTTTCACCACACACACGACAGATATTATTCTTGTGACTTTTAATTTCAGTTTTCTCTGGAAGTGGTTGGGCAGCGATTGTTATCTAGTATGTGTCAGATTATCAACATTGCCTGAGTGTTTCTTTCTGTCATAGTGAGTTTTCCTTTTGTCCAAAGAATCTGCTGCTTTTAAGCAGAAAATAGTTACATTTCTTAGCTGTTTGCCTGTGTGGTTAAGCCAGGGCAGTACATGAGGCCAGGACCGCACTTTGCTTTCAGAACTGACCCTGTAAATGCTTCTGGTAGTGTTTCCTTTCACATACGGCCAGATCAGGACTGTTGCAGCATTTTGATGGTAGTCAAGGGTGAATGCAGCCATCAAGGATGCCCCTGGTGTCCCCATACAGAGGATGCTCCAGCAGACTGAGGTCCAGAGCATGTTATGTGGCCATGAACTGAGCCATACAGTTACTTCTTGTCCGTGGGCAGAGGATTTTGCTCTTCTGTTCCATTAAGTCACCAGGAGTGATCATTGCTGAAATGAATTTTTAAAATAATCCAGAAGTTTCCCTTTTCCTCCTTTCTTTCTTGAGTTCAGAAGTTGGTAACCTGAGCACCAAGACATGCTGTGCATCCCTTAGTACTGTGTCTGTTATTGGCAGGGCCTGGGGCTTGGGTCCAGAAGGTCTGGTTTGTTTGTTCCCCTGGGTCTGGAGGAACACAGATTTCATTTATGTTTTATTTTATTCTTTTTTATTTTTCATTTAAAAGCTATCCAGCAGTTTCTCAGTTGAAGCAGAAGACAGTCCTTTGCACCAATACTTATTCATGTACACATGCTGATCAGCTGAAGTGTTAAAGCTCAAGGTGAGTGCTCCAGCCTTCAATCAATGACCAGTCATTGATTTAGCACATCCACAAGTTTCAGGCGGGCATGAAGTAGTTCTTCCATTGCATCCAGTTTTTAGAGTACCTTTAGACACTAGGGATACTTTTGAATGTATAACTTCTTAGGTAAATGGTCTTTTAATAGTGTGTGCTAAAGAAGGAAGGGAAAAGCAACTGAGCAATACTGCCATTTGTAGGTGTTACAGGTGGTGGGTGCTGTTAGTCAGAACTGGAAAACACAGAACTGTGACCTTTTGTAAGTACTCAGCAAAACACTGAGTTACTGCTGGTCAATTAAAAGCAGTTGGGGTGTTTAATAGTTGTTTATGATGATTTTCATACACAGATGAGTGAGGAGTTACTTGAGGCAATGTGTGTGCAGCTGTCCGCCCAGAACTGAAGCAGCCTTTGGTAAAGGTGAATGCAGAGAGGCTTCTGTAGCAGAGGAGCTCAGCAGGTGATAGGGGGCTTGCCTAAAAGAGGAGCTCGGGATGGATGTGGGGTATTACAAAACAGCAGATGTCAAAGGGATGAAGCAAAGGGTTAAAATGGAAGGAACCAGGTGTGAGAGGGTGATAGCCAGATGGAGATCCAGCTAAGGCCCTGCCTGAAGTGGAATTACATAAGTCAAACATCAATGAAAAGCAGCTGGGTAGCAAGAACAGACAGCAGCCAGGCTTGTTTCTGGTCTCTTGCCATATATAAGACATCCCTTTGAGGTGTGCCTGATGGCCAGAGGATGTGATAGCTTTAGCTGTAGCTCTTTTGTCTCCAGCTGTTGTGTGTTCTGTGCTTAGTTCTCTGGTCTGGTACATTGCAGGATTTTTAGGGTAAATCATTTTTCCATCAGTGTAGCCCACCAATTGCCAGGATTTCAAGGCAGTTGGATAGGGTAGTGAATATACCATTCTTCTGCTGGTGGCCACCAGAAATACTTAAGAAGAAAATTTCATCTTTGTTGTACATAGTGCTGTGCTAGCCAGCACTTGTGAACAGGCTGTAATTCCCAGAGCAGTGGGGCAGAAGCTGCTCCCCGAAAAAGAAAAGAAAAATTGTGGCAAATGTTGTCAAATTAGAGTTTATGTTTCTGGCAGCTTTACAAGTCAGCTAGCCTGTGCCTAGATACAATGTAAATAATGGCTTAGCAGTAATTTTTGTTTAAATTTATGTTCATTTAAAAGATTTTCAAAGCACTCCATATTTGGCGAACAGCATATAAAAGGTTAAAGTAGTGAACATTGAACATATTTTAAGGTTATCTTTGAGAAGAACTCTACATCGTTAAATGCCTGCCTGAGGTGTCCTCCACTTTAGGACTTTAAAGCTTAAAGAAATCCTGTATACAGAAGAAAATTCTTCCCTGTTACAGTGGTGAGGCCCTAGCACAGGCTGCCCAAAGACGTTGTGGCTGCCCCACCCCTGGAATTGTCCAAAGCCAGGTTGGATGGGGTTTGGAACAACCTGGACTAGTGGAAGGTGTCCCTGCAGGGGATGAGATAAGCTTTAAGGTCCCTTCCAACACAAACCATTCTCTGATTCTGATTGTACGTATTGAAAAAGAAGGCTGTGACCTTATGTTCTTTGATACAAATCCCCCACCTATTCTTCTGAACATACCTGTTTACTCATTTATTCTTTCCTTTGTGCTTTCACAAGAAGCCCTTATGCCCTTGAAAAGCTCAGTAGGAGTTTGTGTTTTACAGGAGTTTTACAGGAGCCCTGTAATTTACAGAATTAACAGGGATGGAAACCTGAGCAGTTTGCTGCATCCATACTTGCTGGAATGATTGTGGATTTGACTTAGGGGTTTTGTTCCTAAATACAAGAAAAGTTTTATTCCAGTGCCACACTCAAGTGTAGCCGTGGGGCCCTTGCACGTGGCTGGTTCAGGAGATGGGGCAGTGTCTTCATAAAGTACATACATAAATAACCTGTAGTCCTTAAGGATGTGGCCCTTCTGGGAGTGCTTGCATGTTTACATATCAAAACCAGTCATGCACGGGGCCCTTTTAATGCATTTGAATTGCTATAGAAAATCTTTGGGTTTGAAACCATTTAATTAAGGTTAATGAAGTTTGGGACTTGGGTACTGTATCTCATGCAGTAGTGCATGTCTCTGTTCTTAGCAGATGACTTCCATTTGCAACAGGACTCAAATCCCCATTATCCTCATGCCTTCAGAATAGGGCAGACTCATGTCATAATATTACATTGTAATCCTTTCCAAATGGAGACATAATGAGGTGACTCTTGTTGCATTTTGAAACAGTGTGACCAATGTGAGGATTTGATCCAGCAGTTCCACTCTTCCAAAAGTACTAAGGTGCTTGCAGATATTTGATATTGAGCTGTTTTGGTCCTCAATTGCAAAATAAATAGGTCAGGCAAGGCCTTTGAAATGAATTTAATAGATACACTCACAGAGAGGCATGGAACTCTCCTGCTAAAATGAGATTGGGTTCATGAAAGGTCACAGTTACCTTTTAAAGCAAGTTTTTGCAGGTCTGCAGAGCAGATGTTGCATTAAAGATACTGGTAGAATCTCTGTTTACTGATAATGCTCCAAGTTTTCCTTTTTTTCTCCAGATTGTGATAGAGCTTCTTGTAAGCTAAGCAGTCAGCCTTATGACTTTTGCTTTATCGCTTCATAGTGACATACTGAACAAGTAAGGCATTGAGCAGTAAGTACAAGAAGAAGCTGCCAAAATAACAGGAAAATATTATTATTATTTTATTGGTGACATTTAAGTCCTGTCATCATTTTTTCAGAAACTGTTGTGACACAAATAACCATCCAAGTTGGCTTAACTCAAAAGCTCATACTGTTTGCTTTATAAGCACAAATCACTTAAAAATTGGGGGAAGGGTCTAAAAAGGACTTCATATAGATACTGATGTAGGTAGGTGTATAGATGTCTATACATACTTATCTATCTATTTATCTGTCTTTACATACAAATACATGAAACATTTATAATAACTATACTTTCCTCCATTCCTTCTTCTACCAGACATGCCTTTCTACTGAATTTGGTGTTACACAAACAGATCATTGCACATATGGCAGAGAGGATGGGTTAGAAACCTCTGGTGGGGAGACAGGAGTTTAAATGCACCCTTGGGCCTGGCATCTAAATCAAAACAAGCTTCTTCCAGGCTCCTCAAGCATGCTCTGAGCCCGCAGACACTTCTCTAGGCTACCTGGGCTGGGGTGATTCATAAATAAGTGACAGTGTCATTAGATCATATGGAAAGTTTAGATTGGGAAAGCTGAAATTGTCCTTGTTGAGCTTTGGGATGTACTTGTATTTGGTAAAACAGAGGCCCAGAGGATGCTTGTCATTGAGTAGCACAGCAGAAAGGAATGCAGGAAGAACACTGTTTTGTAGGGTCAGGACAGGATCTGCATCCTGTTATGCTCCTGTTCTGACAGAAGCTCCACAGCAAGTACAAGGTTTAAGGGGATTGCTCCATCAGGCCCCTGCAGGAAAGCCTTGAACAATGGTTCATGCAGGAAGGATGCCACAGGTGGTAGAGCATGTTTGTGCCAAGCCACAGAGCAGAAGTCAGCGTTGGCTTGTGAACACCACATATTTTAGGAGTTTTCAGTATGTTTTTAAAAGAACCTCTTGGAATGCTGAGCTGAGGATTAAAACTAATAGCAGGCTGTATCAATACTGAGTGGTTTTACACTGTAATGGTAGAATTCAGTGGCCTCTTCACTTCAAAGGTGGCAACTAAAAGATGCTGAAATGAAAAAGAGGTGGAGATTAGCACTGCTTTGAGAGAGCAGAAATGAAGACTGAGGGCAAGACTGAGGAAGAAGCTGACACAGCTGGTGAGGGAGTTGGGTTTTTGAGAGAAGAGAGTGTTTCTCAGGAGCATAGAGCCAGTGAGCTCCCCAGGTATAGCAGCTGCAGGACAGCAGTGGTGGGGATGAGGTGAGTCTGTGCCCTGCACAGCTCCCTGGCCCCATGATGGAGTTATCCCAGCAGCTGTAGCTTGGGGGTTGAGTCTCCATCCCCTCAGCTTACCACAGGAGCCTGTCCTAGCCCAGCAGAGTTGCTGGAAGTCTTGTGTCCCTGCAAGAGCAGCAGTCCATGCAGAATATAGCTCTGGCTTTTGAGGAGTTCATCAAAACATGTAATTCACAAGCAAAAGAACTCTTCAGACCTGAAGGCTGATAGGAAATCAGGCAGTGTTAAGGTGCCACTAGGCAAGGACACCCATTACTGATACAGTTCTGCTGGTGGCAGGAATAGTTCTGCGGACAGCATGGCACTAGTGAGTTACCAGGTTTGTGAGGAGCCAGTTTAGTTTTGATTTGTCTCAACACTGGTTGTCAGAGGTGTGTGGGGGAGAGGGTGCACAAGTGCCACATGCAGGAGACAACTAGAAAAAGATGGGAGAAAGCCTTTTCTCTGGGGAGAGTTCACCTGGCAGCCAGTTCATGTCTCACAGGGCACAGGCAGGCAGCAGCAGGCACTGGACTGCCCAGAGAGGCTCCACTGTGATGGTGAAAGGTCTGCACCGATGGACTGCAGGGCAAGGTTGGACTGGCCCAGTGGTCTCCTGCCCACAGGCAGACTTGGGGGCGAGCCAGGGGCATAAAAGGAACTGCATCACAAGCTCTGGGGCTTTTTGAGTCTGGGGGCCTTTAGAGTCTGGGGGCCTTTTGAGTCTTGTGTTTTTGCTTTGGCTGCAGCTTGCTGAGGTCTGCTCCTTTACCCTGGCCCTAGCCTGCCTTTTGTCCTTTTTATCCTGGCTCCAGCCTGCCTTTTGGCTCTCCTGCCCCTGCTGGCACTTGCTCGCCCTCGTGTCTGCCCTGCCTCCCTGTGTCCCTGCTGCCACCCTGCTGCTCCGTCCCTGTGTCCCTGCCCGAGCCACCTGCGTCCAGCCCTGCCCGGCCCCGCTCCAGTGCTCTGCCGCGACCCCGGGGGGACCTGTCCGGGGTTCTGCCCCTCCTTCCTGGGGTTCTGCCCTTCCTGCCCAGGGTTCTGTCCCTCCTGCCCAGGGTTCTGCCCCTCCTGCCCGGGGTTCTGTCCCTCCTGCCAGGGTTCTGCCCCTCCTGCCCGGGGTTCTGTCGCCCCTGCCCGAGGTTCTGCCCCTCCTGCCCGAGGCCGGCTCTCCCCGGTGTGTCCGGCCGCCCGTGGCTGCCGAGCCGAGCCCGTGGGCCGCGCGTCTCCGGGAGCTCCGCAGGCCCAGCAGGCAGCTGCACATCCCCCCACTGCCCGCAGCTCGGCAGCGCTCCCCATCCTGCTAGTGGTGATGCCCGCTTGCCCTCTCTGCTTCCCCTCTTCCTCTTTCTCCTCCCCCCGTTCCTTTTCCATTTTCCTTCCTCCTTCTCTGTCTTTGCTAGCCCTCTTCAGTAGAACAACTTCTTTTTGTTGTTGTCTTTGGTTACCAATGAACAGTTCTAAGATACAAGGTTGTCTCGGTTGACCTAATTTCATTCTAGACCATCTATCTTTAAAATAACTCCTCGCAGTTCCCCACAGTGGAACATAACAGAGTTCTTTCTCCTCAGCTGATATTTAGCTACTCGTCTTTCACAAGTATAAAAAATACTAAAATGGTAGAAAAGCATTTAAAGCTCTACCGCAAAGCCTGGGTATGAACAATGCTAAATATCACTGGCTTCTGCCACTCATATATGTCATGTTTAGGAGACCAGTTCCAGAGGTATTTAGTATGGGAGCCTGGAGCGGGATGTCCATAGCCCTGGCCTTTGCTTGATGTGATCTTGATGGGATTGTGAATATGTAGTAAGGTAGCAGGCGTGTTGCCTTTCTGAGGGCTTGACTAAATCGCAGCAAGAAACCCTGAAACAGATCTCAATAGGCCAGTAATGACTTGGAAATAATACGTGTACCTTCATTAAATCTTCTGAACTATTCCAATGTTATTTTTGCCTGGTGGTATAGCTGTGGGCTCATTCTGCTGTTCCTCTGATGCTTGCAAGCTTTCGGATCCAGTGGATATGCCTTTGTGTTCAAATTTGTATTTGTGGCTGTCCCAAAGTTTTTCAGGGCATAGCACATCACCGAAGATCGTTATTTGTTATTTTAAAACTGACGAACTGGAATTCAAATTCTGTCCAAATTTGAATTCTCTGTTGGCTGTTATTCATTTTCCATTCATAAACTTTTATCAAGTGACAAGGCAGCACTGAGGCAGCGCAGCAAGCGGGGGTGGAGTCAGCCATTCAGAAACACATCTGAGAGTCACCCTAGACTCTGGTTGGTGAGTCGTACTGAGCTGTGAACACATCCTGAACGTCGGGATCCTTTCACGTGCTGAAGGAAGTGTTGCAATTCTGCTCATCTGATCTTTATATTGTTCTCCGGAGGCTTTCATCCCAATGAGTTTCTTTTTATAATAACTCAGGAACACATAGTGAACTCTCCTGAGTTCTGGCAGAGTTCTTGCTGAGTATGGCATTTAGGATCTTAATTCTGCGACATGATGTGTGTGTCAAACAAGTGGAAAATATGAATTTGCTCCATATTGCAAGAGATACCCTACTCATGAGTGTACAGGGCTCTGCTCAGACAACGCAGGAGCTCGCACTCTGCAGCTATAAGCTGAAGGGAGGATACAACTCTGCAAGGTTTTTCTGTCACCTCTGCAGCCTAACAAGTCTGCTTGTGGGTGGAAGTGCAGAGTTAACAGCTGAAGGCTAAACATTTTGCTTGTGGGTGACTCTTACCATGCTAATTATAATGTGACTTTTGCCTGGAAAATGGTAGGTACTGGGAGAGGGATGAAGAAAGAGAACAAACTTCTTTACTGTAAATACTGGTTGTTGAAAATATCGTGGAAGAAGTATTTCTGAGGGTCTCAGTTTCACCTTTTTCTTAATGCTGTTGGTATTCCTGAGATGGCAGTGACACCCTGTGGTACCAGATGCTATCATTCAGGAAGTCATTGTAACATTGCAATAGCAAAAAGTCCAGGGATGTTTTTAATTCCTCTTCACAGATCACGTCCTCTATCCTTCCCTGAGTGCTGTCCACTAATTAGGATGTACTTTCCTGGATTTAAATGTCCTGGAAGTAGCTCTGGTTTGATTTACATCTCTTGGCTTTACAGAAGAGGAATCAGCTGTACCAGCAAACCAGGATCGCATTGCAGGGCACCTTTGCTTTCACTCAGTGAAAATGCTTGTTCTTCTCTGGTTGCCCTGGTAAGCCAGGAGAGCATGTGATTGGAAGGGGCAGTGCTCACCTTGACTATTTCCTCTTTTTCAGGGGGTTCATGAGTCAAAAGGTGTGACTGAAGATTATTTGAAACTGGAATCCCTGATCCAGAAAGTTGTTTCTCCTTACTTGGGCACGTACGGTCTGTATTCCAGTGACGGACCCTTCACGCACTCTGCTTGTATCTTGGGTAAGAACAACACAGACCCCATTGGCACAGCACAGAGGACTTCCCAAAACCTTGCTCCGTGCAGGGCCAGGGCCTGCACAAGAGTGCAGTGACTGCCAGTGCTTACATAAGTACATCAGGCTTCTTTTCTAAGACCATGCTCTATGCAAGGTGCAGAGTCACAGTGAAACTTGCAGTGGCAAAAGATGAAAATAGATCATCATAAGAGTGCTCAGTAATAAAAATCAGTAAAATGAATCTAGAGTGTGTTTAGTACTTCCATTCTACCTTTTAACAAGAGAGCTTTAACACAGGATGCTTTATGGACAGTGAGAGGAAGAAGCAAGAAGCCACTTCTAAAGTGCTCAGTAATTCATTTTCATTAGTGTTCATTAGTACACAAAGATCGTACAAGGCTGCTAAAATTAGGGAAGAGAGTAGGAATTTGTCTTAGAGAAGACTAAAACATAAGCCTTCAGGCATGTAAAAGCTTTCTGTAGAGAAGAAGGTAATAAGCTGTTCTCCATCCCAGTGGAGATAAGAAATACAGAGTGGGCCTCACATAGCTGGGGAATTACTATTCCATGGAAGGAAAAATCTCTCATTTCACATGAATTGCCTCTGGAGGTTATTGAATCTTCACTGCTGAGACACTTTTTACCTGTCACATACATCAGCATCCATCAGCATCCATAAGGAGCAACGGGGAAATGTGGGCTGGCCTGGTGGCAGCTTGAGTTCCCTTCAGCTTAATTTCTGATTCTTGGAGCTCTGGAGCCTTCGGTGATTTCTGTGAAGGCAAGATTTAGCCAGGATGAAGGTGGAATATCCTACCTAGCAATGCAATCTGTTGAAAATACAAGGGGGATACTACCAGTGTAAATGAAAAAGGAAATGTGGTAGTACCTGAGTATTTTATTGTAAATACTGGGATGGCCTGATCGAAGAGAGCAGACAGAAGGGAAAATAAGTTCAATTGTGCGTTTTCTCTGTAGTCAATTCAATCTGTTTGCTTGTCAGAAATGGTCAATAAAGCAGTTGATTTTCCATTGAAGCTGAATGGCAAAATGGTTGTGTTGCAGCAGTTGTTTAAGAAACAAATGAGTTTTACGTGAATAAATAGAGGCTGGTTTTTTATGGAAATTGGTTCAGGATTACTACTTTGTATTCATTGCTTGCCATGAAAAGGCCACCAGCATTTAAATGGAGCCACAAATCGACATTCTGTAAATTTCTAAGCTTTTGTATGTCAAGACAGAAAAAATGCACCCAAAGAGAATAAAGCACCGGTGAAACAAATAGTTAGTAAATAAATGTCTAATTACCTGACTGCAGAAGATAGGAAGGTCTTGGTGGGCTGGGCACTTCCTCTTGCTGCAGTCTGGGTTGTAGATGTAGCAATACTCCTCAAATGGGTCTTAACTGTAATCACTGAACCTGGATCCAAGGGAGCTGAGTGTGTAAGTGGCTGCTTCTTTTAAAGTAATGCACCTAATTCTCTTCAACTATTTTGCTAGCATGTTGTGACCAGAGTTCATAGCCCCAGGAGCGTTTTCTATTTGCCAGCTCAAACTCCTAACAAAGAAAAAATTCAAAAATGGACTTGGATCAGATGGTTTCACTGCTGAGGCAGACAAAACTGCAAAATACAATCTCAAATACAGAAATTGGCTTTTTTAGTAGTACAGCATATGATTGGAATTTGTGTCCAGGTAAGCCCATAATTACACAATAGCATAATTTTAAGAGATTGGAATATGTGAAGGAAATTGCAGAGTTTGCAGGGAACATATTCCAGTATCCTGATTTAAAGCAGACAGTTTATTTGCAGTGGCTGTGGTTGATTTCCAGAGGGTAATTTGATCCCCTCCTCCAGTTGTGCCTCTTTCATGGGATGGCAAAGTGAGAGTAGCAGAAAGAAATCTTCAAAAGTGAGACCTATTATTCACAGCACTTTTTCTTCTAATAGCACAAGTGAATCTGAGCACTGAGACCTGCACAGAGTTTGAGTGGTGGTCATTTTGCTCATGATGGTCGTTTTATTCACATTGCCAGGACACTCCAGCACAAAACCACTGCCGGAGAGGGAGCTCTGTGCTCACTTGCTGCCATCTGCTGCTTATTTTTTGGGAAAATCCCACTTGGTTAACAGCAATCAGGCAATCACTGCTGGACTGAATGCAGATTTGCTCCCCCAAAAAGAGGTTGCTGTGGGCACTGGACTCTAGTTAACATTTTCAAACACTCTTGGTGCTCTCACCAGTGTGGCCTCTGAAAAATACTTTGAAAGTTTTTCCAGAATTAGTAGAAAAATGCCTGTCTTAATCCTCATACTCCAAATTTGAAGAGACTTTTTTTCCCAGGATGGTGGAAAAGTTAAATTTCAGCTACTAGAAATTCGTAATTTCTTTTATAGCCTGAAAAAGAACAGAATTGCACTTTCTGTTCTTGTCTAAAGGAAGTATTTACAAGTGTATATCACCTCTCCCACTGTATTTACTGTTTTGCTTCAGCTGCTGAAGCTGTGTGAATATAGGGGAATCTCAGTTATTTTTTGTAAAGATAGATTTGGGGTCTTCAGTATGCTAAAGAAATCTAGGAAACCTGAAGCCTGTGAATCAACAAAATGAGCAAAATAGTCTTCTTCTAGAAAAGTTTCATTCAAGAAAAGCTTATGAATAGACAGGACTTCACATTTCTTTCAAACACTCATAACTATTAGTGCCATAATAGGAGCCTGTGCAGATATTACTCTGGATCTTTGTTTACAGAGAAGCGGTTCTTCCGACGCTCCAAGTCGGGTGAGATCCTTGCCAAGAACCCCGTGGTGCGATCCAAGAGCTACAACAACCCACTGCTGACGCCGGTGGCCGAGTACGAAACCGAGAGCATCGCTGCCAACGGAGCCGGCATCCGAAGGCACTCCGTGTCAGAAATGACCTCCTGCTTGGAGCTCCAGGGGTACTCCAACCTCACCACCATCATGGACAACGGTTCCAAGAGCTCCATGACAGCCGTGAAAAGCTCGCTGCCGGGAGAGCAGGAGAGGCCCAGCGCTGGGTCAGTGCAGTGCTCCAGCAAACTCAGCGCAGCTGAGCAACAGAAAGGACTCTTCCACTCAGTTGGCGACCCACACAGGTCTTTTGAGCTGGACAGAGACAATTCCTTACTT
Organism: Nicator chloris; assembly: GCA_013400495.1. Taxonomy (NCBI): domain Eukaryota; kingdom Metazoa; phylum Chordata; class Aves; order Passeriformes; family Pycnonotidae; genus Nicator; species Nicator chloris. The sequence continues at coordinate 114,443 of WAAE01002155.1, forward strand.
CCAGTTCCCTCTTCCAGCCCTGAGAACATAGTAGATCAGATTTTGGAGTCGATCGACTCTGATTCTGAAGGCATTTTCATTGATTTTGGCCGAGGCTGTTCCAATTCGTCAGCATACAATGTGGATGTGAACAGACAGAGCATCGTGTGAAGGATATTAGGAGACAAACTGTGGGGTTTAATATTAAATATGAAAGTTACTAAGGCAGTGAGTCGGACTATGGGCAAGCTGTCTGTGCCTGGGTAGAACCTTTGCCAGGTCATCATAGCTGTACTGAGCAAACCCAAGTTTTTAGCAGGTGGCAATCTGCTGAGGGGGAAGCAACTCCAACCACTTTTCCCCATTCCTGTCACCCTGCAGATGGATTTCCTATTTCTGTATAAACCTAAGGGTTCACAAACAAGTGTCTGGTAAAATACTGTTAGTGCAGCTGGCAGTGTTTGTTCAGGAAAACAGCTCAGCAAATAGCTGTGCTCACTTCTAATTTTCTAAAGAGATTTCCTGCAGATGATGGGTTGTTCTCTGAACTGTAACACCTCAGCCAGAGTAGAAACATATCCTTTAAAAACAAACAAACAAATACAAAAGGCTGTGGGCTTTCATGCCACAGAATACAATAATAAAGAAGTCTCTTTTAATTCTTTTTAATTCTTGTACATCCTGTATGCACTCCTTTGCCTAATGGTGAGTTAGAGTTCTTGAGGAAAGGCAAATAAACAGAAATATGCTTCCTGATGTCACACAATGCCTGGTGTCTCATTTTCTGTTCCACTGTTTCCTCAGCCAGTACCTTGTGTCTGCGACAGTTGTCTGGAAATCGGCTTTCTAGGCTGTATTAATTTGCTCTGAATGTGGCACTTCTGAGAAATCTGTACTGTCACCTCCTGAAGCCTCTGTTGTATGGAGAGATTCCATCATAACTCAACTTGTTTCCTAAATAAATGAAAATATGGCCTCTCAGGGGAAATCATCATTATATATTTATATTCTTATAGAGATACCATAATGCATCTGCTGTTTTTGGGCAGTGTGAACCTTGCAGCTCCTCTTACCCTGGGCACACCCAACTCTTTGATTCTCCCTCGCAGTAACATGGTGGTGCAAGAGTTGGATCAGTAGTTTTGCAGAGGATTGATGCATGTGATACTAAGGGGAAGTAGAAATCCTGCTGTGCCATACGGTTTTGATCAGGGGGTTTTGCAGTGAAGGCCACTCCACTTTGTGTCTGGTCTTTGGTTTGGTCTGGGCAGTGCCTGGTGCTTTGCTCAGGGACTGTCCACCTTTGCTCTGTACTTGTACTGCTGACCCCAGCATTTGCCACAATCTTCCCCAGGCTTTGATTATGTTTCCAGACTCAAAGCTGTGCTTCTGACACTCAGTCTTCTTTGGCCTCACTATGTGTTAGCTCAGTCTTTTGCTACCACTCGGCTTCCCTGCTCAAAATTTCAGCTGCTGGAGAGATGTGCAGGCTCCCTGTAATGCAGAGATTTGAGAAGCTCAGAAGCCATCTGAGGGCCTCCCCCAGAAATGAGGCAGGGGTTTGGTGCCTGTTTTGCTTCTCCGTGTTTGGCAAGTTCAGCTGTGCAGCCTGCCCTACAGGTAAGCATTTAGATCATACTTTGTCTCTTCAAGTTTATGTTAAAAGGTGTAGGCAGATATGACTGAAAATTGTAGAACTGGATATTGATGGTCTTACTGGCCAACCCCAGTGTTCCTCGTCTTTAAATGCTGCAGAGATATGAGATTACCTAAATTTGTTATCCTCCTACTAGTAATCCCAGGGCAAGCACGTCAGGGATATGGAAATCTTAGAGACAAACTACAGAGTCATAACAAAGGAGAAATACATGTCAAAGAAAATAGTGCAGGTTCTTGCCAAAATATATTTATGAAGTGATGGACTTTGAACTTTTCAAATCCTGCTACAGGGCAGTGTCACTTGAGCTTTGCCCTGAAGTGGCATTCTGAGTGTGCCAGTTATTCCTCTTCACCCTTCCACTGTTACCATAAACTGTGGCACTTCATGTCCTAATCCAACAATCGAAAGCTGTTCTTTCCCTGGTTGGGATAGGTTCCAAAGTCCTATGAGGGGTAATACAGAGCAACAGAGCACTTATAGCTCCTGTCACATACGGCACTGCAGGGTGAACATTATGCAAGCAAAAGGAACTGGGAGACTAAAAGAGATTAACCTAATGAACAGCTCCTGAACTCTCTGGAGAAGTAATACAGCTCCCTGGAGTGCTGCTGGAAGTAGCAGAATAATTGGCTGCAAATACTGCTGTCCAAATAGAGGGCTTTTCTGTCACAGAGATGTAGAAAATTACTTTCATTATTCAGTTAGCTCCTGGCACACTGGTTTCGATGATGCTTTTGACTAAATCTGAACCTCTGAGGTGTGGTAACAGAAGAGCAGTGTGCCAGCTTCTAAGGCCATTATACAGACATGTGAGTGTGTGAAAATAACTGATGTCTCTGCAGTTCTGATTAGAGATGTATGGATTGTCCCTTTACTAGGATAAAGCTGTAGAAATATCTTGAAAATGAAGGTGTCAGAAATTCTTTAGTGTTATTTTTGAGCTGTGGTCTGCAGAGGCATAACTGTCATTCCAGAACTTCGAGAAAAGGACCAAAATTTGGAGGCAGGGAGCAGAAACGCAGGTATCAATCAAGCCAGCGGTGCTGCAAAGAACATATGTAGCTGTTTTAATAATACATAAATCCTTACCATCATGCTCTCCAGAACAAAATGCTTAGTTTGCAGTCATAGTCTTGTTTGCACCTTTCCACTAAGTCAAAAGTACACTTTTAAAAGGAAAATAAATATATTTTGTGCTGAAGAGCACTGAAGGTATCCAAGGTGGATCCCAGTCACTCCATATGGCCTGAAGGACCTCAGGCTCTGCCTATTCTCTTACCTCTGAGACCTCTGGGGCATTGAGATTATACCAAGAGGTTGAACTCCCCTAGCTACTGAGAGAAGTCTCAGAAAGTGGTTCAAATGTTTTATGTGGTCCCAGAATATCAAAAACAAGTGGATGCAAACTCCCCCAGGTGCTGTGCTTTTGGCCTAGTTGCTCCATAAAAACAAATGGTTGAACTTGGCTTCATGAATCAGGCTATTGAGTTATCTCTCTGGGATGCAAGCCTACCTTGCTTAAAGGTCCTGCTCACTCCTCTGTACCACCCTCAGAAGGCACCTCCTGGGGTGATCAGCAGAAAGGAGCTGGCTTTCACATGCTATCTCAATGTCATAATGTTGGGGTTTTAGGAGTTCTCCTTTTGGTTTGGTTTTTTTTTTTTTTCCTCTCAAGGAATTTTCCCCAATACGTGTTGCTAGGACCGGATACTTAACAGAAGACAAAAGAAGTTGTCAGCTGGGGAAGGGGTACAGCTGGCTACTCTATCTTTACCTGGGGTTTTCCCATGCAGGGCAGAGATACCTCAAGATCTGGGACTGGGAAAACCAGGTGGGGTGCAGGTCTCCCTCTCTCTCTCTCTCGCTCTCTCTCTCACTCTCGCTCTCTCTCTCTCTGTATCTCTCTCTCTCGACTTCTGAGGACGGTCAGAGCTGCTGCTTGGGGATGGGAATTTGCTGCCACTACTGTCCAGCCCAGTCCTGTTTTTTCTGCCATGGGTGAGCCTGTGCTCGTGAGAGCAGCCACTGAACTGAGACCTTATTAACACCTACCTCACTAAAAGAGGGACCTATCACCCTCTGCTTGGGTGCTCAGAATCCTGACCTTGCCTCTCCTTGTCCTACTTGGAGCTGGCCCACCGCTGCCTCACCCCTGCTGTTTCTTTGGCACTGCTCCGAGCTTTCGCTGCACTGCAGCCCCACATGCCCTGCCTGCTGAGATGTCCTGCTGTCCCAGCTTGCTGCTTCCGAGAGTCCTGGGGATTGACTGCCCCAGGATTTGTGGAACAAGGCCTCTCTTCCATCCCTTCCCGCCTCGGCCGAGCCGCCATTCCCGTGTGCTCCCTGAGCTCTCCCCACAGCGCCCCCTGCAGGCGCAGGGGAATCACTGCACCCTCTGCCCGGCCAGGAGCCACCAGCGCCCCTGCTGGCCGTGAGCGGAACTGCACCCAAGGGGAAGGTGCCCGCAGCCAAGGAGAGGTCACTGGGTTCCTGGTTCTGTGTGCTGTTAGTGCCAAAATTGTTCTTTGTTTGCTTTATTTTACATACTAGTAAAGAACTGTTGTTCCTATTCTCATATCTTTGCCTGAAAGCCCCTCAATTTCAAAGTTATAATAATTCAGAGGGAAGGGGTTTGCATTTCCCCTTCCAACGGAGGCTCCTGACTTCCTTAGCAGACATCTCTCTTTCAAACCACGACATGTAATTACACTGGCATTTTCATATTCTCCAAGCAGGTAACTTGACTAGTAATTAAATAATGAGAACACCCTATTCTTTCCCAAAGGATGCCCCTTGTGGTGTTGTGTTGCATCATTGGAGTAGCAAGTTGGCTGCTTGCCTGCCCATAGCAGGATTGCCTATCTGAGAGAGGAGCTGCCAGGATGCTCTGCCAAAGCCACAGCAGAGGGGGAAGAGGAAACTGGCTGCTTGAACAGCCGTGGAACTGCTGGGCTAATAAACCTGCCAGAATTCTGTTGTTACTTGGTCGCCTTTATAAGATGAGGTATCATAGGTTAAGCATGTATTCCTCTTGCTGAGAGTCTCTGTCAGTATTTTCAGTTTAAGGTTGTGAACTCTTCCAGAATATATTTATTTCCTAATTATTTTAGGATTATGTATTTTTTTCACTTGCAAAAGTGAATGGTCTTAGGCAGAGTTTTAGCTATATTTCAAAATGCATTCCATTAAAAATCCTAGCCTGCTAAACGCTGCATTTGGAGATGAGGATTTGAAGAGAATTCTTAGGGCACTGTTGTCATTACAGTAAAGATTACTCAGGACCAGATTGCTGGGCTAGAAGTCGGAGACTGAAGTGATTTAATTCCATGTCTTCTGTAGGCTTTTTGCATGAATGTAAGTCACTTAATAGCTCTATA